>OZ024893.1:29505886-29868386 GCA_964017195.1 Siderastrea radians
CTGTTTTTTTTTATGGTTTTCAAGTTATTTCACTCTTATGCTGCATCGTATCATGATATTTGGATTTTTTGGGCTGCATAGGCCTTACAATTTTTGAAATCTCTCCAACTGTCGGTTGTATCAGACGACATTTCACGAGGGAATTTTCTTTTGCGCCATCGTATTGTTTTAGTCTGTCAACACGTTCTCAGAGTCGATTCCAAAATGTTGATTTCCTATTTTGTGGGGGAGGGGGACAGGGGGACGGGAGACCAGGAGAAAAGGGGACGGGAGGTGTACGGAGGCGGGAGAAGAGGGGGCGGGAAGCGGGACTCCCAAGGTGGCGGGAAGCGGAAAAAAGGGGAAATTACGCAACATTGCGCAATATTTTGCAATCGAAAAAATGCAAAGGGGCGGGAGCCAAAAAATACAGGGCGGGAACCGGGATTGAAGGGTACAGGAAGCTGGAGGTCTAAACCCCCCTGTCCCCCCCCCCCTCCCCCCACTATTTTGTCACTGTTTTCTCATCATGCTTTATTTACCATTTTTGTGTGAGTTATTTCTCCCAGATAGCGTTCCTCACAGGCGGAGAGGATCAGCCCATCTGAAAACAGTAGTGTCGTGCCTGCAGATATCATCGCCCAACCAGTCTCCCTTTTGTATCATCATCTGGCGGGGAAAATTTCCTTTGTGCTGTCATCTTGTTTGTTCTATGATCTTTTGTCATGCAGCATATTCGGCTTTGTTTGCGTTTGTGTTCTGTTTTGGCATTCAGTCGGCGTTTTCAGTGGAAGCAACGCAAAGCTGTAAACAACAGGGCTTGAAATAATTTCCCGGCTGCCGCCGGTCAAGTTGTCCGGTCAAACCTATTTTTGCTCGGACACAACCCATTTTTGGCCACACAAACATCCATTACGTCATATCTCCATAAAATCCCCCCCCGCACGATGTTTACATATCAAACAAGCTAACTGATGTGAATATACTAAACAAGAAACACAAGTAGAATCCATATCCATGCACTGATTTGATACAACTCAAGCTTAGAATGAATAAGCTTAAATCTTCAAATGTTTCAGTGCTATATCTTATTAAAAGGGGCCGGGGAAATGATATTAAAAGGCAACTCTCTTTTTTCATTTAGAATACTTGAAAGCGAAAATTTGCAACCACCGGAAATTTTAAACGTTCTCGGTCTGGTAGTATCTCATTCTGTCTTTTCCCCTTTTTATTCACGAATGCCAATAATGTTGAACCTTTAAAAGCTGAAGCTCTGCATTAATTTTTCCTTTACAAACGTAAACGACCGGACACATTGTCCAGCTATCCAAGGATTTCACCAGACAAAATCTATTTTTGACCGGACATTGTATGTTGACCGGCCGTTATTTCAAGCCCTGAACAACCGCAAGCTAACAGCACACATTCCGCGCCGCCCACACCGTGATTTCACTTCTGTTAACAAGACCCAAACGTTTACACAGGTTTACATCAGATGTGGACGCTTGGCACACTGCTGATAAACACTAAGCTTACTACGTTGCGCATTGTGTTCTTGAAAGTTGGATATTCGACCTTCTAAATACTTTACACTTAGTAATTTTAAGGTATTGATTTGTCTTAGACGTTCAGTGAAAGCGTTCAGAGCAGGGGCTGCGGTTTTCACTGCCGTCGTCTATATTTTCCTTTTAAATAACAGTTTTAAACATTTATATACCTATACATGGGCACCCGACGAATCACTTCAGCGACACATCCTTTCGAGATAGGGTTGTACCTTAAAGTTGTCTCAGAAACCTGAATTTCATTGCGGTGATATGCTTAAGTTTTCTTTTATCTGCCATAGCGAAATACTAACTCAACGGAAACACGGCATCTTATGGAGCACGTCTTTGTTACTGACAATTTACGGCGACTAGAAGGTTCAGCTAAAGAATCCAAGCTGAGCATATTTCTCTCTTTCTAGCACTAATACACATAACTTTAACGGGAATTGAGCATTCTGAGACAGACACTGGGTGCCCCTGTGTATACCATTTCATTCGGCCCATGTGAGGTAATCCAAGAGAGCCTTGGATTCTGGATTCCACGCTGTGGATTCCGGATTCCATGTCCATGGATTCCGGATTCCACGGTCCAAAAGTGGCTGGATTCCAGATTCTGGTTTCCAACGCTTCCTTTGTACTTTGTTTTCCAAACGAAATGACTTCAATAACAGGTTTGTTATTAAAAGATCATTTTTCTTTTTTTTTTTACCAGAAAAGTAGCTCGGTTTCTATGAAATATTATAAGTATAATCTATACAGCATCAAGAGTGATAAAATATACTTCTTTGCCTTACCTGTGAAGACTGTGAATGCAAGTATTCCCTGAAGTCCACTGATTCCACATCTTTCTTTGTACAAATACTGACGAGGTCGAACTATTATTCTAATAGCGTTAACAAATCAATGCTTTTTATTTTCAAACAATTGTTAAATTGCCGCACGGAAATGTAAAAAAATCAGTTACAAATTCACAATAAATAGAAGGAAAATAGTATATTTATCTCTTACTAAATTAATTATAGGTCCGTAATATTTCGAAATATTTAAAACAAGAACAGGAACACTGCTCATGATACAGTAGTAAACCTGATGAAATAGATATCGCTATCTTTAAATCGCTGGTTTTTGATACCAAGAGATTATTTATGACTGCAAATTCTGCCACTTTGGGGATGAATGTTTAAATGGAAGTGAATGCGCTAACTATCTTACGGAATCGTAAACTATTAAATTACACCCTACCGAAAGTAATCTGTTCCGGGCGTTCAGATAGTGCGAAGTTGCGCGAAGAATAAAAGCGAGAAAAATGCAGGGAGGCTAGAGAAGGGTAGGGGGCTGATTTTTATTCGCGTCATTCCCGTTTCCCTATACATTAATGTCACTTCTGCTTTTCCCACCACCTGAACGCCTAGAACAGACTATACTAATAACTTTGCAACATTGGTAACATTTGTGTATTTTAAGAACTCGTTCATTGCAATTACATACTGGCGCACTTGAGTAGCAGATAGTCCAACGAGAAAGTTAAGTGACCAGAAAGCGTTTATCTTAGAACGAACCGTGTCGTTCTCCGTCCTGAAAAACTTACCCCCGGCAGTCTTACCGGGAGTGATTTTTCGCCTTCATCCTCTTGAGTTGGTTCTGCAATACCTTTCTCATTCTCATTCTTGATATCATCGTCCCAATGGCCCCCATTTGCAATCTTACAGAGCCTATTATCCCCTCAGATGATAAAGTGATGCTGTCTGGTTCTTCACAAAAAAAGTGGAGAACTCGGGTTAAAATACACTTGGGGAAGTTCCCATTACAGACATCACCATACCTGTATGTAAATTGATTATTTGTCTGATTTAGCCACTTTAGAGACACTTTCTGCCGTACGAGATTTCCATCATTAACGTCAATTGAACATCTTCCAAAACAGCAGCTAGCCAGAAAGGTGAGCTCCCTCTCTCCTGCGGTTCTGTTTTACGGCCACTACATCATTTTTCTTGTAAATGGTTTGAACTCGTACAGCGGTATCACGCTGTGCCACATTAGCATGCACAACAAGGCAGGCTGTTGTTACGTCTTCTCTTTCCTCCGACGAGGCTGTGGTGGTAGTGGGACACATACTAAGGGCAGAAGGCAGGGTGCAAGTTAGCTCTTTCGTTTTTGAGGGGACATTTAGTTTCTTACGCCTCTTCCATACTCCCTAGCAAACTCTCGCATTAGAGCTTCTCGTCTTGTGTCTTCTTCTTTGGACCTGTTCCTTCGATCATTACTGGCTGCTTCTTTGGTCGCGTCTTGATGTTTGGGGGCTCACCTTTGATTATCTTTACTGGATAAAACGACTTGGGCCCAGTGAAATATGAGAACTCTGCCTGATAAATGCGCATCATATCGTTTTCGACGCAGCGTGCTCTTCTGTAAGCTAGTTCGCCACTGTAGGCATGTCGTAGTCTGCTCTTTCTCCTCCGCGGAGGCCTCGCCTTGCTTGCACGCTTGGGAAAAAACGCGCGGCGCGCGGAGCTGTTTAATTACTAACAGGAGCCTCTGCGGAGGAGAGAGTGGTCTGCTCGCATTCCTTTGAAAAAGCATTCCACGCCCAAAGTTGTCATACTTTCGAATCAGATCCTATCGAGAAGGTGGCTATGCACAATCTCCGTTAGCATGTTGGTAAGGCTGGTCAGCGATTCTAACACTATGAGGAAGGGCTGTCGGGTATTAAAATCAAGGTATTGTCATGTCGGGGCAACACAACCCAATAACACCGTAACAAATGGATGTTTTTCGGCATAAGGGTTTCAAACATCTCAAAATAAAACAAAGAACTCCACAGCCCTAGTACTTTTCTTTTCTTTCTCTGACTTTCTTTCCTTCTTCCTTGGACTCCTGTATATAAATTTGTAAGATAGTAAGTTCATGATAGAAACAGAGAGATATGGATGTTCAATCGAACTCGAAGTTTTATATTTGTGTTTCACACGTTCCGTTCTATTCAAAAACCACGTAGCCAAAAAATTTACCATCACAAAGTCACAAACACAGAATTCCTACACGTACGTACCTTTCCCGCACGTGCTTTTTCCTGTGCTTTCCCATATTTGCTTGGTAGCTATTGGTATCCTGACAAATACTTCGAAGCGTGATCGAATTGACCTCTCGAGATCTCAACTGAATCTGGACTGAATGAAAATGACACCACGTCGAACCACGCGCTACATATGATTCTTTGGGTGACACTTATGACATGTTACCGGAAGCCCGGGGAGGACTCCCTATAATGGGCTATACGGGGAGGCTCCGCCCGAAAGCGGTGCCTTTTTTAAGCTCGCAGTATATTAAAGGGCAGGGAAAATTGCCATTTTAGTATACGAAAGGGTCACGAAATCAGCTGCAAAGTGGAAGAAATGGTGGATAAAGCGAAGTATATCAAAAGGTATTACATTTTGGCGGAATGACTGCGGAACTGAATCAGAACGACTGAAAACCCGGGAAAAACGTGGCCATTATAGGAATTTCTATTGTTTTGGCTTACCCTTGAGGTATAAGAAAGGGTGCAATTTTGCTCTAGGTATATGAAAGGGGTACCATTAAGATTTTGATAAAAATGAGTATGTTAAAGGGTAAAGGATTGAACCTCTCGGCGGAACCTCCCCATGTAAGACTTATTGAGTAGCCCCCCCCCCCCGGGCCCGTAAGCCAGTTAGTGCACCAAAAGACGAAACATCGCAACCACTAATACTTCGAGATTCTATAGCCAAGGATATGGATTTTTTAATGCCATTATTATAATCCTTTTTAAAATTATTATAGTTACGAGAATCCGAAGCTTGGTCTCAATTACACACGGACAGGGATAGGCTCTGAAGGCGCAACGGGGTCCGTGTAAAGACTAGACTGCGAAAATCGCCTGTTGCACCTTTGCGGTTTCACGCACCGCAGGATCAGGAAATGATTCTATCACGTCATTCATTGAATTACACCATGGTTTTTTCGTTACCGATATCGACCGATATCTCAGCATGACTCAGGGGTGTTCATTCGGGTGAAACGCGTGGAATTGCCTATTGCCTCTCCTCGCAGCATGAGTTGTGACACAATGGCCGCTTTTCAGAAGAAAAGTGTTCCTGGAACAATCACAACGGGCTGGATTCTGGATTCCAGTGGTTGGATTCCGGATTCCATGAGCTGGATTCTGGATTCCAAACTCGTGGATTCCGGATTCCACAGGCTAAAATTGCCTGGATTCTGGATTCCGGATTACCTTACACTGGGCGAATTTCATAATGTCAATCGGAGTGGCTACATTTACATTTGCGTTTAACCGTTTCCATTACAATGATTATTTTGTTTACTTTCTAGTCAAGATACGTAGCGTTTATCATCCTTGTACCCGTAACCTTTTCATTGCTGAAGAGTTGATATTACTCCACAGACATAATACATGAACCATTTTGATTGGCGATTCTGTTATCGCTATAGTATTTCAATCAGTCATCAATTAACCACTCAACCACTAAGTTGACAAAACAGTCAATTAGTCAATTAAAAATCAATCAATTAAAACCAATCTGTGACTAACAGTGTTGCCAATGCGAATAATGGTCCAGTAATCACTGTGCGACTTTATTTGATGCACAGATTATGACTCACTCTGTTACTACCCCTGACCGTGATGGTACTAAATCTTGTGGTTTAATTGGTTTTTGGTTTGATCATTAGCCTTTACACTGCATCTAATGTCACCAATGAGCAATGTTACTGATTGTCATAATCTGGTAGCAAAGAAAAACAAAACGAAAAGTCTCTTCATAAATCATTTCAGAATAGTCTGAAACCGATCAGGTAATGAACTGACAAGAGGGGATCAGACTGTGGTGAATCAATCATTTGAATTAGTCTTCCCTGTCAAGTGAATTCAATCAAATAAGTCTGAATCACCATTCCTGGTAAGTTAGTTGTTTGTGTGCGTGTGTGTGTGTGTTTGGGGGGGGGGGGAAGTAAGGTTACTCCCAAATAAATGTTACTGGTGTCTGGATGTGTTACTGAGGGGACATAAGGTGTATGTGGATACAGTCAAACTAATCAATAACATCAAAATATTTCGCAGAAAAAGACAAAAATTATTAAAACTTATTTCGAAACTGCTCTTCAGTTTTTTTTATTTCAATTGATAATGTCTCCCTGGGAGCATACATGTAGCTAAGAGAACAAATTTATTAACCAAAGCCTTACAATAAACTGCCATATTTTTCTGACATCAGGTTGATGGAATAAAAACCTGTATGGAAAACAAAGCAGATTTTAATTATCTCAATTGCCAAAAGTAAGCCCATGGCTTTAGGGGAGTTCTAAGCACAATTGCCTTATTTTTTTCTGCATATCCATTCTGCGAGCACAATTCACATGGCAATGTCATGCCACGTCATGCACTGAGCACGCACGCTCACTTGGAAAACCATCCCAGTATTTTAAAGATATTTGTTTTGAGCATGGACATTTAAATAAGTGGCATTGAAGCATTCGAAGCTGGTGGATAAAATGTAAACTGTACTTTTAGACATGGTTGTTCTCATGTAACTATTTATGCCAGTCTGACTTTCAGACCGGTCTCATGTAAACAAAATTGCACCAGTCTGAGTGATTGACACTTGATACTTGACAGATGGAGATTCTCAACTACAGATCTTGCATTGTTGCTCAGGGATTTTTGTGGATGGCATTTTGTCATACACTGTTTTGCAGGATTTGGTGCCGCTATATTGTTGAAATAATGAGGAAGAACATCTGAATTCCACAACTTGACATTGCACGTGCATAGCTAGTACCAGTCCCCAACCGCACATTAAAAAGAAAATCGGTAAAACTAAGAGGAAACTATTAAAGTTACGATTTTTTTTTGCAAATCGCCCCACCCTTCTTTATAATTCGAAGCACGCAATTACTGTTTTTACAAATAATAGAAGAACTACAGCACAAAAATGTATAAAGATACGTGCTTGTGCCATCATAACTTTTATATTAATAATATAATAAAGCGAATTTCTAGAAACTGTTGCTTCAAATTTCGCATCCTGGTAATATTTAAATGTTTGCAATGTTTACAATAGTGAAAACTGTACGCTGTTTGAGTTTTAGCATTTTTTCTGTTCAGGTCAAGTGACATGCTGAATATGGTTGTGACTTGAAATTCTTGAAAACCTTTCCCACAAAACAATTGTGGCCAAGCAGCTTATCTGTGGAAGTAATAGGGTTTCCAAGATATGATGGTTCTGAGGAACTTCCCATAGCAACAATATGGTGATTAAGAGTCTCCCCCCTTAAGTCCAGATGTAAAGGCTCTCATGGCCCACCCAAAAGGCAGTCCTGATGGAACACTCATGTAAATGTTGTGGTTCAATTTTATTGTTGGTTCAATTTTTAATTTCCTTTGTGAATAATAGGATTGCCAAATAAAAATTGGAGCTCCACTTTTAGGCTTGGCTAAATCTATATATTTGAATGATTTTATAACTGTTTAATTGTACTTAATTATGTTTGACTGGGGACAGAAAATGAATGGATTCAAACACAGCTGTAAACATACCGAACCCAAATTAAACCAATCACTGCATTCAATCCAGTTTAATTTACTGAACAGTTAGATACGTAAGCTGGGCTGATTATACAACTGATATCTTCCACGTACCTTCACCGTAAGAAAATGCTGCATCACTGATCACTGCTGACATACATGCCTTAAGAATAGAAAAAAACGACCAGTGAAAACAAAATTCAGGGCTGAAAATTGGCAGTCGCCCAGTCGCCAGTGGCGAATTAACACTGACCAGGCCCACCAAAAGTCGCGGATTAAATGCCTGACTGCAAATAAAAGTTGCACTGTAGTTACAATAAAAATAAAATATACTTTCATTGGAGCAACTTTCTTTTCTTTCCCTTCCTCAACTCTAAGTTCATCGATTGTAGTAAATTTTTAGTTATTGGAGTGCAAAGTTCATGACAAGCGACAGGCAAATTAGTTACTGTATTTTTTTCTTTTGATAACATCAAATTAATATTGCATGTAACATACATTATTAAAGGATTCACAACACAACTTGTGACCAATGTGACATTAATGAACAGAAAGAAGGGGTGAACAGAATAGTAACATATTCTCACTACCTACAATACACATGAATATACAATGAGATATGGAAGGGTGAAAATGGACCCTGTCCACAGGAGTGGACAGCGGTATACTCACATGCATTGAAGGTAGTGCAACGCGTCATGGCTGCGGGCTGGGGAGGGTGGGTCGCTGTCTTCACTCTGAGATGTTGTTAGACAAATGCACACAATACAAAGAAAGGTGGTAATATATACAACGCTAAGAATTGTGGGATATCTATTGTTATGGAAATATTCCTGTTTTATTTTCGGTACTGAGAATAGTAACATATTCTCACTACCTACAATACACATGAATATACAATGAGATATGGAAGGGTGAAAATGGTCCCCAAATCCACCAGCTCGACCGCTAAGCAGTCGTATCTCCAAAGAAAGCCGGCCTAAGAGCAGACTATTCTCCCATTCTCCAAAGAAAAGATTAACGTGGAAAGGTTGGAGTGAAACGCCTGAGGTTATTGCACTGGTCATAGAAAATCCCCGGATCCTCAATGTTTACTGTCTGCCCAGTAAGGACAGAAGAAGGGGAACCAGCGGACATGACTTTTGAAAGTTGCATGTAATAGGCTGCGGTAGAACGATTGTGCCAACCAACATGGCCCATTATATCTTGAAGCTCTGTGCCTGAGAGAGCAAGGGTTATAGCACAGCCAGATCTGAAACTGTGGAGTGATACAGCTCTGCCAATCTCGCCCTCGCGCAAGTAATGCTTGAGACGGGCATCCGCAGCCGAGGAGGAAAAAGGTTTGTCAATAACGGTGCCATCTGAAGACGTAGGACGGAACAGAAAACCGCCCGTAAGGTCGATTCCAATTCGCTTCGCGAAGGCCACATAGAGATCAATAGCTCTAACCGAACAAATGTCTGGATACTTACTACGGCGTATGCCAAAGAGGTTGGACGAGCCATCACGGAGGGTTTTTCCCCAAATGTGATTGAAAAGTAAAGCATCGCCATCTGGGAAACGGAGGATTTCCCGGAGTCCTCACCTGCCCCAGATCACCTGCTCTATCCCCACTGAAAAACAGAGTTTTAAAAGAGGCTTGGTCTCTCATGAGGACAAACATCTCGATTGAGGAAAGTTTATCAGACAAAAGCTTTTCATCCAAAAAGTGGCTTAGACGCACGAGATCATGAACGAAGACGGGAGTAGCCTGGGTAGGGGTAATTTGGGCTTGAAGTTGCTCCGCCGTAACAGCCTTTAAAGGGGCTACGTCACGAGGATTTTGCTATTCTAGGTCAATTCTGTGCTAAAATCATTACCTAGTGCTTAAAATCATACACAAAGTGCTCCTGTAAAACCATGAGAAAGATATCAAACGAATTTTTATTAGGGAGAGCTAACCATAATAATGTTTTTGGTGATTTTTGAGAACATAGCATCAAAACTTGAAAAAATTGGCCCAATTTTTTCAAGTTGCAATCCATTTCCATCCTTGCCATCGGTAGCAACAGACAACAGGAAACAGTTTCAGTGCTTTAAGATAGTCTTTATTAACAAAGCTAGACCCTTATTTTTGGAATTCAATTGATGCGAAGACACTTTTTAGCTTTTAAAAAAGATACTAAAATAGCGTGACATAGTCCCTTTAAGTATTGCTTCAAAGAAATTTCGGTGGCTGGGTTACCGGTGAGAAGCCTGGGGTCCCACTCTCCTCTCCTTCCTGACTCGTTAAACAAAGCCCGTAGCTTCCCTATCAGAGAGTCCACCGTCTCGTAGGCGAGGCGCGTGGGGCAAAGGCACGAGAACGACCCTTTTCGCCCGAAAAATTGGCAAGCGGATTTGTGTACCGTAGTCTTCCCCTTACGGTTAGATAGCTCCTTTAACGCGTCAGAGAAAGAACTAGACCGGGCTGCCTGGGACTGCCATGCTCGAACGAGGGCTTGGTTGTCGACATACGCATCCACTCGCGCGTCTCGAAGCTTATCTCCAAAGGGAAAAAGAGTATTAGAAAGGGCCTTAGTTTCCTTAACATTGATATCCAAATCAACGAGAGACGCCGGCCAATAATCGGAAATGCTAACGCGGCTCTCCTTGGGAAAGACCTCCCCACGCGAACAAGGATGCATCAGAGTAAATAACAAACTGATAGTGTCGTTCACTACGCCAGTTTCGAACCCTGGCAACAACCGACGGATCAGCCCAGTGCTGAATCTCAGCTCTCAACGGTGGGGTGATATGAATGAGTTTGGAAGTTTTCAAACCCCTACCAATAGCAAGGTTGATTTGTAAAGAGGCGTGAATCCTGTACCGCAAGACGAAACGAGATTCATTTTCCTGCGAGACGTTGAAGGGTGTGGACAGAGACAGTGTTACCTGGAAGGATCGAGTTAACCAACTCAAGAAATTTCCTCTGCTTGTCAACAGGTAAATAAAAGGCCTGTAGATCTGAGTCAGAGATAAAACCGAGATATTTGAGCTTTTTGCGGATGAAAAACACACTTTTAAGACCAAGAGTATAACCCAAACATGTTAGGGTATAAACAGCAAGGAATACAGCAGCTTTTGCAGCGTTGAGACGAAATTCAGAAGCCGAGGGGGGGGGGGGGTTGAGCAACGGCTGTTTCACGGCGTGAAAATTGCTAACCTGCAACTCGCCGTTATGTCTATCGTCAATGTATAAGGAACAAGGCACACCGATGGAGCGCAAATAATGCGAAACTAACAAACCAGTGGAATGGTAGATATAAGCCGAAATCTTCCATCCAAAAGGAATGGTATTAGAAACAAAAATACCATACTTTCCATTGAAGCCCGAAGAAGGTGCGGCTAGGCTCATCAAGGAGAATGTGGTCATAGCCGGATTTGTCATCTAAGGCGGTCTGGAAAGAGCCTTTCTCCAGATATCTGGGCAAATGTGACAAGTTGTCCAACTAAAAAGGACGATCCATAATCCACAGGTTGAGGAAGACGGTTGTCGTGACAGAGACGGGGCTTTGTCGGTTCAACGGTCAAAGGAAGAACTAATTGTGGAGGTTTTACTGTAACAACCCGCCCCCGAACAGAAATTGCGCCGTTACAAACTCTTTCGAGTATAGTTTTGTCAATAAAGTCATGAAAACCATCACAGGACTTATTGTTTCCAAATTCCACGGCTGGCGGAATATCCGAGTCATAAGCAAGGCCTTTAAAATTGCCCTTGAAAGGTTTAAAAAATTTCGCGAGGAAAACTTTATGCTTTAACCAATCCAAAACCTCATCGGCTCTGTCATACGAGCCAGAGGCGGCGACTTGCTCCCAGATCTCGGGAGGCTGATGAAGCTGGCCAGCGATGAACACGTCCGGATCACGAAAAGGGAATTTTCAATATCGGGAAGAAACTTTCCAGCGCATATATCCTGAACGAAAACGCGGTCAAAACGGGGAGCTGTCATTCCTCCATCAAGTGGCCACATATCCATGGTTACCCAGCGGGAGACCCTTGTGTGCGAAACTTGAACGCATGGCGTCGGATCAAAAATGCATGGGGAACTAGGAGGAAGCACCATTCGCTTCCTCTACAAAAGAAAACATAAAAAAGGAGGGAAATGAAACCCACCGAAAGGTAAAGAAAGAAAAGAAAAAACCACGGATATTATGGCCACCAGAAAAGGAGGAATGACAGCCTGACCAAGATAAACCGGGAGGAGAGTTTTACCCCTGTTTCAAGCCACATTCAACCTAAACTGGTACCAAAGAAAACGAGAAACCGAAAGAGAGGTAGAAAACAAAACAATAATAACACAAAAATAGCTTTATTCATCCGAAAAGCACAAAAAATACAACAGCTTTGCTGCAGCGCGAAAACATTGCGCGCAACACTTACGCTGTCGCGCCCTAGCAGACTTCCTTTTCTGAAATTCAGTGCAATCTTTAATGAAATGTTGAGTTGACCCGCAAAAATAACACGGGGGAAAACGCATACGTCGACTGGCAAACGTAACCGAACGGCCTGCTGGGAAACTTAATTACGGTGACGGTTGTCACGGGAACCCCCTTGATAGCTGAACTGATTGCTATAAGGCCTCCAACTTGGAGAAGCCGCTGGCTTACCCCCCGGGGTAACATGCTTCAGGAGCTTATTGGTCTTCTCGGGAACCTTGCTCTTTATCGGGTCACCAACAAGTGCGACCAGCAAATCTCGCAGAGACTTCTGATGCAAGGACTTGGCGTGTTTTTGCACCTCATCCAGAACACACTCATATTCCCGCGCTTTGGCGTGATTGCTGATCTTCGCCACCTTTACGAAGGACTCCAGATCCAATACAGCATCCTCTGGATCAAAACGCGTCTTATCAAGAGTCCTGTGCAGAGCCTGTAAGGCCAAACCCACGGAATCGGTCTCACTTTTGCCTTCCAATTTCTTAAGCCTTTCCTCAAGCGCTTGAACGCTCAAATTAGCCTGACCCTTTAAAGGAAGAAAAACGCCTGGTCACCATAGATAAACACCAGTTAAAGGTGCACAAAAATATACTTAGCACAGCCCCAAGCTGTTGAAGTACGCAAAACGCTACTAATTCGAGGTGCAAGAAGTTAAGAAAACACCGCTGGGGCGAAAAAGAAAAAACGTTCACTCACAAAACAAATCCAAAACAACCCTTAATTAAACGCCGCGAAACTAAACGTTGAGGCGAGAAAACATTAAATTAGCATGCAAATGACAAAAATCACAACCAGAAAACAAAGAAAGAACTTTCCGACAAGTTCTCTAACGCCTAAAGAAACTCTGTAATTGAAATCCAAAAACAAGAGAGTTAAATCCCTGAAAATTTGAGCGGTAATAGAAAAGCGCCATAGTCGAAAATTAGTAACTATCACGTATAACCAGATTCTATCGAAAGTAGTGTCACAGCCGTGTCGTAAGCCAAATCACATTAGAATTGTACCGCAGCGACGCTATCGAACAGCGCCGAACCGAGCTCAACCCAAAACTAAAGCCCATCTAGTATAAATACAGCAAACTAACACAGCGATCGCACAAAACAGACATGTTGGCGAGCAACAAATGGCAGGTGAAATTTAAATTACATGAGGACGCTGTGTAACCCATTAGCAAGCATATAACTCGGCAGTAACAACATTTAGTAGCGGTAAACAATACCGACTAATGCACATATCAGACATTTTGAAAGAACCTAGCGAAAAACTTTACTCACGGACATATCGTGAGAGTTACAAAAACCCTTGTGAGGTGGCCGTGCCACTCACGCACATATTCTTCCATTTTGAAAACTCTGGTGCGGTGGCCGTACCACGCACGCACATATTCTTCCATTTTCAAACTCTGGTGCGGTGGCTGTACCACTCACGCACATATTCTTCCATTTTCAAACTCTGGTGCGGTGGCCGTACCACTCACGCACATATTCTTCCATTTTCAAACTCTGGTGCGGTGGCCGTACCACTCACGCACATATTCTTCCATTTTCAAACTCTTGTGCGGTGGCCGTACCACTCACGCACATATTCTTCCATTTTCAAAACTCTGGTGCGGTGGCCGTACCACTCACGCACATATTCTTCCATTTCAAAAACTCTGGTGCGGTGGCCGAACCACTCACGCACTAATTTTAAATTCAAAAGTCCAGTGCAGTGGCCGTACGACTCATGCACGTGTCCCAAAAGCATCAAGCCTACCTGGGCGCACATGAGAACCACGGAATGCAAAACCAGAACCAATGACTAAACAACAAAACAAGAAAACAGGGCAAATCATGTACCTCGAGCGGTGGAGCAACATGTGCAGCGCCAGGATTCTCTACGGGTGGAGCATTATTAGCGGCTGGGACGTCAGCAGGCGGAGGATTGTCAACTGGAACTACAGCGGGGGCATTCTGCAAAGGCATTTCTCTTCGGACTTCGTTTAAAGCGTCCTGGGGACGTACATTTAAGGGGCGTTGGGCAGGCGGTTGAGGTTCGGCCATGACGCGTGCACAAACAGAGCCAAAAATTCGCTGTCTTCACTCTGAGATGTTGTTAGACAAATGCACACAATACAAAGAAAGGTGGTAATATATACAACGCTAAGAATTGTGGGATATCTATTGTTATGGAAATATTCCTGTTTTATTTTCGGTACTGAGAATAGTACTTATTCTCAATGCCAATAATTAAGAAGAGAGTCATCATTCACTTTGCTAGCATTATCACTTCTGGCTTTGAAATGTTGTTGCCAAAGCAATACTTTGCTATACTTTTGTGATCCACCTGATTAATGAGACATACAAGTGCCTATTGCTGGAAATGTTTGCATCCACTGGTGAATGTGTTCTTCTTTCCAGCTTTTGTGGAATGCTTACAAGTAATTAACAAATCATCAGCTGAACCCTCGTTTGCAGCTACCCAAACTCTTTTAGCCATTTGTCTAAAAAGTGGTTATGTCTTCCACCCTTTGGTAAGGTAAAGCACTTGAATATCAATCGATCGAATGAACAACAAAATGGCAGGAGCTCATTTAAGTTTACTGGGTGTTTAATCATCTCCAGTCTCCTTTGCCTGACTCAGTAATGAGCCAAAAGCAGACAATTGTCGGTTAAACAAGCCAGATTGCCGAGAAAGCACAAACACATCAGTAAAATATGTCAATTGCATAAAAAAAAATCCTTTGCTTATATCTGGATCCCCTCCCCCCTTGGGAATTCCGTTATTTTCGAGAAAGCCAAAAAATGCATGCAGTAATTACATTGTATTTGAACTTTCTAAAACATGAACATTCCAATGAGTGACAAAAATAGTAAAAAGCAATTTCCACAATGCAGTGCTTTTATTTCATACAAGTAGGTACTGAGATGCAAAAAAAAATGGCAAATTGCAGTCGCCTTCTGGAAACCAATATCAAAAGGCTTTATAGTGATATAATTAATTCACACATAAGTCTTAAGTGAAGCCAAATAACTGAAATTCAAGCAAACAATTGCAGAAATCAGAATTAGGTTTAAAGAATATTTAAAGCCTACTTTAAAAGATTCATAAATGAGGATGTACTTTTTCATCGATTCGTTACTTGCCTGGAATTTGGTCTGGTTTTGCCTAGGATATTGTAAACAATGACTGGATCAATTCTAATTTCTATTAATTCAAAGTTTAAAGAATGAGGCATGTAACAAATATGTGCTGTCTTGTTATTCTTTTGTTATTCAACGAGTTAACATCTTGACGATTCGCGTTGGTACTTGTTTTCGTCTTTTACTTCATTACATGCTTTTAAAAGCTGTTTTTCTCCTTTGCCTGACTACAGTTTGCTGCGCGGTCCGCTTGCCATGACCATAAAAAAATATCAACACGCCTCTTAGTATGAGTATGGGGCTCTACTCCTCTATTACATTGTTTAGAGAACATGCTTACAATTGTCTTTTACAATTGTCCTTGGCTTTTTCTCCCGGAATGCGATGAACTGAACACTGTTTTCTACTAAAATCATGCTCTACTAGATGCATGTGAGCAGGTTGTATTTGATACTGTTAATTTTGCCAAATGAAACTAACTAGCACGTAATTTTGTGCTTTTGAAATGTCCACCCCTTTCAACACGTTGTCGGCAAGAAACGAATAACCATGCCCCGCTATGGAATGTCAGAATGACGTCGACTGGGAGAAACCTAGCATTATCGGAACGAAGGAAAAAGGATTATGACAAAGGAAGGTCCACGTGGGAATCAAATCGTTGCGTGATAAACATCGTAGGATGAAAGGCTTAACAATTTCGACCACTTTAAGACATGGAAACCAATCCTAAATGCCTTTTTCTTTTACCATGAAAAAGACCATGTTTTTTTCTACAAATAAACAGGTGATATGTAATTTTCCTGCCATGTTATTAGGTGTATTTTCCTGCTCATTTTACCATGACTTTTGATGTTTTCACGTAAATGTCAGAAGGTGTCTCAAGATGAAGTTACGAAGCAAGAACGTCAGTCAACCATATTAACCTTTGTTTTCTTGATTTTCCTAAAAAAGGCCATTTAAAGTAACCAAACCGTTCCCTTTTTTTAATGTAAGATGATCCCTGAAAAAGAGCAAAGTCCGTTTTCCTTCAAATTTCTGATAGTAATTTAGTAGTTCTTATTCGGATGCTCTAAGCATTTCAAGGAGGGCGGCGGAGGAGGTCTCTTTTTAGGGGAGTTATTTGAGAGGCTTTTCTGATTAAGTGTCATAAAAAAGTATGTAATGGTTTCATTGTGGCTGGTTTTCCATCTTTGGTTTTCCACATGTCTAACCACGCTTGGTAGATTTTCCCACGTCTCAAGAAAAGCGGATCAACTTTGAAAACAATTGTATTGTTTTATTTGATCGGTTTTGGTCATATAAGGCGAAAAGCCTTCCAAGCATCAAATTTCCGACAACTGAGTGCTCAAGCGGGAAACCTAAATTTTCCACGAGCCCAAAAGTAAAAACCATCTTTCCCCGGGGGGGAGGGATAGAGTCGCAATTGGTCAGTGGTGGGTGGGGTGTGTGTGTGTGTTTGTGTGTGTACGGCTAGTGCTAGTACCTTTGCATGAACATCGCGCGCTTGAGCAGACACAACAGCCTTTTGTTTCACACTTTGATGCGTGCGCCTATGAAGCTGAAAAAAAATGTCTCAATAATTTGTCACAGTAAACTACAGAGAATTCAGTCGCTGTTACTTAATTTTGCGGAAGGAGCTAAGTTCGCGGGCAAGTACATTAGACAAACAATAGGCACTTTATTTAATTTATGGATTGCCGTTTCGAGGGACAGTGACAGAGGCGCTTCCGTTCACAGCTTAATCACTTTGATCTAAAAAATGTTATGTGTATGGCTTCGGGTGTTCATCTTTCTTTCCAAAGCCTTCTCACATAACGAAATTGTCCCTCTTGCGCTAAGCAATATTTTGATCAGTGCAACCGGTTCTTCGTTGGTTGTAGCGGTATGACGAGTGCTCAGTGTCAAATACACTCAAATCTTACCCAGGATATCCCGGTGGAAAAAGACACCCTTACAAACAATTTCCCGTTGCCCACCCCGTTATTTTAACTTGTTTGTGGCGCCGAAAATTTCCTTATTACCTGCGAGACTTCAGCGGAATCTCGGTAGCGTCCCCTATAACAACAGCCTGTTGTTCGGGCTATTGTTAAATTTCAATGAGCAAAGTTGATCTGGTACAATAGGCCATTTCGTGGCACAAGTTGGTCGAGAAAACTAACATTTATACATGGGCAAGAAAACTGATAAACTATTCCGTTTTTCTTTTAAAAGAAAAAATGTTGTTATGGTGTGTACGTGTTTGGTCTAGCTCATTATGTTTTCCTTCGGTAACATCCACCTTTAAGACAATACGATGATACTGTTAAGTGGAGTAATGACATCGCCCTCTAAATCTGCTTTCTTTTGCTTGGAACAGGAAGCACTTTGCACTCACTCCACTTTATTCTGTTTTTCCTCCTGTATGCCCTCTTTGCCTCGGGTAGCATATACTTGGAAGTGAAATGCTAACAGCGCAATGTTTATTCTGAGTTTTTTGGGTAGTAAATACATGGAACTGCAATGAGCACCAAAGTGGCCGTTGCTTGCGCAAATATTTTCATGGCTTAAGGATCAAATATAAACCTTATAAAAGCGCTTTGAAACTACATTGACGACATCTTCCCCCTCTGGAACACAACCAGAGAAGAGATCACACAGTTCATTGAACAAGCTAACAAACACCATCAAACTATCAAGGTTACGGCTGAAGTATCCGAAACAGAAACAAATCTCTTAGACACTACCGTTTACAAAGACGAAAGATTTAAAACTCAAACATTTCAGTACACCAGTTTTTCAACCGGCCATCCACCTGGATTAAAAAGAAACTTCACCAAAGTAGAGGCTCCAAGACTGCTGAGAACTAACTCTTCTAAAGCATTATTTGAAGAAAGCATCACAAACTTCAAAACACATATTCTTTCAGAAAATACTTTTGAAGACCGAAATCAAGCCCTCCGACAAAGCCAAAACACGAAAATCTCGTCCTCTGTAATGCAATGTCACCCAGCAGTGCCGAACTGAAAACCAATACTCATGAACAGGTGGCATCTTATGAGAGAGCAACCATTGATTAACAACATTTTGAAGGAACCGCCCCTAATATCGTACAGAAGAGGGCGTTCCCTTAAAGATATACTCGTGAGGGTAAAACTCTAGAAAGGGTAAACCACCCGCGTAGAAGTCGCACAGACCCTTCAGTCTTTTTCCTGGCAAAGGATCGCTTAGGGCGGTCAAATATCAATCTGCCTAGATATATATATTTCGAAGGTGTCCGCACAGTTGCCTAGCAACAATACCAAATCACGACCACTGACAGTTGCACACGCTCATGTTTCTCGCTGGACTTCGTTTCGCTGCATTCATTTGCGTGCTGACATGTTTATTCATCGTCTGTGAACAAATTACTGGACCAATTTCTGATGCAAATGAGGGACACGAGCAAAGACAGAAACGCCCGATTTAGCAAGTGGTTCGAACTCCATTGTGGGGGAGATTTATCACTGAAACTAGTTGGAGTTCAAGTCGGAATTTGAACTGCTTTTCTAATAAACCTACCAAAATAAACAGAAACACCACTGTCTTGGACAACAGGTCCACAACAATACTATGCATTCTCTCTAGAGAGCAATGTCAGAATGAACAGTGGTGGGGGGGGGGGGGCGAAGCATTGGATGCAAACATTATATGGAAGCCACTGGGCAGACAGAAACGCCTGATTTAGCAAGTGACTCGAACTCCATTCCGGGGGAGATTTATCACTGAAACTAGTTGGAGTTCAAGTCGGAATTTGAACTGCTTTTCTAATAAACCTACCAAAATAAACAGAAACACCACTGTCTTGGACAACAGGTCCACAACAATACTATGCATTCTCTCTAGAGAGCAATGTCAGAATGAACAGAGGTGGGGGGGCGAAGCATTGGATGCAAGAATTATATGGAAGCCACTGGGAAGACAGAAACGCCTGATTTAGCAAGTGACTCGAACTCCATTCCGGGGGAGATTTATCACTGAAACTAGTTGGAGTTCAAGTCGGAATTTGAACTGCTTTTCTAATAAACCTACCAAAATAAACAGAAACACCACTGTCTTGGACAACAGGTCCACAACAATACTATGCATTCTCTCTAGAGAGCAATGTCAGAATGAACAGTGGTGGGGGGGGGGGGGGGCGAAGCATTGGATGCAAACATTATATGGAAGCCACTGGGCAGACAGAAACGCCTGATTTAGCAAGTGACTCGAACTCCATTCCGGGGGAGATTTATCACTGAAACTAGTTGGAGTTCAAGTCGGAATTTGAACTGCTTTTCTAATAAACCTACCAAAATAAACAGAAACACCACTGTCTTGGACAACAGGTCCACAACAATACTATGCATTCTCTCTAGAGAGCAATGTCAGAATGAACAGAGGTGGGGGGGCGAAGCATTGGATGCAAGAATTATATGGAAGCCACTGGGAAGACAGAAACGCCTGATTTACTAAGTGACTCGAACTCCATTCCGGGGGAGATTTATCACTGAAACTAGTTGGAGTTCAAGTCGGAATTTGAACTGCAGTTCTAATAAACCTACCAAAATAAACAGAAACACCACTGTCTTGGACAACAGGTCCACAACAATACTATGCATTCTCTCTAGAGAGCAACGTCAGAATGAACAGAGGTGGGGGGGGGGGGCGAAGCATTGGATGCAAGCATTATATGGAAGCCACTGGGCAGACAGAAACGCCTGATTTAGCAAGTGACTCGAACTCCATTCCGAGGGAGATTTATCACTGAAACTAGTTGGAGTTCAAGTCGGAATTTGAACTGCATTTCTAATAAACCTACCAAAATAAACAGAAACACCACTGTCTTGGACAACAGGTCCACAACAATACTATGCATTCTCTCTAGAGAGCAATGTCAGAATGAACAGAGGTGGGGCGGGGTAGCATTGGATGCAAGTATTATATGGAAGCCACTGGGATTCAGAATATCGATCTGAACTCCCAATTCCATTCGGGACCATTGTGGCCACCCATCCACACCTCCAGTTCAACCGAAATTCTATCCCCTCCCACCTCCACCGCCCAATTTTGTGGTGCACCCTTGCCCGAGCTTCGCGAGGTTATACAAATCACGAATTTCTAGTAAGTACTCAAAAGAGAATCAAGTTTTAATACTGACACAAAGAAAAACTACAGTTAAAACTATTGGCTTAAATCTCAACCCTATTCTGCCTGGGCTTTTTTGTGTTTCTGAGCCTGGGGGGGGGGCACAAAGTGCCCCCCCTATAGATCTCGAAAAGTATTAAAGCTCTTGTGATGAAACTTGGCAGGTTTGTAGCACGTCATTAGCTTAACAGATTGGACTTATGACGTGTCAATTATGACGTGTCGTGACGTCACAATAACGTCACAAACCCGCCATTTTGAATTTGTGGCCGCCATCTTGAATCCCAAACCTGCAGTCATACAGCTGACAATGACGTCACCAAAAAATATATGAAAAACCTGGAAAAAGACTGAAAAAAGACAGAAAATAGTCAAAATACATTACTGAGTAGACGGTTGCTATGGAAACGTCAATCATCATAGACACGTCATTGACACAGGAAAATTTTCTCTGATAAATTTTAGGAAAAGTCACGAGATTTGCTGATTATTCGTCTAGCGGTTTAAAAGTTACAATCCGTTAAAGTCAGCGCGGGCACAAAGTGCCCCCCCCCCCCCTCCCAGGCAGAATAGGGTTAAAGTCATTTTAAAAGGTTAAAACACGCGCGTGGGAGTCGTGCAAGCCCGTCACACTTTTTAACTACATCAAAGAGTTTGTTTTAGGGTCTCATTAACTTCTTGCCGATTTTTAGTTTTGTTGGGCGCTTCAACCGTTTCATGACTTGGACATTACCAGCTGGGAACATGACAACTATTTTCTTGTTTGGTAAAGATCGTTAACAACTTCCATGGCTTTGGTACTAAAAGAAGGCCGTCTTAATATTAGCTGTTTACCCTTTTTAACTACTGAGGTCACAGAAGTCAAAACTAAACAAAGGAAATCATTGGGAGTGAAAAATTAATAATTTGGGTTTCTAAGAGATCAAGCTATTTCGTTTTCGACTTAACCATTTTCGTGTTTGTGTTGAGCTATTTGAATTCTAGCTGGGGTACCCTTCTAGTATTTCATATCATATGGTTTTTGTTTTAGTCCGCGGATGAAATCCTATAATTAGAGAACCACTGTCAAAATTCAATTCAGCTATAAATTGGTACTTTGGTAAAGTAAAATTTAAAATGTTGTACAGGAGTTCCTAGCTTGCAATTCAGTGGACGATATCCAAGGTGAACTTTTAAAAGAAAGCCATTGTGTGGTGCCGATTAAATGCTGCACATGTTCAACACGAGGGGATCCTAATTTGAGCATATGGATGAAATCCTAACTGTATGATAATTTATATAATAGCTGTTGAGGCTCTGGGTGAAACCCTTAAGTAATGCAGTTTAAATGAAAATAAAAATATCGAGTAGTACTTTGAGGGTCCACAATAGGGTTATTAGATCCCGCCATCCCGCCTATTTTTTCCTGTTAATTCCGCCGTCCGGCCCTCTTTTAAGTCGAAATCCCGATCCCACCCAAAGTCTTAAATAGTTTTCTACATTCATGATAAAAACATCACATACGTTTTATACAACGGATAGCAGACAAACACGTTTTTATGGTCGAAGTTTTTGTGGTCTCAATGTCGCCACTAATGACCTTAACGTGTGTTTTGTTTGTGTTCTTCTGTTTTACCTTATCTTGCCCAGGTATTAGTGAAAAGTAAAGATTGACAAAGATTGTTTGTTATGATGTTCTACGTCCTGCTTTTTTTTCTGGAAGACCTCTTTCTGTTCAAAATTTTAAAGGAGGGGTAGTTGTGCAGACGTTAGCGCGTCGGGTTTTTGATCTGAAGGTCGGTGCGTTCCTTAGGCACAAAAGCGTTCTCCACGTTGTTTCTCTACAACCAACTGTATAAAAACGGGTTGTATCCTTAGACAACGGGTATAATGTAGAAGAGAATTATAAAAGTCGACTCACTTAACACTGAGTTTATTTCAAAGCTTTCAGTATCTTTACTTGCCTTCGGAAAATCTCTGCTTGGAAGTGTTCTTTTCGAAAAAAGGTATTCCTGCTGGCACTCGTTTCATAATATATAGCAACAAAATTTTTGATACAATCAAAAATATTGTTTTCCTGCTCTGGAAATATAATTTTAAAAAATAATAAAATATTTCCTGACTCAGAGCGCAATAAAAATTTAAAAACTGTTAAAGTGGAATATTTCGTCCGGACCAACCGAACTTCATCAGCCACGGTAGAAATGTGAACATTAAGAAGGGTTATATCACTTCATATGGGTCTCAAGGGGCTTAAAATAGTGTTATAGATGTTGGCTAATTCGAAGCCATTGCCTCTATTCAAAGAGGGCTTTCGTAACCGGATCTCAATTGCTTACCTTATGCGGCATTTGAATGTGTTGCTTTCCGTGGCGAGAACTTTTGTTTTGCTGGAATCCACCGAATGTCCCGTGAGCTGGCAATGTTTGCGAACGGCTGATGAATCCCTTAAAAAGATGTTCCTTTATTCTGGTTTCAAGCACGCGAGAAGTTTCGCCAATGTATTGAAGTACCCCTTGAAGTGCCCCCGGGGAAGAAAATCGTATCCTACGATGTATCGGCGCTATTTGGCGCTATTTGGTATCCCGATTAACGAGGCTATCCCAGTTGTCAGGGCTAAACTTGAAGATGACCTAGGTCTTCTGGACAGATGTCCTCTGGATGTACCACAATTGACCACCTTACTTGAGATGTGTCTTTCCAGTACCTACTTCACATACCAGAATGATTTCTACAAACAGAAACAAGGAGCCGCCTGGGGTCTCCAATTTCACCCATTGTGGCCAATCTCTACATGGAACATTTTGAGAGTAGAGCATTAGACACCACCCCCACCCCTCCAGCTATGTGGTATCGATATGTTGATGACACGATGACTAAAATTCATGAATACGCAGTGCGCTCTTTTTCTGAGCACCTCAATTCCATTGATCAACACATCCAGTTCACTTCAGAGGAAGAAAAGAATGGCACAATCCCATTCCTTGACACCTGCTTACACGTGAACCAAGATGGCTCAACAAAAGTCACATTGTACCGGAAACCGACCCATACGAATCAGTACCTGAAATTCCACTCTAACCACCACCTACAACATAAAAGAGCTGTGGTTAACACTCTGCTACTTCGAGCTAAGACCCTGGTTTCTGAAGAACATGACAGAGTACATGAAATTCAGCATGTTAAGCAAGCTTTGAAAACTAACAACTATCCAGATTGGATGCTAACAATACGGAACACTGAATCCGACACGAGAGAGTCCGAAGAATCCCGCAACGAGAAGAGAGTATAAGCCTCAGTACCATACATCAAAGGCATTTCGGAACGCCTACAAAGAGCATTTAAATCACACGAGGTCACAATCGTCCACAAGCCTGACAATTCTCTCAGATCGCAATTGGTACAGGATAAAGACAAAACTGAAAACCTAAAGAAGTGTGGCACAGTTTATCACATTTATTGTGATCAGTGCAACAAACAATACATTGGCGAAACTTCTCGCGTGCTTGAAACCAGAATTAAGGAACATCTTTCAAGGGATTCATCAGCCGTTCACGAACATTGCCAGCTCACGGGACATTCGGTGGATTCCAGCAAAACAAAAGTTCTCGCCACGGAAAGCAACACGTTCAAACGCCGCATAAGGTAAGCAATTGAGATCCGGTTACGAAAGCCCTCTTTGAATAGAGGCAATGGCTTCGAATTAGCCAACATCTAGAACACTATCTTAAGCCCCTTGAGACCCTTATGAAGTGATATAACCCTTCTTAATATTCACAGTTCTACCGTGGCTGATGAAGTTCGGTTGGTCCGGACGAAATATTCCACTTTAACAGTCCTTAAATTTTTATTGCGCTCTGAGTCAGGAAATATTTTATTATTTTTTAAAAAAAATTTTGATGTCAAATACCTCGTTTTCGGCGACTGTCATCACATTACCGTCCGCCGGTGATGCCAAACCGGCTAGACTTACCATAGCTGTTCCAACCAACACTCAAAGGAAAGGATCGGAAAAATTAAGAATGCAGACAAGGCCAAGAAATGCAACACGACATGTGATTTGATACCTCTTTCTTGTGATGAACGTGACGAGAATAGAAATGTCCGAAAACAACACAAATTAACACAAAAAGGCTCATACTAGTTTGACATTCAGGCTACCCTGCCTTGGCTGATTCATTGCTTGAAAGCCGACACACTGCACACCACTGACAAAGGATACATTTGTATCAGCTTGCCCTGGTAAAATCATGCAGTCTCGTAAAAATTCAAATACCTTATCCCGTTACTTTTCCCTTGCGATTCTCCCATCCCGACTCCTTAAAAACACAAAATCCCGCTCCCGCTCGTAATAGAAATTCCCGCATCCGCTCCTGTTTTCAGCTCCCATCTCGAGTATCGCCACAAAAATTAGCGAAATCCAACATCCCGCCAAACCTATCGTGGACCCTCTACTTTCGTGTGGTCCTTTGTACCAGTTACGTATTTTGAAGTCAGATGACGGCAATAACAGTGTATTAATATTTAAGTAAAGCCGCTCTTAACCCTTTAAAACTTGAGTGACCAACATCTAAATTCTCCTTAAAATAACACTGCTTAATCAAACATAAAGGCCATGAGAACAAAGAAAATGATCACCAAGTAGGAAAGGTATCGATTGTTAAACAAATTCTCTTTATCAGTACCATAGAAAATGTATGGAGAACAGTGTAAAGAATGTGCAATCTGATATCACGGTTAAACGGTTAAGCTGCATCGTTTTGGTGGTAGTTGGTTCCCAAGTACTTGACTGGACCAAAAAAAAATGTCATTTGTTTTAAAAATATTTTTGTTTATGGAAAATGCAGAATACAAGTTCACATTTATTGTTTTTTTAACTATTACTTACATGAACTTGGGCAACTGTCATGAGGTTAAATGTGGCCTGCAGCAATTTAGGACGCTTTGCATGTTCTTTTCTGATTCATTGGAAATGATTCGGAAGAACCATCACCTTCCCGTCTTTCGTTATACTAATCTCAGTGATACTTTGTAGTCTAAAACACGATTTACCTCAAGTACAGCTAGTTAAAACCTGTTTTAAGAACCCTTTTCTTATTAATAACCAGTCTTTGACCAATCGAGCAAAACTTCTAAGCCAAAAAAAATGTTAGCGAAATTAAAAGAATCAGAAGAGAAAAAGGGTATAAGTTTCTAGTGGACCCGGCTACTGGATGTATATCCCTGAAGCCTTTAGGTCCCGAGCTTGCTCGGATACGCACGTGGTCGGGATTGCCCGTTCTTGGTTGATCTCAGCTATTTCACAAATGATTTTTACTGATGCCGCATTTCGGGAAAAGAAGAAGGTTGAACTTAGCTTTCGTGAAAACACTCGAGAAAACAAAAATGAAATAGGGATATAAGTTAGTCCTGTGGTCACAGCATTGCAACGGGAATTATGATCATTGTTTTACTTCTCTCCTCAGTTTACAGTCGGCGAGTAAAGCTTTTCAGCGACTTTATTCTCTGTATTTTGACTGTGTTTTATTACCCTTGTTCTTAAGTCCCCTACACCATTTTGCGAAAATTCAATTGTCATTTGGTACCTTTAGGCTGTATCAGTCAAATGTTTCCTTTCCCATAACATTCTCTGATCTCTTGAAAGTGGATCGGTCGGTCGACACGAAAACATAAAAATTCCTAGTATGCGAGCCTTGATCATATATCTTGAACACGCAACAAAAGGTCTTTGAAATAATAATGGTGGAAGCCTACTCAAGGAAATAAGCTTAAAATAATCAGACGTTCTTGTCATTCAACCTACCTTCGTCGAGTTTGCTATGTACACTGAATGGAGAAAGTACTGTAAAGACAATGCTTTCATAACTGTTTCGTTTGGGGATCAAAAGTAAAAACTGAAGGAGAATTCGTTGACATTTTTCAAATTAACTGGATGGGAGAGCTGAACTGCTAAGTAAATTCATTGACAAGAGGGAGTCTTAATCAGCCTGACAATTTTTTTATCAATCACTGTGAGTACTTATGATGTAGGCAAGAGTGTTACATCGATGACCAAATTTTCCGCTTTTACACTGTTGTTTTGCAAAAACAGAAACACTCTTGTCTATATAATAAAAAAAATTGCAAGGCAGCTTGAAGATAGAAATGTTATTTTCCCGCGTTAAAAGAAAATATTTTACTCTTTGCGCTCCTTCGTAAAATGTTGTTTTTACCACTCTAACATAAAATTCACATCTTCGCGCCGACGTGTAATATCCTCTATGTACCGAACCCTCCTTCGTTGCGTTGCTTTAAAATTATTTAAATATTGCTAGAAGCACAACACGCAAAAGAAAGATGCTTGCAGCACATAAGATACCGAATTCATCTCTCACTCATGTTGAGATATACAAAATAAAGCCTTCGTACGGGCCTACTAAGACTTCTTTTTGCGTCAGTCAGGAGTCCTTACATGCTTGGTAATGAAAATGAAGAGTATTTTAGCTCAAGGAGTACTTCTTATAAAATTAATGAAAACAGGTAGGATTATTTGATTAGTTATCAGTAAAATAATATAAAATATGGAATAATCGGCCTCAACTGACCAAAGACCCGGATTGTTCACAAGGAAGCCAGACCTGTGGAAACTGTAATTCAGTTTCATCCAAACTTCGTCACAAACATCTCGCTTTTTGCTTGCCAAAAGTCACTTAAAGGCCTCTCAAATATTAATTCGAATAGCAATCCGAATTGAAAGTAATTTTCTCTCTATTCTAATGGGAGCAGAGCACATGCGATTTCATCGGGACATAAGCCCAGTGGAGTCTCCACAGAATTTATCAATCCGCATGGGCTGTGTAACTTAGTCGTGGATTTCAGTGTTGAGAAAATACAATTACAAAGCGTTCACCATAAGCGGCGTCTCTCTAACACCATTATACTGTATGTAACTGTAGCCAATTTGTAGTTTGCCTAGACCACTGGGTATTTTTCTTTCGCCATTTAAGTCACGTGGCCTTTTCGTTTTGATGATAGCGTGGTCGGCAGCAAGATTTATAGCTCAGCGAGATTTTGGATTTCTGTCGCTCGTTTAGCGCTTTTTTGTTGGCTTTTCTGTGGTCCCAAAGGCTGGACAAGGTTAGAATTCTGTACCTTCAGTTGTTTTTTTTTTCGCTTTCTTATGTTTTGCATTTTGTTTGTATTCGAATTTATTTGTGCGATTGTATTTAGGTTGATCGTCGCCTTATTAGCGTTTTCTATTTGTATTGTTTTTTCTTTAGTTTTACGGCGTTTGTTGAACCAGTAAATTCTATCAACCATAACTACGACTGGTCTGTTTTATCGTTTGTAGTTACAGTAAAACTTGCCTGCGAAATTCAAGAAATTCCTGCTCGGAATTATCTTGAGCTGCTCTTGTTGGGAGTTAGTTTCTCAAATGTGGGACCGTGGATTGGACTAAGGATTTGGATTTGAATTTAACTATGGAGTCTTCGGAATGTTCAGCTACCGCAGAAGTTATTCAGGAATCCACGCCAGGGAACAGTAAGGATGAGCCTCTTCAAATGATTGCAGAAGAGCAAGCATCAAACACTCAGTCTGAGGACGCTGAGCCTCGAAGATCTAAACTTCCTCTTAATCACACGGAAAAGAGATTGCAATATCAGCTCTCATTAAAAGAGAAAGATTACATGAAGGCTAAAAGGAAGCTTAAAGAAAAGATTGACGCTGTTAGTATGATCTGGACGGACCTTTCTAATTCTGATACTTTAAGAAAGGAACGAACAAATATAGAAGAATTCAGGAAGAATTTAGAAAATGCATACTCCGAGTGTTATTGCAAGGTGAAGAAATTCATCACGTGATCAGTGAAGCAGATTATTTGTGCAAGCAAGCAGTAGAGCTTAGGATGAAAATTAGTGAGAGGATCTTCGAACTGGAAAGGGATGAGCTTCAAACATATCGTAGTGAGAAATCCTCATCTTCAAAGGGAACTGGTCGTAGTCACACTTCAAGGGTATCAAGTTTATTTCAAATTTCTATTTCAAAGATGAAAACTATGAGAGAACTTGCGAGAAAGGAATTCGAGATGAAATATGCTAGAATTGAAGCTGAAAAAAAAAGATGGGAATGGAAAGGAAAAGGTGTGAAATGGAGGAAATACAGCGACTGAGAAGTTACGAAAGCGCCAAAGCAGAAGCCAATGCGGTGGCTAAGTTTGAAGAAGAGGAGAGGAACCCAGATTTGCTGGACCTGAAGCAGTATCAAATTGCTGAAGACAATAAGGAGGAACGCATGGAAGACTATATATCTCATCTTTGCTGACTACATCTTCTACCAGCAACCTAATTCCTCTCCCTTACACGCTTCAACCAGTTGTCAAGGATGAGCACCCTTCTTTGTCACCACTAAGGTTTCAGCCTGGTAGCAATGTGTTAGAAATCGACCCTGAACAAGGTAAAAGTAACAGCGATTCCAACAAACAGGAGGAGAAGGTCGTGACCCCTGCATCAAGCAGTGCTTCAATCAACACACAAGACAGTCAGTCAACCATGGCTAACCCTTCTTCAGCCGTTGGAGCTCATCACCAATGTATTGCGGAGGCCATAGCTGAGGTATGGAGGCAGCAAGATTGCCAACGCCCCAATTAACAGTATTCAATGGAGATCCTTTAAACTGGCCAACATGGAAGGCTGCTTTTGAGACGGTAATTGAGGAAAGAACTGTGAACTCTAATGAAAAAATCCTGTATCTTTTACATTACTTGTCAGGCCCACCTAAGAAAATCGCTGAAGGTTATCAGTTTGTTTAGACTCAAGACGCTTTCGCAGAGGCCAAAAAGACCCTTGAAAGGCGATTTGGCCGTAAACGGCTTGAAAACTGAAAACGGCTTGAAACTAGCCAAGGATCCCCCCCCCAGAGGCGGAATTGCCTTGCGAGACTTTGCCGACTTCCTCAAGACTTGTGAGCTCGCCATGCGATCAGTAGAAGATCTTGAAACCATCGATAAGCAACATGACAACAAGCAGCTTGTGAAGGTGCTTCCTAGCTGGGTGCACCCCAAATGGGGAGTCAGAGTGAGAGATTATCAGATGAAGTATGGTGATAATAAGTTTCCTCCGTTTTCAGAGTTTGCGTATTTCGTTACTGACATTGCAGAGGTGAAATGCTTACCAGTCCTCGCCAGCTTGGGCACAAATGCGTCTGTAAAGGAATCCAAGCCTAGAATCTGCAAGGGTAAAACCAGACCTCGAAGGAACAATGAATCCAGCGCACTTGCAACGAAAGTCAAGGAGTAACAAGCAGTTCCAAAGGATGGAAGGAAGGTATCCTGTCACTGGTGTGGTAGTGCACCACATGGTCTTGACTTGTGCCAAGAGTTCATGAAGAAACCTCGAAATGAAAGAACTCAGTTTATCATAAGAAAGGGGCTTTGTCTTAGATGCTTGACCCATGGTCCCATGTCGAAGGAAAACAAGTGTGAAAGTGTCCCAAGTTGTGCAAGATGTAAACAGCCACACCTAACCTGTTTACACATGGATAAGAAGAATGCAGACAAAGCCGAGAGACAGAACCCAGAAGCAGCAATAAGATGTTCAAATGCCCCTACCGTGGAAACTCCTCACCCCGGTGAAGACATTTTCACAGTGAAGTGCACGGGCATCTGCTCTGTCGAAGGCCAAAAAAAGGACAATATCAGAGCTTAATCGTTCCAGTGTGGGTGTCTAGCCTTGCAAAGCCCCAGGAAGCCGTCCTGACATACACCCTCATCGACTCTCAGTCTAATGCCACCTTCATCACGGAGCAGTTAAGAAAGTCACTCAGGTTGATGGCGTAGAAAGTCACTTGTATCTGTCAACCATGCATAAGGAGGATGAAATGATCCAGTCCAAGAAAGTACAGGGACTAGCAGTTGCAGATCTGAAGAAACAAGTTGGCTTTCCCTTGCCAAAGGTTTACACAAGGAAAACCATACTGTACAAGCCTTCTCAAATCCCTAAGCCTTGAGTTGCCTTGCAATGGGACCATCTCAAATGTATTGCTCAGGAGCTTATGCCATACTGAGGAGACCTAGAAGTTGGTCTACTAATCTGACCCAATTGTCCCAAGGCCATCAAGCTACGTGAAGTGATCCCTGGTCCAGGTGATGATCCATATGGTATTAAAACCGACCTTGGTTGGGGCATCGTTGGAAGAGTGTGCAAGTCTCTTCCTGATCACATGAAAGAGTCATCTGGCAGTTGGGATAACAAGATCATCATAAGTGAAGATGCAAGCTTTGCGATAGAGTACCGAGCAAAAGAAATCATAAGTCCTGCCTGCGTAAAACAGATGTTTGAGAGAGACTTCCATGAGACAACAGGCCAAAAGAATTCTCCACCGCTGTCAGTGGAACATCGCAAATTCCTGGAGATCCTGCGGAAGGGAATAAACCAAAAGACTGATGGGCACTATGAGATGCCATTACCCCTGCGCTTTGAAGACGTAGAGCTACCGGACAATCGATCACAAGCCCTAAGAAGATTGTCTCTGTTCAAGGCAACATTCAAGAGATATCCAAATTACCGTACGAATTATGCTGAGTTCACGGAAGAAATGATAGCCCATTGTGCTGAGAAGGCCCCCGTTAATGACGACAAAAGTATCAAGATCCTTTAAAAACCGAACGGATAAGCTAGCAATAAAACAAAACATTAAGTGGACTTTCCCTTGGAGTATGGTTTTCAACTAGTGTGGAAGAAGCTGCCATGCTAAATTACCAGGAAAAGAAAAAAAATCTCTAAAATCCTAAATTGCTGGCAGGTAAGAAGATTAATTTTGCTAGGCAAAATAACTGTCTTAAAAAGTTTAGCTGCATCTCAGCTTGTCTATATCATGTCACCCTTGCCGTCCTCGCAATCGTATCTAAAAGAAATTCATCAAATTTTGTATAATTTTCTGTGAGATGGAAGAGGGGATCACATCAAAAGGAGTCTGGTGTTAAACGAACACAAAGATGGTGGTTTGAAAATGTTAGATATGCAATCCTTCAATTGCGCTTTGAAAGCTAAATGGGTACAGAAGTACCTTGATGACAGTAACCAAGGAAAATGGAAACTTTTTGGACTATTTTATTAAGGAACATGACGGTAAATTACTTCTGACTGGCAACTTAAACAGGCTGATGTAGCCGGTTTAAATACTAAAGACACTTTTACTAAAGAGGTAATCGAAATTTGGTCAAGCCTAAAGTACGAAGAAGACCTAACAGACATTGAAAATACACCGATTTGGTATAATTCTCTTATAAGGATTGCAAACCAACCCATATTTTACAGAAAATGGTCACGTGCGGGAGTTAACCAGGCCAAAGACATTTTAGACCATAAGTCGGACTTTTTAAAGTTTGAGGATTTTAAATCCCGATATAAAGTTAAGACCACTTTTTAAACGTACTATGGTGTTGTGTCCGCCACGGCAAAATTGAAAAAGTCTTTTCAAGATCAGGTTACGATGAATTCCAACCAACCCCTTGTGGCCAAATGTTACTATCGGCTTCAAGCATTTGCAAAGAAGCTTACAAATTAATCGTTAAAAGAATCTCTTCAACACCTGCTAAAAGCCACACAAAATGGATAACAGACTGCGGAAATTACGCAAATTCGAAAAAATGGGATAAGTCCTATCATCTGCCCTTGCACTAGAGAGACTAACCTTCAAACTTTCCAATTTAAACTCCTTCACAGAAGAATTGCTACTAACAATTACCTTTATAAAATAGGTATTTCTTTAATGGACTCCTGTACTTTCTGTGAACAAACCACAGAAACCCTCATCCACCTCTTCTGGGAATGTGAGTTTGTTCAAAAGTTTTGGCAAAATATACAATACTGGTTGATACAGCATCAGGTTAAGCCACAAGATTTCTCTCTGAACCTACCTACCTGTCTGGGATTAGCTGACAATACTGAGGATATACTTTTACATCATGCACTTCTAATTGGCAGATATCACATTTACTCGTCGAAAATAAAGAAAACCGTGCCGGGAAGACGCAAAATGTTTTGCTTATAAGACGAACGCTGTTAAGAAATTATTAACTCAAAATGGAACCGTTTCAAATGAACTGTGACTTCGATCTACCTGTTTATTAGATAGTCCTCTATTGTACTTCAATCTTTGTTTTAACTCCACTCTTCTTCTAAAACCTCCACGTTAGGATTGCAGCCTCGCTCTTCTTTTCAATTTCTCTTTTTTTTTTCGTGTCCTACTTTTTCTTGTTTTTTTTTTTTTGCTACGTCTTTCTGTTTTTTTTCGTTACGTCTTGCTATTATCTTATACGCGTATATAATGTGTACGTTTTCTGTTACTATTATTAACAATAAAAAATATATATATATATATATATATATATATATATATATACACCTGTATACTGTAATTCTGTCTTTATCCGCAGTTCAAATATATGATTATTTCATATATTTATATTCATACTGTACTAAGGCAACAAAATTGTAGATGTATTGTAAGTTTTAAAAAATATATTTCACTGTAAGTAGTACAAATATGGTATTATAAGAAGTGTAAGTATCGTATTGTAAGTACCGTAGGTATTGTATTGTAAGTAGTGTAAGTGTTGTAAATAGTATACAGTGTCGAATTTGTAAGAAGCGTAAGTACTGTATTGTATTGTGAGCAGCTTAAGTATTTGTACAATAAGTAATGAGTAGTGGACGTATCGTTGTTCGTATTTTTGTAAGTGACGTCTTTTCGAGTGTTGCAATTAAAAAAAACAGTATCAAGATTGGAAATGGCCGGATAAACTACGTCCCTCATGATGGGGTCTACCATCCCACCATCTTCACAAATAAGGGTAGTTTTCGATTGCAGCGCCATTGTTATTGATTATTGTTACACGGACCGGACATGACGAACAGTCTGACGGGTATACTCTGTCGCTTTCGACAAAAACTGTTGCCTTGACTTGTGACGTGAAAGGAATGTTTCACCAGTTCTTTGTTGATGAAGAATACAGAGACCTACTCAGATTCTTTTGGTGGGATCAAGGAGATTTGAAGAAGAAATCTGAAGAATATCACGTAAAGGTACACCTATTTGGTGCCGCCTCTTCGCCAGGTTGTGCAAATTATGGCTTCAAGAAAGCTGCTGATGATGGAGAGAAGGAGTTTGGCACTAGCGCTGCTGACTTCATTCGAAGAGACTTTTATGTCAACAATGGACTTAAGTCAGTTAAAGATGTGAATACTGCCATCGACCTTATTCAGAAAACGCAAGGCATGTGTGCAAGGGCTGGTCTGAGATTAGACAAGTTCGGCAGCAGCAAGAAGGAGGTTATTCAAGCTGTAGCCCCAGAAGACCGTGCAAAGGGACTGCAAGACCTCGACCTGACGAGAGATCCCTTACCGATTGAGCGAACCCTAGGCATCATGTGGTGCGCAGAAACCGATAGTTTCCAATTCAGAATAGTGATCCAGGATCGACCGCTTAGGTATGATAAGGTATACCTAGGTACGATGAGGCATACTGTCAACAGCATGCTCAGCCTATGATCCCCTTTGCCTCGTAGCACCTTTAATCCTAGTGGGGAAACAAATACTGCAAGATTTGTGTCGTAATAATGCTGACTGGGATGATCCAATCTGTGATGAGCTGAGACCAAGATCAGAGCGATGGAGGAACAAGTTGCGTACTCTGAAAAGCCTAAAGATTTCAAGAGGCTACAAGCCTAAAGGGTTTGGCGAAGTTAGAACAGTCGAGTTGCATCACTTCTCCGACGCAAGTCAACCAGGCTATGGTCAGTGCAGCTACCTGCGTCTGATAAATGAGAACGATCAAGTTCACTACTCCCTTCTTATGGGAAAAGCACGCGTTACACCATTAAAGCCTGTGACCATCTTTCGCTTAGAATTGACATCTGCTGTTGTCTAAGTTAAGATAAATCAGTGGCTTGGAGGGGAACTAGATTATCAAGATGTGCCCGAGTTCTTTTGGACAGTCAGCAAAGTTGTGATGGGTTACATCAACAACGCGACAAGCCGTTGCCATGCCTTGTAGCCAATCGGATTAACAGTTTCTGATAGAACAAACGTACAGTGCGTTTTCCAGCGCTGATACCATTTTCGCGCGAAAATAAAGCGGCCTTCACACGTCAAACTAATGTTGGCCAACATTAGTCTGATGTTTGAAGGCCACTTAAGTCCGCTAACACAAGTCGACAATTAACAATACATCAGTAAACTGAATACGAAATGGCTATTTTTATTTTCCATTCTCTTCAGCTCGTGTGCCTTTGTGGTTTTAATTCAATGAAGGCCTCAATCCTGATTATTTAGACCTTTCGTACTATGGAGTACAATTTTTTCCAGCCATATTTTTACAACTTTGTAAAGCAACAAAAAACACCAACAACAGCAAGAAAAAAAAACAAAAAAACAAAAATAAAACAAGAACAAATAAAAAACGGCTTAATGTTCTTATCATTAAAATTCCTTTGTTGCGCCGGCATGTCCAACCGCTATATATGTTAGTGAGCTGGTGTACGCCTAATAGGCTACCTTGCCCAAAGGTTTGCAGCTGGAGAGCTCGATAAGGGAAACAACATTCTTTCGTTTTCCTGAGATGCATATATCGTACCTTTTGGAGGCGGCTTTCAGCGTTGTCATTCTTGGCGATAATAATTGTTCTTTTCCTCGTTTTCGTTTAACACAATTGACGGAACTCTTCGTTTTCGAATGGATGACTGTGGGACTCACGATATCATTTCTACCTCTGGGAATATTTTCGTTTTTGGCAGCTGGATATTCTGACGCACTGAGCTGCTTTCTTTTCGTCGCAATGCGAGAAACGTAAGAAGAAATTTGCGAGAGCATAAGGAACACCTCAATTGTAAACAGTCCTGATCATTAGAGTCCGTAGTCGAGTTCACGCATTTTTTTGGCGTATTCTGCACCATCGGTCTTGTTACTCGATTTCCCCCCTTCCCTCTGATTTCTCGTACTTTATATTGTTGTTTTGGGTTTTGACTTTAAAGCCCAGTCCACCTGTATACTGCGCTAACGCAGGAACGTTCTTGGGTTTGGAGTTGTTCTAAATGTTGTGCATGATTCGGCTTTGCTCTGTGACGCTGCCCACCACTCCCCTCCCCCCCCCCCCCAGGAGGATGACTTAAGGCCCTACTTGATGAACACCGTACTCACGGTATTTTCTGGTGCAGAATATCGCACAAGCGACTTTGTATCCTTTTTTGAAAATACGCCACATGAGGTAAGAAGTGACATTTAGAGATCTTTAGAAGACGAGTCTTACAGGTACCCACACGTATACAAAAATCTTCAGCTGTGTGAAATGTCAAAAGAAGAATTGTAATCGTGAGGAGTGACAACGCTTAATTCATCTGCTAAAAGTACGCACGACTTGCGCATCTCAGGAAAAAGAAATCAACCCCACGTTAAAAGTGTTGGTTCTCTTTTGTTTTGTTCTTTGTTTGTTAGTTTGTTTGTTTTACAAAGTTGTTAATGGCTGGACGGAATTGTCCTCGAAAGCGCGAAAGGTCTTTAGCTATAATAATCAGGATTGAAGTCTCCATTGAAGGCACGCTAGTTAATAGAATGGAAAATAACAAAAGCCGTTCTTTTATCAGCTCACCAATCTATTGTCAATTGTCGAGTTAGCGGTCCCATTTTTGCGGCGAAAATGGAGTTAGCGCTGGAAAACGCACTGTACATTTGTTCTATCAGAAACTGTTTACGGTAAATGTAATGAAAAGCCGTATACATGGAAAGAAACTAGAATAATGGTTTTATATTTGCCCTAAGTTTTGAGTTTTAGTGTTTCAACAAACTTGAGAAACGTTTTAAATTTTGCAGTTTTCACATTAGTTTTTGAGTTCAAAACTGGGTTCTTGGGCGTCAACAAACATTCGCTGTTACCATGGCAACAATTTAGTTATGACCTTAATAATGGCCATTTTCGAACATCCCCCGTGGATATCTACTTGCATGCAAAGGGATGACTCACAATGAAGCCCGACAACGTGGATACTGGATAATAGGTGGTACCTCCGCTCTGTCTTATTTGGTTTCACGATGCATCATCAGTAGAAAGCTTCGTTCACCACCACAGCAACAGAAGTTAGCAAACCTCCCTGAAGATCGGGTAGAACCTGCTGCTCCGTTCACATACAGCGTTGATTATTTTGTCCCATTTACAGTAAAGGAAGGACGGAAAGAAGTCAAACGCTAAGGTGTTATGTTCGTATGCATAGCTTCCCGTGCTATTCATATTGAAACCGCTACCACTCTGGAAACTGATGCGTTCATAAACGCTTTAAGACACTTCCAGGCAGAGCGTGGTCCTGTTCGCCAGATAAGGTCTGACTGTGGTACAAACTTCATTGGAGCGCACCGTGAATACAAGGAAACACTGGAGGAGGTGAATGAAGACAAGGTTCGGGCTAGATTGCTAGAAGATAACTGGGAATGGATTAACTTCAAGTTCAATCCTCCCTCCGCGAGTTACATTAGGACGGTTCGAAGCATCCTTGCGGCCATGCTAGAAGAATCAGGACGTCAGTTGGACGATGAAAGTTTTCGCACCCTTATAAAGGAAGTTCAGGCTATAGTGAACTCCAGACCACTTGCCCTGAATGACATGTCATCTTCCGACTCCCCACAGCCACTAACTCCAAACCACTTGTTAATTATGAAGTCCAAAGTATTGATGCCACCCCAGGCGTTTTTCTGAGAGAAGATCTTTACCTTTGCAAGAGATGAAGAAGAGTACAACACCTCACGAATGAATTTTGGAAAAGTGGCGAAAGGAGTTTCTTCTAGCCCTCCAGCAGAGGAAGAAGTGGACCAAACCACAACGTAACCGTGGAGACTGGCGAGAGTTCAAGATGTGTTTCCGAGTGAAGATTCCCTCGTTAGGAAGATGAAACTTGCTATGGCCACCTCTAGTCTCGACAGCCAAGGACGAAGAACCAGTGGTGTCCAGTACCTTGAACGGCCAATCCACAGTTGGTTCTTATCATGAAAGCAGACCGGGAATTCCCCGACGAGGAGCCTTAAGATGTAGTTTGGACTTGAGTACCGTATTAAGACTTTTATCAGAACTGTTCTCTGAGAACTGAGTCATAGTTTTTTGCCATTGTTATAGGAGCTCTGTTTTGTAGGACAGTGGATTCCCACTGTAGCGAGCCATGTAACTGTAGCCAGTTTGTAGTTTGCCTAGACCCCTGAGCATTTTTCTTTCGCGCCATTTAAGTCACGTGACCTTTTCGTTTTGATGATAGCGTGGTCGGTAGCAAGATTTATAGCTCAGCGAGATTTTGGATTTCAGTCGCTCGTTTAGCGCTTTTTTGTGTCTATTCTGTGGTCCCAAAGGGTGGAAAAGGTTAGAATTCCGTACCTTTCAGTTTTTTTCTTCGCTTTCTTATGTTTTGCATTTTGTTTGTATTCGAATTTATTTGTGCGATTGTATTTAGGTCGATCGTCGCCTCATTAGCGTTTTCTATTTGTATTGTTTTTTTCTTTAGTTTTACGGAGTCTGTTGACCCAGTAAATTCTACCAGCCATAACTACGACTTGTCCGTTCGATCGTTTGTAGTTACAATGTATATAACAAAAAACTTTTTCCTGTAGTTTAAGTGAATGGAAAAACTTTTTGAGAGTGAACTTAGCTATTTTGTTTTTAATTCTTCCTTCTTTTTCTTTGAGACTGAAAAAACACGATGTTCAAATTACTGGATGGATATTTCCTATCATATTTGGTGCTATCAATATCAACGTAACAGCTTGTACTCCAACTTCGAAGAGGCCTTTGGAGGGGACCTTTGCCCGATTTCATCACCCAGAACAACTCCTTATGTCCACCATCCGTCGATTTGTGGATGCAAAAGCTCAGTACAGCTCATGTCCTGAGCAACTAGTGCCAGGTCACCATGACGTCCCCAACCAAATCTTCTTGCTGTATAAAGATCAGAGATTGGCAAATTCAGTACAAAGACTGATCAGTAGTCTTAGCCAGTTAATACCGATATCCGCCTGTCTATACAAGCCGAAAGATCAGGGACGTGAACAAGATGATGCAAGAAAAAGCCCTCAATTATTATAGTCAACTAACAGTGCGTTCTGCACATGCCGACACTTCATCAACGCTTAGAGGAGCGCATGAAATCTTCCATCGGCAATGACTTGAGAGGGCAGCATGGAAAGTGGACTGAAAGCACTGAGCTAAGGTTCTCAGTGTTGAGAAAGTTTCCGAGTAAACTGGTTTGTGTCATTTTCGAAACGCTTTTTATTTCGTAACTAAAGCCGGACTTTAACAAACGGTGTGACTCGATCCGCGCAAAATTATTCGTTTAACCGTTTTTTTTTCTCTCAGTGCTGTTATTAATTATAAGGATATGTTAATCCGTGCGAAGTTCATTCATTGTTCTTTTATTCCAGTTTATCAATTGACAAATATGTATTTCATCTTCTTTTACATTTTTATTGTCACATTTCTAGTGCCTCCATCGTTGTAGTTTTAAAATTCCCATCTTTAACGATTGTATGTTTAGTATACATGATATTTTTTTTACTCAAGCACTCGACCTAAGAAAAAGCTTTAATTAGTTTTTATCACTTAATGTATCTCAAGGAATAGACTTCAACAGTGTAGCATGAAACAAGTCAACTGCGGGACGGCAGTTGAGTTCTTAAACCTGTGTCAAAACCTTGATTTGAGACCAACTTTCGTGAGGGTCGACAAGACGAATGCCGGCAAATGTAAACAATTGCTGAAGAACTTCGTCACAAAGAAAGGCGGAAAGCTGAACGAAGGCAGGAAATCAACGAGATTTACAGCAAGATCCAGAAAAATGCTCTATTTTTCGTGTCATCTCCATACCGTTAATGTTATAAGTAACAGGATTTCCTTAATTAGCTGCAAAGAGTTAAACGGATTTCCCTAATTTTCCGCAAAAAGTCAGCTGCAAAGCAATTATAAATACCCTATTTTTTTCCCGTTGCCTCTTTGTTCTTTTCAGAGGAATACATAACACCTGATTTTTGTTAACTGTCAGAAAAGATGGTGGCACCTATGATTGTAACAAGGGAGGGGCGGGGCTGAAACTGTAGCTGATAACAATAGCAAAACAAACCAATATATTCCCCTCAACATATTCCCCTTGACATATTCACCTTGACATATTTCCCCTCGACATATTCCCCCTCGACATATTCCCTCCAACTTTATTAGCATGTGTAATTAAATGGTGACGAGTGAAATTAGGCGAAAATAATTCACGCGAAGGCGAGGGAAATTATTGAAATTTTGACAAAACGCAAGTGAAATTAGTTCCTAATTTCACGAGTATACAATTCGATTACCTATTTATATCATCAATGACAAATTACACTCACAATCGTGAGCTTTATTGCATCGAGACTGCAAGCATAAGTTTAAAGCGAACAGTTTGGCTCACGTTCACAAATTTCTAATTGAAATAATGAAAACATCTTGTGGGAGGTTTATACCACACTTTGAAAACTGACCTTTAACCATTCGAAGAAGTGCCCAATTCCGATATAATGGTCAATACAATTCATTTATTAATGTCAATGCGTGGGATAAGGTTGCTCCGTAAATCCGAGCCAGAAGCTCATGTATAAAACGCACGACAGAAAGTAACATAAAATGCAAAAATTACTAAGATTCAAATAATACTAATAATAGTCCACAGGATTACTTGTCTGAGTTCGGGGTCAATCACTCGATCAGCAACTACCGGCTGGCCGTTCAAAAATTTTCGCTGTCGCACTATCACAAATAATGAATAATCACTTCTTTTTGCCTCGAAGTTGGCTTCTGACAGGTTGGGTCAATTAAAAGTCACAATTTACAGATTGCCGATTGTGTCCTCAATGAATATTTCCTAGAATTGCTGTAGTTCTGAACAACTGTGATTGGTATTTAGGTGATAAAAGCAGAAAATGTCGGCAAAAAGAAGCCAAGTGCTTAATGATATGGTATTCTACATGTCTAGAATCAAAAATTGTCAATTTCCGCCGTTTTTTCATAATTTCTAATTTTTGGAAAAATCCGAGACGGCGGTCATTTTGGGTGACGTCACAGGCCCCCAGCAGCGTGGCAATCTAAAATATATACCTCATTTGTAGAGCACACCACAGGCATTATACTTAAATATTGCAACATATTAAAAAAAACTAGGGGGGTCCATTCCCCCCCTCCCTGTACCACGGTGGGGGTGTGACTTTGCTTGTACGTCCGAGGGGTAACATACTAAAACGGCACATTCTACCTACTTTTTTGTATTACAACGGCGCAAAAAAAAAGGCACCCCTCTCGGGCGGATCGTCCCCAAATCAGTCTACTATAGGAAGTAGTGCCGGTGCCTGTGGGAAACAGTGAACGTGGAAAGAAGAATGATGAGTTCAGAGTGTCTGTGCCTTGCCTTGCGTGGAATGCCGGTTGAAGGGACTCTCGTGTGTTAACTGTCTGACTCCATTTTAGCATTTGGATGGCGAACATTTTACCAGCTAAGCACAGCATTTGTAAGTGAATCCACGGCACCTATTTGACCGAATAGGCTTGGACTGAACTAAAAGTCTCCTAACCGTTATAGGATAAAAATAGCAACAACCAAAATCGAAACTTTATTGTAGGCTTTTTATCCAAAATCTCAGTAAATTGAAGTACAACTGCAAGAAAACTAGTCGGCCTTTTGAATCACCTTCCCCCGGGTTATCCAAGATGTGTTGAAATTACTAAAAAAACGCCCTATATTTTTAAATGAGGTGGCAACTTGCAACAATAACATTCGTACAAAATATCAGTATTATACCTCGATATTCATGGCGAACTAGTTTTACAAATTGAACTATCATAGCATCAAATTAAACATACCCAGGTCAACACTGATCAATGATGAGTAACGTTGGGTCAGCAATGGTTTTGAAAAATGTGAACTAAATATCAGTTTCAGATAGCTCATGAATCTGTATTTTGTTTCCTAATGAGGTTATAGAGCTTGTGTTATAAGCTGTCAACGCTCAAGGTCTCCCGTACATTCAATTGCGCGAGACCAAACATTCCAGTGAGGAAGAATAAGATCTCATTGACTCATTCGTTTTGGGAATCACTATTTATGTTGGGAGACTGCGAGTAATTTAGATAGCTACTGTTCTGATTACTAACGGGGCTTTAAGAGGAACACGGTACAGACAGTCAACTGTGACTTTAAGGTAGAAATTTGAGAGTTTAGCCGGACTCAAAGAAAACTGGCTATTTCTGGAGGCATTTCGGAACAGGATGTTTGTTTTACTGCGTTTTGAAATATCTTTCATTTGGCATTTGATTTATAGAAATGAGCTTTGGTCTTTTTAGATGAAGAAAGTAAATATTGCTCGCGATCCCTTGCCCCAGAGCCTTGTTTGTTTTGCGGAAAGACCCACTTTCGATCTACAGGATTGGTACAATTTATCAAGTGCGTATATGTGCCTTTCCACTGAAAGATGGACTGATTAAATATCGTTCTACTTGGAAACATTTTTAAAGTCGAGAAAAAAGCATACTAGAGAAGACTGGTCTGTCAAACCAATTTATTTTTTGAGGATGAACTTTAACTACTTTTGTGGGATCTCTGGACAACTCTATCTCTGTCCATCCGTCGAGAAATCACACCACTGCCGGTGTGCGCAACCATTTTGAAAACATGAGCTTAGGCCTTTTTAGATGGAGAAGGTAAATGTTAATTGAGGCACCTTACGCCAGAGACTTGTTTTAAATTGTATGCTTGATTGGAAAGTAAGCCCAAGATCTCTCTCTCTCTCTCTCTCTCTCTCTCTCTCTCTCTCTCTCTCTCTCTCTCTCTCTCTCTCTCTCTCTCTCTCTCTCTTTCTGTCTCTCTCTCTCTCTGTCTCTCTCTCTCTCTCTCTCTCTCTCTCTCTCTCTCTCTCTCTCTCTCTCTCTCTCTCTCTCGGTTCACAGAACTTATATAGTTTATAAAGTGCGTGTCCCTTTAGAAAGTACCAGTGCTTTCGTGCTTTCGTGCTTTCGTATAGATAAAAATAAAATCTAAAGGGACCACAGTAAGTGACCCGTTTGAAGTGGACCTTCTACACTCTTCCGACATTTTTGAAGTCGCGGAAGGCACCTACTACGGAATATTCGTCTATCAAAATCAACCCCTTTTTTTAATTCATTTTTTGCCGAGCATTCGGACGAAGTTCAAAGTGAAATCATTCAAATGAAAGTCCTTCTGTGTTCGTTGTTTATTTCTCAGTATCTTGTAACCTGATTTCTTATAAATATAGCGCGAAGGACCCTATCCCAAGCAGTCTCCGTTCGAGTGTTGTTTACAAATTTTCATGTGCAGGCTGTAACGCTTGTTACGTCGGTGAAACCACCCGTCACTTTTCAACAGGCGTACGTGAGCATTTAGCTACGGATAGGGCCTCTCACGTGTACAAACACTTGCAACAATCTGAAAGTTGCCGCGATTTGTGTTCGACCAACTGCTTCAGGATTTTAGACTGCGCCACTACAAGCTTTCAACTAAAGATCAAAGAATCCTTACATATCCACTGGGAAAAGCCCACTTTAAATCAACAGGTTAAACTTGTTAATTTAAAATTGTTTGTTTAGATTTCACATAATCTCGCTTTTTTCTTGTCACTCTTGCTTATACATTTTCATTTACAATTCTAATCACTATTGCATATAAATAGCTTTGTTGTAACTTTTTCCTTCAACTGAGGATGGCATCAGGGATGCCGAAACATGTCTTTGAAACTTAAAAGTGTTGTGTTGTCCTTTAAAATATTAACTTGTTTCCTGCTACCAAGTCCTTTTGGCAACATTCTACTTGCAGAGAGAGATTCGTCAGCACTGTGGACACGACTCATAAAGTGAGCTAATTTCGGCTAATTGGAGCGTTCACAAGAGTTGTTTTAGTGTTTTAATTGGTTAGCGACACAAAATAGTCAATTATCAATCCATGAAAGAAAATAGCTTTTTACAACCAACGGAATAAAAAGTTTGCCCTTACACGTTCATTCGAACGCAAAACACAATTCAGTGGCACACAGCAGATTTATGGCCCACGAAAACCTGCACGTTGATTGCAATACAAAACCAAACTGGTTGATGCTTGCATGTGGTTTAAACTTCATTTGCCTGACTGCGATCGGTGAACGGAACAACGCTTACGCCGTGATTTACACAAACGAGAGGATTACTGGAAGATGTGTTTGACTGCTGGTTTTCTTCAATTTAGAGCATTTAAAAAGATGTCAGAACATGGTTTCAACTGGTTGCTGAAAGGTCAATTATTATAGCTCCCGAGTTTGACTTTACGATGACGACCCGACGTGGACGAGGATTCTTCATCCCTCCGAGCCTGTTTACCCCCAGAGGCTTATTTTCGTACCACAATTGTTCTCCAGGCTTTGCCTCTTTCTCAGTTAACGCTAACGGGTTCTTAAATTTCCCCCTGGATGGGATGTGTTTTTATAGCTTCGTATTACATCGTTGAGGCCTACTCTCCCCTATTTTCGTCTCGGAGGAGCTAAAAAATGTGTTTCGTTAATTCTCGCTAGCCTTCCCGTCCGTGACGACACCGATACAGGGCGATATGGAGCCACATATTTCTTAATAGAATTGAACCTACGGGTTGTCATCCCATCTCCTGGGATGACATGGGATGTTGTTATTTCAGAAGGTCTGCGGGAGGAATTGCAGGTTTGAGAAGGGTGTTTTCTTTTTTCTTTTTCTCTCGCGCTTGTTAAGCTTGTTCTGGTTCTGAAGAAGCTTGTTGGATAGCTGAAACTCGGAACCCTTTGCAACGAAAGTTCTCCTGTTTAGTGGTGGGTTGTTCAGATATCGTTCGTTTGTAGTTCATTGAGAGTTAAATAACGTTCAAAACTGTTTCTCGTTTCATGCTGAAACAGCAGCAAGAACAACAACAACAAACTAAATGTAAATTTAATATAAATTTTTAAACTTTGTGTTTCCTTTTGAGTTTTTGGTCTTCGCTTGATAGATAGACAAATCTTTGTTTCTCTGTACCATTATTTAATCGCCTGATGTCTGCAGTTGACTCGTTCGTAACTGTATCATCTTTATCAGCGACATTAACAAAACTGGTGCCGTTGAAAGCAGCACCTTTATCTTTTGAAGCTAACTGCTGGGTTCTTCGGAGTGGCCTAAGTCAAATAATATGTTCTCCTCGTATTCCTAAAAAATATGCGGAGATAAAAAATGGAACTTGCTCCTCCATTATTTTTGTTTGTTTGTTTGTTTGTTTTTGGCAAACCTGCCGATGACGAAAGCTCCGTGGCTCTTTACTTTTACAAGGCATGTTGTTTAGACCAATCACCGCGCTTGTAGGCCGGCCAGTGTTCGAAAGCGAGCGTAAAAATAATTATGATAAGACGAGGAAGAAGAAGAAGAAGAAGAAGAAGAAGAAGAAGAAAAAGAAGAAGAAGAAGAAGAAGAAGAAGAAGAAGAAGACGACGACGACGACGACGAAGACGACGGCGACGACGACGACGACGACGACGACGACGACGACGACGACCAGTAGGCACACATTCGCAGTTACAATCGCCTCGTTTGTTTCCTTTTAATTTGCACGTGAGCATATAAACTAGAAAATAATCACCTAACAACTAAATTAGCTTAAAAGCCTTCATTTTAGATTAGCTGTGAGAAATGCTTTTGCGTCGATTGTCAGATGCCAACTAATGTCGGGGTATTTTTATTATTTGTTTTCGTTGACTTTGAGGCATGTGGGCTTATAACACAGCTGTATCAAGAACACAAAAGCCTCTGGGGTGTTCTGATTCAAGTTAGTCTATAAAGTATCAGTAGACTCCAGATAGTTATGGTTAAGCTTTATTGACTTTAAGATTCTTACAGATTTTTACAGACCCAAAAGCAAACAAAGAAAAATTAGAATCGTGCAACATAACAACAGCTGTTTAAGAAAATGGAAATGGCAATGGCAAAGCCAGGTTCAGAGAATTGTAACAGAAAATTTTCAGGACCTGTGTTGAAGATGAAGTTACTAGTTTGTGCGCGGAATAACTTGTTACTGGAGCCTTCCTTCATTTTTTCGGCTTCCTTAGTGAAAAAAAGTAAATAAAACAATTGGCCAATTTTTTCTAAGTTCTCCATTAACAAATAATAAATTGCACACCTAAGCAAGAAAGAACCTTTGTCTTGTTAACAAAATGCAACTAACATAACAGCATTGTTACTAGTTTCCTAAACTATGATGTAGACCTCCACAAATTAAGTATTAAAAGGGGACGATCATGTAATCAAAATCCTAGTTACAAGTTATTGCGACAAATTTTACTTTTTTGAAACTGCTAGACCATTCATACTGAAAGCTACTAAACAGCCTTGTCTCGTGTTATATCTTACTACATCAATGATTGTAAAAATTTTCTCAGAAGTCAACACAATCATTTTAACCTTATCTCTTTGGGAGGTAAACAATTAATTAATTGGGGTTTTTTTTTAGAGAGAGGAGCTCTACTGCGTGCTATATAATTACATAAGTCTTAGCTGACCTTTATTTTTAGTTACGTATAGGCCGAATAAAAAATCTATTTCGCCTATTGTTTCCACCTGTTAGCATCAAAGCATCCGAAACACTCCAGTTTACAGCAAGGTATTTCTCATTATTTGACAGTCCTTGCTTTTGACTGATCAGCTGTTCATACCTGTCGGTGCAATTTCTGCAACGCTTCAGTCTGAAGATGCTTGACTGGGTATTCATGCAATCACTCCCTTGTAGACTCTGAAAACAATTACGTGGAAAATTAAGAAACGGCAGCTCTCTTCGTAAAAGTTATGACTTAGTTCATTGACTGAATGTCTTTCCTACGTACTATTAGTGATGCGTTTACAAGGGTTTTGAGGTGCGTGAAAGAGAGGGAAGGGGAGGGGAGGAGAGCGGAGGGGAGGGGAGGGGTAAAAGGTTAAGTTGCACATCATTTACAGGAAACCTGCACGGCCAGAGCTTATACCAGTTTCTGTAGCATCAAGAAACTGAGGGTATTGCTACTCTCCCTGGATGGGATGCCAGTCCATCGCAGGGTTACCCCAGCAGAATCTTGTCGGTACCGTATTTATACACCTAAGTGGAGAGAAACTGTGTGGAATAAGATGCTTGTCTAAGGGACAACATGATGGCAGGGAACAGGCCTCAAACCACTGACCTTTAGATCTAAAGTTCAATGTGCAAACAACCACGCCGCCGCTCCCCTGTTCTGGGGGTGGAAGATGGTAGGTGGAGGGGGAGGGGAGGGAGGGTGAGGTTCTCAGTTGTAGGTCCATTGATGATCTCTTCAACTGCTCCATTCAACTAATATAGCTGTAAGTTTTCAATACTTCCGAAGGGTGTTTATTTTGATGAGTAGAACGTGGTTCTATCTATAATTCAAATTACATGTAAATTATGACCGAGTAAATTCTTGTTCATTTACCTTGAAGACTATGTTATTGGATGAATTAACATTCAAGGTGTAGTCTACTCCGTCCTGGTTTATTTGAAAGCAGACAAGCTTGGTCTTGGTCTTGGTCATTTTCATAGTTAGTTCTTAAAGAAAACACAATAGAAACACACATTAGCGGATTAAGAACATCTACTTTTGCTGAACATGGTCCAGAATAGGGCACTCGGGTAAGAGGTCTTAGCGGCAAACAAGCCTACACAAAGATTTACAGGGTACCCCACCAGGGATAATCTGATGTTGTGGTGTTTTGAAATGACGTTTGAATGCTAACGAAACACCGTATATCTGTTGATTTACTAAAGGATTTATCGTGTAATTCTCTTGAATGGAAACACTTAGGATTCTAAAACGACAAAAAATCGAAAAAGGACCTACCCGTCATAATAAGCACGGGAAGTCCCGAGGTGTGCGTATTGAAACTAAAGCTGTATATAGTAACTCTTGTTGTGATGTTTAGTGTACACACGTTTCAAAACAAAGTTTGGAAACTTATCCCCAATTTTTCAGTAAGAGAGCCTAATCACTAGTCAGAATGTATATGGGCAACATAGCGAAGGATGTCTGATCATGACTTGAGGCTGTCGACCGAACAAGTGTATAAGCTCTAGTCAAATGCTAAGTGAAATGTCTATTAGTCTCAACAAAACTGTGAGGCAAGCCGCAAGAGAGCTAAATTAAGTCATGGTGTCACTTACTAGTGCTTGTGTCAGTTGTGCTTGTACCACTGACTGAAGCTTTACACTGCATCAAAACTACATCACAGTTGTGAATTTTGACGAGAGTCCCTCCCGATGGCTTCTGCTGAGACTTGAAATAAGACACGAGGTGCACCTTTACGACCCCTGCTGAGGCGACTTCAGTCCAGCAGAACACTGAGAAAATCTTTTCACAAAAGAAAACCAAAATATTAGGATCCAGAGGCGTAGCCAGGATTTTTCCGGAGGTACGCACAATTTTCCAAATTCACCATAACACCTCAGTTCTCTCACATCGTTTCCACATTCCTTGGTTGCATTTGCTTTTCTTAACAGTATGGTGAGGTTATAAATGAATGGATGGAATGGCATCTAGGCCGTAAAGCTTTATGTAGATTATTTTGTTAAACCGTGAGCATACTAGGAGGGTAAGAAGTCACTGCTACCCCCGGAAGTGAAATTTAGGTCTTCTCAAATGGCTGGAAATGCGTCTAAAATTAGTATCCTTCTAACACAGTAGTGTACATTTTTAGTTATTTTATGGACTATAGTTTATGAGAATCAGACAGTTGTCGCTCCTTGAATCGTATCAAAACTCTCTTACAAATTGATAGTCCATGCTATTGTGTCCGTTCTCTATTTTTACAGTACGCAGATGTATGATCAGAATCTCATTTATAATTTTGCTTGGAATGAACGATTTGGTTTGCCACTTGGGAAAGTTAAAATTGGTTGGTTTTAAAGGTTTTGTTATATGGATGTCATTACACCTGGCTTCATAGGACCTTTCTCAGAATATACAATAGGATGAAAAAACTGCATCCATGTTTAAAAAAGGGCCCGAGACATTTTTCCCTCGACCAATTACGCCCTGTTGTCACAGTTTTGCCGCTTGAGTTTCAAACACGAGTTTAATTAAAGTGAAATTAAACTCCTACGCTCCTACATCAAAGGCTCAAACCTGTAGCAAAGTGCTGTTTTGAAAAAAAAAATGAGATTTTTGCCCGTTTTCCTTGCCATAGCCAGCAACCCCCTTGATCATATATCCTTCTATGTCTTTGTGAGAGCATAATTGAAATAACAGCTTTCATAATTCTCCCTTTCAAACATATGGCAATAAGCAGAGTTGATACAGAACAGCCGCCATCTCAAGTCCAACACGGCTTTTCAGTGAGAAAATTTCTCTTTCAAAATTAATGCAGAGAAATGGTGATCCCAAGAACGGATGAATAATAGATGTTGAAAATCGTACTATCTAATTTGGGAGGCATAAATTCGAATTAAGGTCGGCTGTGAAAAGTTTTGCGTCTGAACTGGGTCTAAGTCATCCTCAGCCCCCTCCCCCCCACCCCCCCAATTTTCCGCCTTTGCCTACACTAGCATGAACATTGAGTTCACCAATCACGTGGATTCTCTGGAATCTGCGAAAAACGATGTCTTTTTTTTGGGAAAATTAATACTTCAAAGAAAAAAGGAAGTTGATGCAATGATGGTGCTTTTCTAAACCATCGCTTATTTCCCGTCTGTTATATATTTCTGTTGTTTTCTTTCGTTTTTTTTTTTTTTTTTTTTTTTTTACGCTCGTGAGTACGTGCGTACAGGTAGCTACGCCCGTGCGGATCCATTTAACTGAAGCCGGGTCAGGGATTGCCCGAATTAAATGTTTTTAATAATTCAATTTATAATGTGTGTATTTGCATTAGCGAAGCACGAAACTGGAATCACTGCTGTGCTGTCTTCCGCTCTAATAAAGAGGCAAAAAACGACTATAATCTGACCCGTGCTTAAATTTATCAACCGCGTGGGTGGTTGAGTTGAGCCGCAAAGGGCAAAGAAACAACACTGGCACCTCATTTCTCGTGTTTTAAGTTTCACGTTTATCGCTCACCCCGGCCATGTCTTCAATATTATAATTCTCTTGTTAATTTTCAGATCTTTTTTTACCGGAGCAAGTTTTCTTCAACATTTCCTACAGGGGATCGACCATTTCACACAATCAATACGCACTCAGTGCAGGAAACCCTTCACCTTTCTTTGTTTTTCTTTGAATCTAACCAAACTCTTATCATTTTATCTACCTAAACGAAAAGTTAAGGAAACCAGGCCCAGAAAGTGACTGAAATAGCTGGGAAGAACATTTTTGACAACTCGAAAAACCGAGAAACTAACATTCCCGTCTCTAGACAGGTTAAAGGCCATATTCTTTCGCGTGCTTGTGCTTTGACCAAACAATATAAAATAAATACTAAATAAATAAACCTCTTTATTCAGGTATAACTAGCCTAGCCTTAACAACAGGAAAAAAACTGATGAGAACAAAATTTTGAAAAAAAAGGGGAAATTAAATGGTCTTTGGTTCGTTGGACCCCGAGAGAAACTGCGAAACAGCAATCACATACGTGTCCGAGAAAACTCGGAGCCTTTAAATCTAAAGCCCCGTAAAAGTGTCAGTCCGACAGAACGGTTTTCCAGTCTTATTAATCTTAGTTAGTTAGTTAGTTAGTTAGTTAGTTAGTTAGTTAGTTAGTTAGTTAGTTAGTTAGTTAGTTAGTTAGTTAGTTAGTTAGTTAGTTAGTTAGTTAGTTAGTTAGTTAGCTGATATGGTATTCGAAAGGTACCAGGCCGAAAATACGACAAAAAGTGTATAAATAAAGAAAGGCTAGAACGACAATACGAGTTTTCAAATTTTACTGTCCTCGTTTCTTTCAGTTTTCTTTGAGTTTAAATCTAAGTTGTCTTGGTTAAATACTCCTTTCCTAAAGACAGTAGTTTCGCGTGACAGGTGTCAGAGCTTGAAATAAATTTACTAACGACAACAGCAACAACGGTTTTACAATGCCTGGCCTAGCACATATCGTTTGACATTTGACAGGCTTAAAAAACGATTACATGGCGACCGGTTAATGTGAACTTAACAAAGTAGCACTCTCGGCACAAATAGGAAAAAAATTGGTTCACTTCCTAGCAATTTTAAGGTGACGAAAGTTAATACTTACAAACAAACGAAGACAAATACTTTGCATTTTCCTTTCTGTTTTTGTTCTCTCTCTTTTCGTCTTTAAATGTTTCGTTAACTTTCCTGGTGTCAGTGGCATTATTTGAAAAATAGCAAGAAAAGCCCCCTTTTATAGCATGGACATTCCATGACATAACCAAGGGTTGTTGTCTCAAGCTCCTAAACTTCCTTCTATTTCCTCCCAACGAGTTTTTTAGATGACGAATTAAATGGGACGTCCGTCCCCAGAGGAAACTATTTGTGTTCAGAAGATTTACAATTGATACAATGTGCAAAAAGGACAAACGTTATCTATTTACTTATTTATTTAGAATATACTGAGTTTCCATGAGGGGCAGTTAAAGTAGATGAGATATCGTGAAATACACGTGCACAAATAACAGAGAGTAGCGATCGCTTTCAAATTGTCTGAGCTGTAAAGGTTCTCCTTTAGCACGCAAGCTGGTCAACACCGTTCTTCGACCAGAGTAAAGTGAACAACCTACATTTAGCTTTAATTTTACTATGAACTCAGTATAATATTAAATATGATTTGATTTTCCAAAACATGTTCTTAAAGCAGCATCCATGTCCACAGTCACTTTATTATCAATCCCCGAAGTTTGATAACTAAATGTAGGGTTAACTGGACCTCTACTGAAACGGAACCTTTCAGGCAATTAGAATAAAGTTACATTTTGAATTTACTTATAATAAAATAGCTTCGCGCCTATCAGCCAACTGGAATATCTATTTTACACCCATTTTGATAAACATGGGTCAGCCAGCGTATTTTTTAAGCCCTGGATTAGCATTTGCGATTGGGCGAAGATTTTTTATGTCGGGTAGCACTTTGTGCTGCTGATGGTTCTACTGAAATCGGAGTCAATCCCAATGGTGCATTATCTCAGCGCGATCGTGCTGAATGTTGCTTGTCAACTGTTACCCTCTTTATGCAGAGTGGATTAAGAATTTAGGAATAGTAATGTTCACTGTTTACAAACATTTTTTTTATATGTGCCAACCATTAACTCAAAAGAACTCTTTATTTTAGCAGCCAATAGACCTCTGGGTGGCACATTAATATGACCAAGTGAAGTGACAATAAACATTGTTATAGGCCTTTTTTAATGTTTGGTGTAAGCCGCTTGAATAAGAAATCACTTCGACGTTGTGAAAAGGCAGTGATTTGACGAGTTAGGATTAGACTGCACTGCACTATTCGGCTGTCCCAAATTAAAGCTCGGAAACTATAACAAGACGAAAATAGGAACAGCGGCCAGCTTGTAGATGTGGACCAAAGTTTTTAAGCAATTTACATGCAAAGCATGGAAACAAATTGCACATTTAAGTGATTTGTTTTACGCTTTCATGTTAACTACATCAAACGTTTGAAGATAATCACCATAAATGTTGGCTTTTCGTCAAATTAGGAAAAGCCCCTTACCAAGAAAAACATGACGAAAGGTCCTTCCGCACCGAAGGGCAGTTTGTGTAAACTGTCACATTACCGTAAAAAAAAACGGAAAAAGTCGTCGGCTAGTAGACGCGAGCCACATTTTCAATGTTTACTCTTCCAACACAGGAAACGTCTCAATCACTAGGCCTGCGTGTTATCGTGATGGGATTATTATTTTATTTTTATTTTTTTTTCTCAAGGTTTGCTAGCCAAAAAAAAACAACGAATAATGATATTGTAACATATGGCCATATGATCCTGGGACTCGGTATTAATAGCACCCGCAGGGGCATATAAGTGCTATTGTAAACACGCCAGTTTTAGTGTTTTCAGTAGAGAAAATACGGAACACAAGCAGGAAAAAGACAAACGAAACCAAACAATCAATTTGAGGTAATTGACAGTTTAGCCGTTTCTTTTTTCGCCACCTTACCCATCGAACAGTTTAGATTGGGTGACATGTTTCTATCCCTTTACAGCTCAATGTTCCGCAATCACAATGTACACAGTGATCAAGGAAATGAACGTCTCTGGAATGTCTCCAAAGTTTATAATATTAGATATCACGGATCAGATGTCATTTGTGATTTAGTCTATTTTGATTGTTCTTACTCCGTACTGTTCAGTCAATCGAACGCATCTGTTTTTATGTTTACTGAGACGTCTGCTACAGTACATTATCACTGGAGTTGGCAAAAAAAAAAAAGAAAGGCGAAGTCTACTGCGCAACATTTGCGTGTGTACGATGTACTATGTAGTATTCTCTTGTTTTGTTTTGGTTTTTATCTTCGCTTTCGTTTTAGGTTGTTTTCGTTGTGGGGGCGGCCAAAGGATATCGCCAATTGCATGCACTTAACTTGTTATTCTCTGGAAATTTGCAAAGATATGAGTCTACTACAGAAGGTGCGTGTGTGTGGGTTGTATCCCCTCGGAAATATATATCAGGAGAAAATCACTGGAAATGGCAAAACATACAAGGGACAGATTCCTAGTTAATGTTTAAGTTTAAATATTGCTTCAAAGCATGCAATTGAATTGGCAAACAAAACGGACGCTGTATCACAGACCTCGAAAAAGAAAACGGTGAAATGGTCCCTCTCGAAGGTCCCTCCCTCACGATGTCGTGACCCTTTTACTTACAAGATTTGCAAACGGAAGTCGTTAAGAGCAAGAAATCCTACTTGGTAAATTCTCTTTTCAACGCCTTCTTCAAGACGGCGGATTATTCCCTTTAACATTGTTTAAAATGTACTTAATTAATGTAAGGTTAATGGCTGGGTCAGCAAGGTAACTAGAAAACACTGGGCAAAAGTAGTCTTGTGTGTCGGCTTCATAAACTGTTGTTTCTCTGCTGGACTTTATCAGCGAATATTTGGATTTGTGTCGTGACAAACGTTCGGCGACTTAAACTAATTAATTAATTTAAAAGTCTTAAGAGGGCTATATATATATATATATATAATGTAAAAAGACGACAAACTTTACTTAACTTTACTTAGACAGGTTTCCACGGGAAATAGTTAATCACCTGAAATACAAGTGAAATAGTCAATTTACTTCAGTACAATTAAAGCGTGTCAGAACCACACCCCACGAACTCTTCGTTATATCACTTACATAAGGAAGACACCCACGTATCTTCCACAATTGACCCCTATCGTACGCCAACTAGTACTCCACCCATTGATCCGTATTCCCAAATGCGGAAGATCCGATGGTCCCAAAGGCACACAAGTGCGTTCAATCTCATTTCATTTGGCAAAAGAAACAATATCGAACACAATCCCCACAAACGTACCTTCTGTAAGTGTTTGGCCAATCGTCGTGATGATATTTTATAAAGGAACGCAAATCTCAGTAGAGAACAGGTCTGTTCGATTGACGATGTTCCAGGATTGCAATAAGCTCATTAGTCTTGAGTGGTCGTTTGAACGGTAACTTCCTGGGAAGTCTTGAGTGGTCATTCGAACGGTAACTTCCTGGGAAGTCTTTAGTGGTCATTTGAACGGTAACGCCCGGGGAAGTCGTGGTCAGTGGTTATTTGAACTTCGCTACGTGCATTAACGAGAGTCGTCGAAAGTATTATTTTGAAAATTATCGAAAAAATTGATAGGGGAATTCCTCTCGATAGCATTTAATTTGGTAAGCCAAATAAAAATCTTAACCTCTATAGGATCTCATCCCCAACACACGCAAAAATCACAAACCACCTGACATTTACAAGGTTTGGCTTCATTAGTCAACGGTTTAACCCTTTCAGCCCCAGTAGTTACCAGTTTCACGTTTTTCTTCATCGAATGTTGATCAGTACATTATAACACATACCGGTTTAAACATATTTTTGACGGCCACCACATTCTGTGAACGTGAATGTCGTTTTACTGGCGAACGTCGCATTCACAGTTTTCAGCGTGTCAGCTTCAGGTTTTAGAGGCCTTCTTTCTCCCCTTTTCCCCTATCCGAGTTAAGGCCCAGTAAGACGGGCAACATTTTCGTGCAACTTGTCGCGCAACAATGTTGCCGTTGCAAGTTGAGATTGTTTGTTGCGCGTATTACCACCTTCTCGCGCAAAAAAATGTTCATGTTGCAAAAAGTAGATGTCGCTTTTACTTGCTGCAACATAAAAATTTGTTGCGCGAGAAGGTTGTAATACGCGCAACAAACAATCTCAACTTGCAACGGCAACATTGTTGCGCGACAAGTTGCACGAAAATATTGCCCGTATTACTGGGCCTTTATTTAGTGGAAATACGATCTTCCGCCGTTCAAAAAAATATACCGTATTTTCTCGATTAAACGCCAGGGGCGTTTATTTAAAACTCGGCCTCGTTGACCCGGCGTTTATTCGGGGCCCGGCGTTTATTTATTAAGTGCATTTTTCAGCCATTTTTTTTTATTATCAGTACTAGAGGTTTATTGAATTAAGAACCAAATTTCAACAAAAACGTTAAAAGTATGGAACGGTGTCACCAACTTTGTCTCAGTCTCAGTGAATCTGGTAAGTCATTTAGCAAAAAGAATCACTGACAGGAACAGTGAATGAACTCTTTTTTACGTTACATTTGTCCGTGATACACTGAGGAACTATATCGGCAACTGCTCGACAGCAAGCGTACTGTGCAAGCAATCTAGAATTGAGAAAGGCAAAATTATATATGGAACGATTCAAGGAACTGCTGGAGAAACGCTGGAGAAACCCTCGAGACGATCCTCGCTTGATGGACAAGCCCGCAGAAAAGTTACGATGGTTTTTTAAAAGAAGGGATTGACAAGATACCTGATGCGTTGCTTGTTTCATCTGTTTTAGTTATTGTCATTGTAAATGGTATTTAAGGTTTTGCTATGAGTGGATCAATTCAAATAGAGTTCAGCTACGATAAATGATCCTGATTTAATATACCCATCTCGAATAAACGCCGGGACCTCAAATAAACGCCGGGACCCCGAATAAACGCCGGGGGCGTTTATTTTAAACTCGGCCCTGTAGACCCGGCGTTTACTTAAACCCGGCGTTTATTCGGGGTCCAGCGTTTAATCGAATAAATACGGTACGCAAGCTAAAATAAAAAGACCAAACTTTTAAATTGTTTACACTCACCGCCCACATTAATGATCATAACATCTCGTAATTTACTGGACAAATTTTGTTATGGTCACGCTTTTCAGGTACGAGCTGTCCAGGTCCTCCAGCTTTTTTTCTCGGTAGACCGTTCGAAATAGTAGCACGCTTACGACTCGAGTGGAGCAATGCATATAATCCGTCTTTCTTTGACGCCGCACGCAACCTTCGGAAAACATGAATGGACAACTTTTCATCGTGCCGTGTACCGTAAAGCTTTAGATCAAGCTAACTAAGAAACTTGCTATTTACATTTCAGGCGGTTTAAACGAGAAGCTGGTTCTTCCATGCCTTCTGGAAAATTGAACGTTAGCTGAATTGAACCTAACTGAAATAAAATGAAAAAGGACGCCAATGCAAATTCTGATGCTAACGTAATGCAACAACTTGTAAAAACCACGAATAACTTTTTCATCGCAGATAAGCATCTACTCACTAATTACACAAATAAAAACAATAGCGGGACGGTTAAATGTGAACATTTATTTTGTTCATTTATTATGCTCGATGAAGGATGAAGAAGCCAATTCGAAAACTCGTTCCTTGTGTTTCATCATGGTCTCCAACCACTTGAAAACAATAAAAGCATTTCGCAGCCTACGGTCTCCTGCTTTCATTTGGAAACTCTAGTGAAAGACTCGCATTGGTTTTCTCTTTTTTTGTTTGTTTGTTTGTTTTTAAATTCTGACTTCTAATTTGATTCAAAAGAGTACCTTAGTACCCCGCTGCTCATTTGTTGATGCCTTTGAAAAATTGTTCCAAAAGTAAATATTTCTCTTGTGGTCATATTTTATTGCAATTTTCATTTTGACTTGAAAACCAAACTATCAAATAGTGTTTTGCTGAAAACAAAGTTGTGCTTCAGGATTAAAAAAGTAAGTTTAGGCCTTATGTAGCTGTACTCTTGCCTTTTTAAAGTTCGCTTAGAAAAGTTCAGAACCTAATTGTCAGGCAACGGTTGTCCACTCGAGAGAAAGTCATCAAAAACGTGCGTGACCTTGAAACTGAGTTGAAAGAAATAATATTCAAGCCACCCTGAATTTCCTGTTTACCCTTCAGCCAGCAAGAGCATTTAAGTTCAAACAAAAACTGCAAATCAACAAAACAAGCCATCAGAAGTTAAAACATTTAAGGGAATAATAATGGACGGGAGTTTTCTAAGATATGAAAGGTGTTTAGATTTTCACTTATTTTCAGTATTCAGGTGTAAGGGTTTTACTTCCTGAGGTACCCTCTCCATGCTTCAAATCACGTAGTCCCAACTTATTGGCTCCGTGGATAAAGTGCTAAAGTGTAACCGTTTAAAAGACGTTGAGAAGTGCTTTTGTGAGGTGCTATTAATCATGCTGTTCAAGAAGTCGTCAGCTGGCTTACAGATCTGTGAATGATATCCGTTATATCAAGCTGTACAATAAAATTCTAAATTTAAATTTTGTATGAAATCGTGTGTGGTCATTCATCTAAAAGCTGTTGAGTAGTGTTTCCCTTTGGTGCTGTTTATTATTCTACAGGGTTTTCTAGCTTTTAAGTTTGTGGATGACACCGTAAAGTATCACAGTTCAAATGAAAATAAAGATATTGAGCAGTGCTTTCGTGTGGTCCTGTTTGTTTCGCCGAACAAGGGTAAGCTTCACTTTGAGTCTCTTGGCTGGGTGAAATATCTTCAAGTGTGAGCATTCAAATGGAAGATACTTAGCATGCAGTGGTCCTTTTCGTTATGTTGTATGGCTCTATAGCTTACTTCTCAGCATCGCTTTTGTGTTGCTGTTTGCGTTACAGTACTTCATTAGACATTAAAACTTCTGTCTTGTTTAATATAAATGAACTACGGCAACTCTTATGCGTCGGAAAAGGTGGACGTTGCCTGATTCAGAAAAATCGCCTTCGGGTGGACCACACTTAGATATGCATATACGTACATTATCTCTTGGACCGTAAACAAGATCCATTTCAGAGGTAAAAGTCAAAGTGTGTTTGAAGATCCTGTTTCATAACTCCACTTAAATTACCCGGTAAAACAAAACTTCCGAACAAAGTTTAAACACTATTCCAGAATCCAACAGGAAGGGGCTTCGCGAAAGTATAACATAACTTCAACCAAGTTTCTATTGGACGTAAATTCAAAGCTTATGGCCCAGTTGCCTCGAGCATCCTGTGGTCGGGGAATTGCCTGTTTTGAGTAGTGCCCTTAAGGTTGCGTACGAACTACGTTTCTGTTGTTGGTTGGAGAAACGCTTAATCGTGGCTTTTGACATTTTGATCTAGTTTTGACCCTAGTTTTGGATTCGATTCAGTTGAGGCGGTAATGCAGCCATGCTAAGGGATTACACACACACAGCATATCTAAGAAAAAATAATTCTAAACTTTGCCACTCACTTAGCCTGTTTTAGAATAAGCCAGTCGAACGACTTCCCGAGACACACCTTGTTTTACATCACGTAGTTCTAATTTTAATGGTTTAAGGTTGTATTTGAAGTACCACTTTTGAGATAAGGGAGATACGTGTCCAAGCGGCATTTTTAACACTTTGTTTGTTTTCCTCTGATGGCGCACCGGTAAAAATCGATACAATGTATCCAGCACGCAGGCCATCCGTTAAAGTCGCGGAATTCAGTGCTCTCTAAGAAACTTAAACTCCAGCGACCTGTCTGGAGAGGACATCCTATTTTCGTCGCACAGTTTTAAAGTCACGTAATTTTTTACTATTTTTATGGACTGCGAAGTCCTTTGGTGAATCCATTCAAATTATAGCTACTCGGCAGCCCTTTCATTTGGTATTTTTATTTGCCAATATTTGTTAACTGAAATTTTATGGATGTTTTTCGTTTCGAAGTTAGTTGCCTTGAAATCAAAAGGCAAGCCAGTCACACTTATATGTCAGGAAGACACGAAATTTTGGGCGATCCTCTTTTATAAGGGGACAGTACAACCTTAAAAGGCAACTGCTACCTTCTTATAACTCTGGTGTCCCGGGTACAGATTCCCTCCTATTTTGCCAATTACCACCTTCTGATTGTTTGTTTTTAATGTTTTCTTTCTCCTTTTTGTTTGTTGGTAAGTTTGAAAACTCCGAGTTGACGGTGAAAACACAAACAACAGAAAATATCATCTCCAGAAACTTCAGCCTTCTTGCCTTCAAAATCATTTCAGGTCTGACAATTACTGAAATGCTGCTGGTCGTTTTTATAAAAGATAGTGTGAATCCCCCTTGAATTTTGAAGTAACAATTCGTGGCATGAGCCACATCCTTATTTATTTTCGTAATAGTTTCCTAGTTGAACTATTAATTAAGCAATATTGCTTGATAGCTTTACTTCAGTAAACAAACAACGATTTCTGTTTTTAAGGTATCAGGGTACCCCAAATGACAACATTGCGTTTTCACCGTTTGAGCGTCAGGCGTTTTACAAGGACCCTAACAAACTATATATTTTCTGAAAGCTTAATAATTGAAGATTACGAAAACGTATTTAGATAAAGAAAAAAGACAACTGTGTCGAAAATAGAGACTACGTTTTTAAAAAGTACATCGTTCACAAAATCGGTTCCGCTCCAGTCGAGAATGATCTGGAGAGAAAGACGAACATCGCGCTAAATTCTTCACACCTTTGTCTCAAAAACCGTGTCTCGGAATTTTTGTATCTGGCCTGGTTTATTTTCTGCACTCAGTTAAACTTTGAAGCTCGAAGAAACACCTCTTCTCTTTCTTTTACGGCTCATAACTTTTGAATAAAAGCAAAAAATGAAATTCGGAGACACAGTTTTGGTGTCAAATTATGTGGCAACATTGTCGCCAAATTTGAGCTAAAATGGTTGAAAACTCGCTGAACGCGAACTTAAAATGTGCGCCCAATTTCTTGAAAAATTAGTTTCGAGAAAAAAGCTAAAATATGATTTGCAAACTTTTTCCGGTCTGAGGAGATTAAAACACCTAGGTGTCAGGATAATTACCTGCGGTTGACAGAGGGGAGGCTCAACCTACCGCCTTAAAACAATAACACAAACATGCCGACAAGAATGATGTCAAATTCTACGTGTTTTTATGTTGGAAAGCGACTTTCGTTGAGTACGAGTGCCGTTGAAAGGGTCTTCAAACGCAATAGACGGAAATTTTAAAGTCATAATATCACGTCGACTGTAAAATGTCGAAGGCATCATCATTTGAGCTGGGTAAGACTACCCGAGCTGCCGGGACCTGAAAGACGAAAGGAAAGGCGAAAGGAAAGCACATTGAAATCTGCGAAGAAGCCGCCACGTGTTCGGCTCAAGATCTAAGAGAGAACATCCTGTCAGAAATGCGAGCAATTGGGAAAAGTAAACTTCTTTATTACTGGAGACAAATTCCGTACTTTCCTGGACATGCCGTCTTTTGCGCCAAGTTGATTCTTTGATACATCTGGCTTTGTAGAAATGTTATGGAATTTGAATGGATGGATTGTTTTTCGCCATTCGCGTTACGAAAAGCGAGCTGGCAGTCGAAGCTTATCACACTGACAAGTGAGGAGTCAGGAAGCGCAAGTAATTCCTCAACGCTCGATCTTTTCTCTCTCTCTCTCTCTCTCTCTCTCTCTCTCTCTCTCTCTCTCTCTCTCTCTCTCTCTCTCTCTCTCTCACAGATATGATCGAAGCCACTGTAGACACACTCGAAATAAGCGGGAACTGTTACGCAATCGATCGCGTGTCAAAACATCGGGGCCCTGTTATGTCACATGCTATTTTCAGCGTTGTTGACAGATGACTGTCAACACATGATTAGAGAAAATTAATGCCACAAATCGTTTTTCGTCCATAACTTTGCGTAGAAACAATCTTTTTTTCTGAAACGTTTTGTAAAAGATAGGTTTGAATAATATCTATCTGAAAATGACAGAAGTGTATTTTTCGTAAACATGGTCAATTTTGGGGTACCATGATACCTTAAGTCCTCCACTTTCATCCCTTGACAAAATCAGTAACAAATGGCACAAGAAAGAGAGAAAGCATTTCTTGTTTATCGCACCGTTTAGTTTCTTGTTTATTTCAAAACATAATTGTAACAGCACAATTACCAGTTTCTTAAATTATGATGTAGACCTTCTGATAAACATTAATGCTAACTACTATATAATAAAATCTTACTTTTCACTCTCAGCAGCATTTTGTCATGTTCAGGTTAAATTACTATTATTGTAAGAATTTCCGCTTAACCATTTACACAATCCTTGGGAGGTAAACAGTTACATAATTACAGTGGCTTAAACAAAGGAGCCCTGTTCTAGGGTACGTAAATCAAAACTGCCCTTCATTTTCATTTATTCCGGGGATTTCTTGGCTCTTTTTCGCAGGGGTTGTGAGCATTAAAGCACCTGAAGCACCCCTAGTTACAGCTAAGTATTTCGCATTATTTGTCAATCCTTGCTTTTGACTGATCAACTGATCATAATTTCCAGACGTCTTCAGCTTGAAGGTACTTGATTGGCTATTCATGCAATCACCGCCTTGCAGCCTCTGATAAAAAAAAATGATGAGAGTTTGAGAAACAGCAGCTTTCTTCGTTAATGATAACTTTACCGTCTTATCTCTTTCTGCTCCAAAGCCTTCATATGCAATGCAATTCTAACTCCTTACTAGTCTAGTGAACAAAACCGTTAGCGAATCAAGAAATGGCCTATTGTACCGGATTATCTTTGCTCATTGAAATTTCAACAATCAGAACAATAACCTGAACAATAGGCTATTGCTATAGAGGACGCTACCGAGATTCCGCCGAAGTCTTGACGACGGTAATCGGAAATTTTTCGAAGCGACAAACAAGTGAAATGAAGGGGGTGGGGGACGGAAATTGCTCGTAAGAGTTTCGTTTATCACCGGGATACCCTAGGTAAGATTTGAGTGTATTCGACACCAAGCATTCGTCATACCGCTACAACCAACGAAGAGCCGGTTGCACTGATCAAAATATTGCTTAGCGCACCTTACAGATGATTCTATGTAAGAGCACCATCTTGCTGTAATATGTGTCACGTGTATAATGAAGAGGGAGGTTTTGGTCTACTGTTTTATATTTAAAGTGCTAAACTCAAATTCATATGCTACTCAGCCATTCCCATTTCTTGTCAACTTACCTTAAAAATTATTTGACTGAATGAAAATATCTTTTAAGGAATAGACTCGCTCCGTTGTGATTTAATTGAAAGCAAACAAGCTTGTTTTTTACTCCCTTGGTCATTTTCATTGTCAGCTCGAAAGGAAATGTAATACAAATATACATGTAAGCGCACAATTCGGCGGATTAAGAACATATCTAAAGCTAGCACTGCTTATTGCAGGCTTTCACAAATTATTGGTAGGAAATTTGCCAGCGAGCCAGAATCCATGTAGTGAGTTGCCATTGCAGGTTCTCAACCGATATTGTGGGTTCAATTTCCATACCCATACCCATGCTTAACTATATTGGAGTCTAACTAAGTGTGGCTCTATCTTTTGAGTTTGAAGATCGAGTTCTGAAGTTTGTCCACTCAAATGAAAGCCGCCTTTGAGCAGCCTTTCCTTATTGTGATTGTTACTGTGCTGCATACATTCCAAAGTTCGTGATAAAATTCCGCATCGTGAGCGAGGGGAGTTTTGTCTCAACAAAATTGAGTGAAGGTTCAATAAGGTCACTTATTAGTGCTTTTATCAGTAGTGTATAAACCGCTGACAGATGCTTCACATTGCATAAAAATTGGATTACAGTTATGCATTTTGACGAGAGTTCCTCCCAATGGCTTGTGAAGAGATTTGAGGTGCAACGTCACGTCCCTTGTTGAAATGACTTCAATTCCAAAAAACAACCCAAAAAATCTTTTAAAAAAGAAAAAATAATAAAGCACTAGTTACCAAAGCTGACTTAGTGACCACTCGAAATCAATGTTTTAAATTTATAACATATGCACGAAGTCTGAATCAATGCCGTACCACAGATGTGTTGTGGTTGTCTTCCAACGTAAAAGATATACAAATGTACAAAGTTCAAAGCCCACGTGCTAGTTATCAACCACGTGGGCGGTTCAATTGAGTCACGGATTTCAGTGGTAGAAAAATATAAGTTACTTATAAATCGTTCACCCTAACCGTTGGTTATACTGTATATTAACTGTCTAAAAAAAATCTACCCCTCTTTATTTTTCTTATTTTTAAGTTACTTACTAGTAGTAATCGCAGATTAGTGGAGTGCGTTCGACTGCAACCCTTGTCGACACCGAAATTAGGGAAAGAAAGAGTCTGCTCAGCTTTCTGATCTTTCTCGACCCTCGGTTGTTATCAGTTGATATATTTTCACCAGACAATCGAACATTGTCCGATACGAAATACATGTAAATCGTAAAATAACATAGTTGCGTGGCATATGTTATTTTTCAGGCGGACATATTTAGTTACATGACCGCTTGTATGTACGCATCGAAAGTTTCACATGTAAATACAGAATTAAACTGAAATGCTACAACTACCCTTGAACTCTTTACCTCTGATAACCTCCAAAGATATTCGCGCAATGGTCCTCTCAACCTCTTTTAGTTCGCGGGTTCGTTGATAAACGTCGATTTCCGAAATATAAAGCAGACAACGCGATTTCTAAATTCAGTTAAAAATGGCAGCATGGACATTACACAAAAATTCGAGAGTGACTCGCCAAGGCGTTGTTCGAGAGAGAAATGATTTAAGTATCAAGTAAATTGTCAATATGTCTCCAGCCGACTGCAATGCTCTTAGAAACTGGGCGTCCTCTTATGGGGCTGCCGTAAGACAAGGAAAGGTTCGCCAAGAGACCACCGTGGCACGTCATGGCACACTCCCAGAATTTATGTACCAAAGGCAATGCGAGATCTCAGATAAGCCTGTCTCCATTCAGGGTCTCAAAGGGGAGGTCCTTGGAGCCCTGGAGCCCGGACCCAAAACCTTTTTCTACTTGGAGCCCAGACAAAAATGCTGATTCTGGCCAAATGGAGTCCTAGAGTACAGCCTTGGAGCCCTATAGCCCCAGTTTTTCTGTCTCGGAGCTCTGGAGCCCTTTATTTTTTACCCATTGCCTTTGACAAGCAGGTCAATACAGCAGACGCTGCCGCTGCGGCACCCGCTGCCAAATTGGACGACGACGAAGCGGACGAATATGATGAAAGCAGCGATGAAGAAGTTGAAGATCGCCCGGACGATTCCACTTTGCTCCAAGGAGAGATTGGAAGCTCTGCGACGTTTCTCCTGGGAGCAAGAACTCGCTTCGGAAGAGTTGTCCGTTTCAATAATCGTCTGCTCTACTAATCACTCCATCAGACTGTTTAAGGGGACTGGTTACGTTGACTTGACTTCCAGTTGTTAAGAATTCAGTCTTGGAAAGATATTGAATGAAACTTAATGCTGATTGGAAATGCAAACAAGAACAACTGGGTGTCCCTAGCTCGTTTCCGGGATATTTGAGGTTGAAAACTAACTCTAATTGAAAACTAACTCTAAAATTGACAAATTTTAACAGAAAAATTACGAAAAGCATGCTTGGTACAAAACTTGATCGGTTTGCCATGTGGAAGTTATAAATGTTGAGGTCTCTTCGATACCGAAAATTTTACGTTACGTTATACGGTCAGCAGTATTCAAGCGTGTACGTGCACACAGGGTTCCACAGATTAAGCCCAACGTGGTTAGTCCCCTTAAGGTGCACCTTCGAGACCTTCGCCGACGCAGAACTTAGTTAATTATTAGCGTTACCCAAAGTCATAGAATTTATCGATACTCTTCAGAGTACATGATCCGGATACCAGCATTAAGGTCAGCTCTAAATACACTAATACTACAATACTTCTATTATGTAACGAGCTCAATGATCGTACGTTCGATTAACATCAACATATTTATTTCTTATGGAATGGCCGACGTAAAGACTCGATAATGGAAACTTAGCCTACACATTTGAAACTGCGGTTTCGGTATTTTGGTCAATTTCAATGCGGTATTGCGGTATTTATACGTTTTTTGTGCGGATTGCGGTTTTCGGACGCCCCTTACGCCCCCCTCCTTTTTCGAGCCTGGAACTTCCCTCGTTCGAAACCAACAAAGACGCCTTTGGATGTGAAAGCGAGGTCATTTGGTTCCATGAAAGCGAGCCAAAGTATACACCAGTTCCCGGCCGACGTTATGCCCCTGCAAAAATCTTCGGTGGCGATAAATTGGTGTCCGTCCATCCATCCATCCACTACAGAGAAAATCTCGATTTCACTCCGGCCGGGATTAGGGTTGCGTTCTCCTATCGTCGAACGCAATAAATCGTTCACCGTAACCGTTGGTTGTACCGTATATTAACTGTTAAAAAACGAAAATTCCACCCTTCTTTATTTTTCTTTAAGACTTTCCATAGTGTAATATGTTGATTGTTGTTATTTCCTCTCAATGTAGACGTAACAGTTTCTACGCCAAAGAGGAAGCCTTATTTTAAACACCCACTCTTTTGGTTTCCTTTTGGCCTTCCTTCTTTCTTCACCATTTTTCATTGTGTTATTGTATACTACATTTGTTTGCTGAATGAGATAAGACACAAATAAGAGACACCAAATCACTTTCAATCTAGAACTCGATATTTACAAGTATAAAATTTTGCTTCCTTAACTTTTATTACTTCCTGTGAATCTATCTGTTCCGGAACACATTCAGTTAACAGACACATTCTCTAATGTGTTCACGATTGCCAAAATACCGTCAATTGCGCCTTTGATCATCAACCATGATCTGGTCGACGTGAACGATGGCTGGTGTTGGTCTATAAAGAGGCGATCCTTCCTTGAAAATGCCATTCAAGATCACCAAATTGGTAAGGTGTCGCCAAGAGCGTTCTGCCCTTATGATCCAGCGAGAGATCCCGATCCAAAGTACTTCAAAGAAGTTCTGGAAAACGGTCTCGTTATCGTTGTTGTTGTGTGTGTTTTTTTAACAGTGTGAATCACCTTTGACATTCAAAGGGGAGGTAACTAGGTGGCTTGGCCTACACTTGCTTAGCAAAAATACTGCCTAGATGATTTCCATTATGTTCCCAATTTTGCTTGATAACATTTCATTCAGTGTGTAAACATAAGGTTTATTTTACAGGGAAAAAAGCAAAAAAAAAATAGATTTGCGCAACATAACAACATCTGTTTAAGAAACTGGAAATGGAAATGACAAAGCCAGGTTTACAGAATTCTAAGAGGAAATTCTGAGGACCCGTGTTGAAGATATAGTTGCTAGTTTGAGCGCGGAATAACTTGTTACGGGAGCTTCTCTTTCTTTTTTTTTTTTTTTCTGCTTCCTTCGTGAAAAAAGTAAATAAAACAATTGGTCTGACCTTAGGCTAGGCCCAGGACAAATACGCCTTCACCAACAAAATGACATCTTATTCCTTGATTTTTTTAAGTTGCCTTTAATTAACAAATAACAAATTACATACGTAAGAAAGAAAGAAGTTTAGTGACTTCGTCTTGTTAGCAAAATTCAACTAACATAACAGCATTGTTACTAGTTTCCTAAACTATGGTGTAGATCTCCACACAATAAATATCAAAAGCGGACGATCTTGTAACCAAAATCGTAATTGCAAGTTATTGCGACAAATTTTACTTTTTTGAAACTACTAGACCATTGATACTGAAGTTTTCTCAAAAGTCAAAACAATCATTTTAACCTCATCTCCTTGCGAGGTAAACAATTAATTAATAAGGGTTTCTTTCTTTTTTTTTTTTTTTTTAAGAGAGGAGCTCTACTGCATGCTATATAATTACATAAGTCTTAACTGACCTTCATTTTTAGTTACGTCTGCGAATAAAAAATCTATTTTGCCTATTGCTTTTATCTGTTAGCATCAAAGCATCCGAAACACTCCAGTTTACAGCAAGGTATTTCTTATTATTTGACAGTCCTTGCTTTTGACTGATCAGCTGTGCATACGTGTGTGTGCCTTGCTTCAGTTTGAATTTACTTGATTGGGTATTCATGCAATCACTCCCTTGTAGTCTCTGAAAACAATTACACGGAAAATTAAGAATGGGTGAATGTCTTTCCTACGTACTATTAGTGATGCGTATACAAGGGTTTTGAGGTGCGTGAAAGAGAGGGAAGGGGAGGGGAGGAGAGCAGAGGGGAGGGGAGGTGTAAAAGGTTAAGTTGCACATCATTCACAGGAAACCTGCACGGCCAGAGCTTATACCGGTTTCTGTAGCATCAAGAAACTGAGGGTATTGCTACTCTCCCTGGATGGGATGCCAGTCCATAGCAGGGTTACCCCAGCAGAATCTTGCCGGTACCGTATTTATACACCTAAGTGGAGAGAGACTGTGTGGAATAAGTTGCTTGTCTAAGGGACAACATGATGGCAGGGAACAGGCCTCGAGCCACAGACCTTTAGATCTAAAGTTCATTGTGCAAACAAAGACGCCGCCGCTCCCCTGTTCTGGGGGTGGAAGGTGGTAGGTGGAGGGGAGGGGAGGGAGGGTGGGGTTCTCAGTTGTAAGTCCATTGATGATCTCTTCAACTGCTCCATTCAACTAATAGAGCTGTAAGTTTTCAATACTTCCGCAGGGTGTTTATTTTGATGAGTAGAAAGTGGTTCTATCTACAATTCAAATAACATGTAAATTATATGCGAGTAAATTCTTGTTCATTTACCTTGAAGACTATTTTATTGGATGAAATAACATTCAAGGTGTAGTCTACTCCGCTGTGGTTTATTTGAAAGCAGACAAGCTTGGCCTTAGTCATTTTCATAGTCAGTTCTTAAAGAAAACACAAATAGAAACACACATTAGCGGATTAGGAACATCTACTTCTGCTGAACATGGTCCAGAATAGGGCACTCGGGTAAGAGGTCTTAGCGGCACAAGCCTAGACAAAGTTTTGCAGGGTACCCCACCAGGGATAATCTGACGTTGTGGTGTTTTGAAATGACGTTTGAATGCTGACGAAACACCGTATAGCTGTTGGTTTACTAAAGGATTCATCATCTAATTCTCTTGAATGGAAACACGTAGGATTCTAAAACGAAAAAAAAATCGAAAAGGACCTACCATCATAATAAGCACGGGAAGTCCCGAGGTATGCGTATTAAAACTAAAGCTGTATATATAGTAACTTTTGTTGTGATATTTAGTGTACACACGTTTCAAAACAAAGTTTGGAAACTTATCCCCAATTTTTTGGGAAGAAGAACCCAATCACTAGTCAGAATGTATATGGGCAACACAGCGAAGGATGTCTGATCATGACTTGAGGCTGTCGACAGAACAATTGTAAAAGCTCTAGTCAAATGCTAAGTGCAATGTCTATTAGTCTCAACAAAATTGTGAGGCAAGCTGCAAGAGAGCTAAATTAAGTCATGGTGTCACTTACTAGTGCTTGTGTCAGTTGTGCTTGTACCACTGACTGAAGCTTTACACTCCATCAAAACTACATCACAGCTGTGAATTTTGACGAGAGTCCCTCCCGATAGCTTGTGCTGAGACTCGAGGTGCACCTTTACGACCCTTGCTGAGGAGACTTCAGTCCAGCAGAACACTGAGAAAATCTTTTCACAAAAGAAAACAAAAATATTAGGATCCATTTAACTGAAGCCGAGTCAGAGATTGCCCGAATTAAATGTTTTTAATAATTCCAGTTATAATTTGTTTATTTACATTAACGAAGCACGAAGTTTGAATCACTGCCGTGCAAAAGACGTACAGTAAAGCAAACACGGCCAGTGAGAAACTGTCTTCCGCTTTAATAAAGAGGCGAATAACGACTGTAATCTGACCCATTCTATTTATCAACCGCGTAGGTGGTTGAATGAAGTCACAAAAGAAAGGGCAAAGAACAACACTTACATCTTATTTCTTGTGTTTCAAGTTTCAAGTTTATCGCTAACCCGGCCATGTCTTCAATATTACAATTCTCTTGTTAATTTTCAGAGATCTTTTTAGCCTGAGCAAGTTTTCTTTAACATTTCCTACAAGGGATCGACCATTTTACACAATCAGTATGTACTCAGTGGAAACCATTCACCTTTCTTTATTTTTCTTTGAAACTAACAAACATTTTATCATTTTATCAACCTAAACGAAAAGATAAGGAAACCAGACAGTGACTGAAATAGCTGGGAAGAACATTTTTGAGAACTCGAAGGTTCTAAAAATGAAGCCGAGAAACTAACGTTACCGTCTCTAGCTGGGTTAATGGCTATCATTTTTTGCGTGTTTTCGACTTCGACCGAACAAAATAAAATACATGATAAATAAATCACTTTGTTTAGATACAATATCCTTATTTCTTATTTTCTTTTCTCGCTCGAGTGTTCGCTGCTGATATTAAACAGATTTTTTTCTAACCTTAACAAAAGGAAAAAAACACTGAGTCAGTTTGGCTGACGAATTAAATGAGACTTCTAATTCCAGCGGAAGGAAACTGTTTGTGCTCAGTAGATCTTACAATGATACAATGTGTAAAAAAGGCACACTTATTTTGTTTATTTATTTAGAATATACTGAGTTTCCATGTGGGAAATATCGTAGAATACAGGTACGTTCACCTTCAAATGCCTGAAGTTTAAAGCTTCTCCTTTACCGCGCAAACCGACCAGAACAACCTGCATTTAGCTACAATTTTAGTATGAACTTTTATATTAAATGTGATTTAATTTTCCAACGCACGTTCTTTAAGCAACATCTATGTCCACAGTCACTTTATTGTCAATCTCCGAAGTTTGCTAACTAATGGGCCGATTACATGAGCCGGGCTGGCTCTGTAGAAGGGCTGGCTCTGTCTGCCGAGATGACTGTTCAGCCCCGTATTACATGACAGAGGCGGGCCAGGCCGCCTGCGGCTAAATTTAGAAGCTGTCGAGTGAAAAGATGGCTACATCTAAGAACATGAATCAAGTGTTTTTATTCTCGCGAATCCATTATTTTGGCGTATCATTTTCAGTTTTACGTAGCTCACGATGTCGTGACTCTCTTACTTATCAGCTTTACAAGCGGAAGTTGTTAAGGACACGAAATCCTCTTCGGTAAACACTGTTAAAATGAAATTTTACACCCTTCTTTAGTTTTCTTTAAGACTTTCCGCAGTTAATTGTGTGCTATTTCCCGTCAATGTAAACGTAACAGTTTCCACTGCAACGAGGAAGCCTTATTCTAAAAACCCACTCCTTTGGTTTCCTTTTGGACGTCCTCTACGCAGCAATTTGAACACTCTTTCTCCACCATTTTTTCATTGTACTAGTGTCTACATTTGTTTGCTGAATGGGATAAGACACTAATAAGAGACACACGAATCACTTTCAGTCTGGAACTCAATCTTCACACTTATAAAAGCCATTGAAGCTGTTAATTGATTTTACTTTAGCTGAGCAAAATTCTGCGTCATCAACTTTTACAACTTCCTTTGGAGCTGTCTATTCAGAAAAACAACAAACAGTTAGCTGCCAAATTCTCTAATGTAATCACGATTGCCAAAAAACCGTTAACATCGTAGCTTATCGGATTTGCTCTTCTGCATAAGAACCAGCTACAGTGAAATCTAAAACAATGATAATAATAACCGTATCCAGTAAAACAGAAATTGCTTTAAAAAACCATTTGCTAATAGGTAAACTCCGACGGTTCCTCTTTTCACTCGTGACTCTTTCGTATTATCAGATTTGTCAGCTGAAGATATTAAGAGCCGCCGGAAATCCTACTCGGCAGAAACTCTTTTACGGCACCTATTTCAAGCCGGCGGTTATCTGCCCGTTTAAAGTGAGTTTAATGCTTTCTAAGCTACTTCACTAAGTAATGGTCGTGGTCCGCCGAGAAGAGCATATGCCAAAAGGGGAGCGAATCTTTCAGAGTTGAGTGCGCAAAAAAATAAGGATCATCGTAATATTTACGACTCAGATCAACCGGTGGTGACTTGAATTTGTTTTCACAAAGGTTGGACCATTTAAAATTAATTGCATCGGACAGTGATGTTTTGGACGTTTCGCACGTTAATCTAAAAGCTACAAGAGCTAGCACTTAGTTGGCAGTAAACAGTTTACAAAATAAGTACAGCTTTTGTTAGAATCCACTCAATTTATGACTTACTTCAAGTGCTCTTCTTCTTCAGACTGCTGAAGAAGACTCCTAACACTTACAGCAACAATATTGAAGCGTACTTTACTTCATTGTGGGTATTCACAGTTGATTGAAGTAAGAAAAAGCGGGGCATCCTTTTGGATCAACTTCCAAAAGGTTATAGCCAAGACATTGTCGACTTCAAGAGGTTGAGGTGTATTACTTAAGTCTAAGATGGCTACCTATACCCGCTTTTGGATGACGATACACTTTTGGCTTGACTTCCTAAGAGCTAGGTGTGAGCGACGAATTTCTTCACGTTCCATAAAATTGCCGAAAGATACTTTTGGATACCAAATTACTCCTGAATTTGCTAAGCAAAAAAGCAAGGTACTTTTGCAATGAAATTGTCAGTCTTTAGAGCAAAGATCAGTTTTCTTCTGTATGAGTCGTCACTCGGGAACCTATCGCAATTCAAGATTCCTTGAAAAAGTTCGCTAACTTTAGTAGTAATTTTTAGTAGTAATATTCGGTGCAAGAATATTCCAAAAAATATATACTAAGCCAACTAGAATGACTCCGACGGGTAGTAGACGTTTTGAAAACTCGAAGGTTTGATTATTAAGATGGTGGATGAATTTTCCTTTGCTTCCTTGTGACTTTGAACTGAATGCTGTGTATGTTTTTTCTTCTTCTTTTTTTTTTTTAATTTCTGTTAAATGACAACAAGAGGGCATTAACTTCTTTGTTCAAAGGATATTCAAAAGATATTAAGTCTACTTGAACAACTAGAACGGCTAGAACCACGTTTTGAGAATCGAAGGAGTTAATAGTTGAGCCGAAAAGTTGAAATCATCGTCTCTTAACAGTTTTAGAGCAATATTCCTTTGAAAATCGCCCCGGGAGGGTTTGTTGAAATGCCAATGACAAAAACTGCGAAATTGCGAATAAGCACTCGAGTACGTACTTATTAAGAGCTTGTCAGCCCGACAGAAAAGTTTTCAGAAAAGTCTTTGTTTAGTTCCTATCTCATTCATAGCGTCGTTTTGAGGTTTTAAATCAGAATTGCATATAGATAGCTTTATGGAATGGAATTTCCATTCAGCTGTAGCTTGAAAGAAATTTACTTACGCGGGTAACAGTAACTAATTTGGCAATATCTAAAGTACTTATCGATTTGATGTACTGGCAGACTTTACGAAGAAGGGTAAAAAAAAGTGTGGCTGCCAGTTTCATATGTTTGAACAAAGTTAAAGTAACAATGGTTTGTACTTACAAACAAACGAAGGCAAAATGTACTGTCCATGTTGCTGTTTCAGTTCTCTCTCTCTTTTTGTCTTTTAAAAAGTTTTGTTAACTTTCTCGGTGCTAAGAAATGATTGAAAAATATCGCAAAAAGCTCTCTTTTATAGTGTACACATTCCACATAAGTTATAAAAGTTTGAAACATAAACAGAGGCGTAAGACTTCCTTCAAATTCCTTCAATTTTGCGGTTGTCTTAAAATTGATACAAAATGAGAAGAGTGAAGAGGTAAAAAAAAATGATACAATATGCGGAGACCCCTCCCAAAATTCCGATTTGGATCTCATGTGACTTTGCCGACTTTGTTTGGGTTCATTTTACATCCGCTAGGAGCTGGAGAGACTAATATGATATTTTAATGATTGTGGAAATTTCAAAAAAAGCCGGCTCTGAGTCGTTCAAAGTATGCTTAATTCAGAGGCTTGTTAGGGTGGCTGGCTAACCAGCTAGCGTCTCACATTACACGGCCCCATATATAATAATAATAATAATAATAATAATAATAATAATAATAATAATAATAATAATAACAATCTTTATAGAGGAAGCGCCCGTCACGTAAATACGTGGTTTTCAGGGAGGTCCTCCATAAAATAAAAAGTATTAAAATCTAAAATAAGAAATACAAAGATCTCTAGCCACAGATCTAAAATATAAAATATACAATGATTAAAACTACTAAAACTACCTACTGTCCTAAAAAACTAATTACAAATAATTATCTATCAGATGCATGGGTAGCTACAATTTTTCTCCAATAAGCACGTTACATTCACCCTTTCAACATGTCAAATTCAGGTTTTTGAAGGCTCCTTCTTCCCCTTTTACCTTTGCCATTCATTCCATGGCCTTTCCTGCATTTACTTCCCCCAGCCATTATAAGCACCTTTTTCTTGATTAGTGCTTGATTAGTTCGTCTTCTTATATCTCTTTCAGATATATATCTATTCGTCTTGCACCGCAAGTCATTCTCAAAACCTATGCTGTTAAAAAACGTCCATTTTTTTTTTTTCACGATCAATAACCGTTCTCTTGCTCCAAGTCTCACATGCATTATTACCACGTAAGACTGAACAACGCCGCACAGCTTTCGTAGGACGCCTGGGCTTATCGTTTGACTCACCCATACATTTCTTATAAGACCGAGAGAGGCCTCAGAAACTTAGTAGTAAAATTGTAGGAAATAAGCATAGTTAAGAATGATTTTCAATCCAGTAAATCAGTAAATCCGGTGAAAGCAGTTGTTCTTTGTTTTCTTAATTATCGTAAAAATCTTGTTGGCTCCGTGTTGAAGTGGGCAAAAGAAATCTGAACTAAAAATCTGCAAGTGCTGCTAAGTCGTATTACAGATGACATTAATATAACTGAAAGTTAGCTTTAAAACATCGAAAGTATTAAAAGTATTAAAATATTACAAAGTATTAAAATATTGAAGTATCGGAAGTATCGAATATAGTAATTAGTAGAAAGTATTAAATTAACGTATCGAGTGTTTTCTGGAGGGGTGTCGAACTGTTTGATAATGGAGCCTTGATCGTAAAATTTGCACAACACTCTCCGTTCCGCTGTTTATTTATACCAATCACGTGGATAAGAACCTTTCCGCATGGAAACTATGAGTTAAATAAATAGGTTTGCCCCCTTCGCCCACTCATCAAATGTTATTCCAAAGCCTGATACACGTTTCCTTTTTCTTTCACCTACGACAGTTAAATTCGTACAGGAAAGCCGCAAATAAAATGATCTTAGGACAAAAATAAGTACCGAGAAAGGAAAATGCGAATGCCGAAAGTTTTAAGCCCTTGAATTTGAGCTAATAGTATTCTTGGTAAAGTTTTGTACCTATCTACCGCATATAGATTGTCCGCGCTCTTCAAAATCAACTTTTCTCGTTATTTTCCACTTCATGTTTTCCACAAAAATAACTAATGTTTATCGCGTGCACTCAGATTGCCTTCTAAAGCGAAAGATAGCATTGCGGTCGCCTCAACTCTTGCACTACTGGTCACCCCACCTTGATGAATAACTGAACTGTTACTACATTGACAAAGTGAGGGCGCGGTGGTGTAGTGGTTAGAGCGTTGCACTTCAAATCTGAAGGTCGGTGGTTCGACGCCCAGTCCCTGCCATCGCGTTATTTCCTTAGACAAGAAACTTTACCCCACATCGTCTCTCTCCACCCAGGTGTATAAATGGGTACCGGCGGCATACTGCTAGGGGTAGCCCTGCGATGGACTAGCATCCCATTCAGGGGGAGTAACAATACTTTTAGTTGCTTCATGCTACAGAAACCGGGATAGGCTCCGGCCGTGTGAGCCTCCTTGGCTCTTGTGCGACTTGACCTTACATTGACAAAGATAAGAGAGGGTTAAAATACATACACAAGAAGAGGGAACTTATACAGCAACATGGGCAGAATTTGCTTCCGTTTACTTGAAAGTAACACAAACCATTGCCAGCATAAACGTTTTAGTTGTTAGGAAAATGAAGCAAATTTAGTAATGTACCGTTCGATCAGACTCGTGCAACTTTCTGAACGAATCAGGAGTAAACCGAAACCAATAGTGTTTTTGCCGTCCGCGTTTTCCCGCTCATGACGCGTGTTACATGGATTTGCTCCGGGTTATGATTAGTTCATTGGATAATGTCTGTTTGTTGTGATTGGCTAGAGTAATTACATTGGTTTTGAAGAGTGCTCTATTACTGGTTATAGCACAGTTCGAAAGGATTTTAAGTCTTGATAAAGCAAGGGAAAGAAAGTATTTACGATTGCATAGATAATGATACTTTCTGTCCACAAAGGCCTTCTTTCAGGAAATAAAATTCCAATTTGATCCAAAATTAATTCCCTTTTAATCTTTGGAGAATTAATTCTTATGAGAACTGCTCGCTTGTTGATGCGCTTTGGAATGTCGATCGGAAAGTGTACCCCTTTTTGGGTGTTATTTTTTATGAGATTTTTAGTTGAAACCAAACTATTAAAAAGCGTTTCACTGCGCTTCAGGATTAAAGAGTTATGTTTAGGTCTTATGTAACCCTTCCAGTTTTAAACAGCTAAGCACAGCTCTAACTGCTCACTCCAGAAAAGGTTGTCAAAAACTTACGTGACTTGGAAAGTGTCCTGAAAAAAGGCCGCCTGAATTTCGTGCTTTGTGAAGGTGTCGCGTTAACCTTTTAATAAATTAGCGGAAGTGGAAGTGTTAAAAGTGATACTGCGGGCTTTATAAGATACGAAACCTATTTAGGTTTAACTGTTTGATTTCTGAGATAACCTCCCCATGCTTAACTGATAACGTAGTTCCCACTTATTGACTCCGTGGATGAAATCCTGAAGTAAATAAAAGCTTTTAACAAATGCTTTATTGAGTAGTACTCGTGTATGCTGCCAATTGTACGCTATAGGTGTACCAATCGCAACTTGTGATTACTCATATAAAAGCTGTTGAGCAGTATTTTTCCGTGATGTTGTTTATTATTCTATACAAGGTGTTTCTAACTTTTAAGTCTGTGGATGATACCTGAAAGAATCACAATTCAAAGATGTTAAGTAGAACTTACGTGTAGTGTTTTTTTATTATGCCGTACAAGAAGGATCTTCATGTGGAGTTTTTGGCCCATGGAAAATTTCAAAGCGTGATCATTATTAAATATGTAAGCTGTTGAGCAGTGCTTTCCCTGTGGGGTTTTTTCTTATGCTGTACATGGTGGTCCAACACCAAACTTCTAAGTCTGTGGATCAAAACTACAGTGTATGAAAATTTAAATAAAAAGTATTAAGCATTGTTTCGTTTCTGTGGAAGCTATTTGTGCTACAACATTTAATTTGAAAACTGTGATTTGTTTATGAACATGAACTTGGGCAACTCTAGTTAGGTGGAGAGAGTAAATGTTGCCTGCGTCAATTTAGGACGCTTTGCGTGTTTCTATCTGATTTATAATTTAGGTGGACCAGTCTCAGTTGTACATTATCCATTACAGCCGCAAGCAATGATTTTTCAAGCAAAAGTGAAACCTTTAGCTTCTAAAACTTCTTGTTTCCGGTTTCATAAAACGTTTGGAAAAACTGCTAAATCTTAGTTTTTGACAAACACTTACAAAAAAAAGAAACTAAAATGAAACAGGGGTTTGATTTAGCGCAGTAGTTGCAGCCATGCAAAGGGAATCGTGATCACTATTTCATTAACCTGTTAAGCTTTTCAGCAACCTTATTCTCTGAGTTTTGTCGGCTTAGATTCTTTATTGCAAAGCCCAAATCTACTTTGATGCATCCTTCTACTGTGATGCATTAATTTAGTCCATTCGAGTCATATTAGTGCAAAATTTTGTTTACAATCGCCCTCTCTCTCGTAGAAGTGGATCGGTCTTTCAACAAGTAAACACACTAAAAAATTCCAAGTATGTTTGCCTTGATTATATCTTTACCACTACTTAATTGCCAGAGTTCTTTTCTATCTTTTTCAAAACATCGGGTTGGTCGCGGGATGGGAAACGAATGTCTAAGAAACCTTGAACGTTGTTAACGCCCTTGGGAAGTTGTTACAAAAGTGCAACCTTTTTGCGCACACTCGAAAACGGCTTCTGTTTGAAAGGAACGAAAGAAAACAACAAGGCTTAAATAATCCAGAAATTGAGTACATTCAAATCAAAACCATACTGCACTCAGCTTTCCTAAGTAGGATCTACTACTACTACTACTACTACTGCTGCTACTACTACTACGACTACTACTACTACCACTACTACTACTACTACTACTACTACTACTACTACTACTACTACTACTACTACTACTACTACTACTACTACTACTACTACTACTACTCCTCCTAATCAGTTAATACGTTTCAAGCTGCATAACTTGCTGCCCTGAAATCATACAAACTCTGCCAAGTAGTATTTGAATCAGGCTACGAAATGCTTGCCTATAAATACAAAGTCAAATCCACTGCTTACGCCAGCAGAAATTTAGAAAAAAAGCTCAACAATACATCCTAAACCTCTAATTAACCCGGCATAGCGAAATGGGTGAATAAAACGATGCTAGACGTAAATGGGCGTCAACTTTTACTGCGGGGGCGTTTAAACAACAACTACTCGAAGCCAGATTCCTGCTGTAAGCCTTCCGTTGATTAAACTTGAAAACACTAATACGAGGACCATGCAGCGTAAAAGATGGCTCCTGAAGAGTACTTAGTTTCAGGTAAGGTGCTTTTTAGATTCTATAATTGCGTTGCAACTGAGATTCACGCATGTAGAGCCAAATTCCATACGACCTCGCCAAAACGTTCACGGTATTTTGACTGTTTTCAATTTTAGAGACCGGAGATTACTGTGGACTACCTAAACACTGTTTTCCTGAAAAACTTAAAAAAGGTCTAGGAATTATAAAAAGGATATGGTCACGATAGTGTACTTAGTAAATCTATCTATCTCTTGAGGACTTCAGGAACTTTTAAAACTTTCCGCTGAGTAGAGGCATAGCCTAGAGTAAATTTCAGAGTATTTTAAGTAACGCTTCGACTAAAGTGATGTCATTTGATACAAGATTTTTTTTAACTGTTTCCTATCTTTAAAACCGCCGGCAGCTAATAATAAAGTTTCTGCTCGTTCTTTCAAACTGTCAATTTAAAAGAACGCCGCTTAAACATTTATGTCCGTGCACCTGATACGCCCAGATGACTGATAGAGGTCATAGTTACCCAAGTCGGAAAATATCAAGGGTTTCCATCATACAGTCTCACGGGAATTTTAAACGTCTGCTAAGTAGCTTGCAGTTGAATGGCCGCACTTGACGACCTTATCTACAAACTTCGGAGTCCTAATGAACCATAATAAATGATCGAAGTCTGCCTTCGAGATGAGCCGGAGTTTTAAGTTGAATTGGTGGTTCAAGTGAAAGGCGTGGCTGACGGTATCTAACGATAGGCAATTTTCGGCAAGATGAAGCAAAGACTGCTTGGTTGAGATATGCTGCTTTAGGTGTTCGCTTAATGGAGGCTTAGTTCAATTTTCTCAGAAAACATTGAATTCCGTGTCTTGTTTTAAAGCCACCACTTAGCAAATGACACGCACTCTAGAGTGCATTCTTTCAAACATTCTTTCAGTTCCTCAGCTCACTAACTTTACCCTGCTTAACGCGACTAAGGCGCAACGTTATTCAAAGTCAGGATTTTCCAACTAAAGCTAAATGCATGCGAACATTACAAATTCATATGTTATAAATACCATTATGACTATTTATTGATGATTCATCGTTGAGGATGAGAACATTACGCCCGAACCTTGAGCGACCTCTGAATCGGAGTCGTGCTGTTGCCGAACTGAAGCTAATTTGCAGTTGGGGTCTGCACGGCAGAAAAACGATGTCACATTGAGAACGCTTGAAGGAGGTCAACTAAATGTGCCAGAGAGAAAGGAAAGGCTTAAAAGTACACGTATGCCACGAATCTGAAAAATCTCGCCCGCTTCAGCATGATAGCATTAATTGGACTGAAAACCAAACGTTGAAACCTGCCTGTCAGTGAAATACAGGGTGTATCTTTTGTGAAGGCCGCTTGAATTATCGGTGTTTTTGAGGTTGTCTGGTCAAAGAAGGGTGTCAACCAGCTTGATAAAGGAGCCGCTTTCATTTTCCGATACGGCTTTAAGACTGCTACTGCTTATTTGTGCACGTGGATTGCACAAATAAATAAACAAAGATTGTCCCCCTCGGATACATTGTATCAATTTTTTGGAGACCACCAGAATGCTTCCTTCCTCTCCAATTGAGGACAGTAAAATTACAGGAAAGCCGCCCGCACCTGAAAGGTATCACGAGGCAATGAAAAAAGAAATCTCAAAATAACTCAATCTTGACTTAACAAACACTTGGTTCGTGTTTCAAACTATGGAAATTTCACACTATAAAAGGAGGTTCTTCGACATTTTTCGTATATTGTTTCTCCAATCAGAGTGCATGAAGGAGTTAAGGGACAAAATCAGGGAATTTCACAGCCATATGGACAGAATTTGTATCTGTTTTGTTGTAAGTACAAATCGTTGTTACTTAAAGAAATTCTTTGTTCTTTTCTAGTTAAGGATGTTGCAATTATAAAAAGGTCCATTTCCTTAACTAATCGCTATACAATTCTTTTAATCCTTGCTTTACAAAAAGGATGTTATATCAAAAATATACGTGCTCTCGGCTTTGTGAAATACGAGTTGTTACTGCTGCTGTAAATACGATTTACTCCCAGCAAAACTATTTCATAAAGTTTCCTTAGAATTGAAAAAGACCTCAAAATTGTGCTATGGATAGAAAAAACAATCGAACTTTAAGTGGTTTGCAAAAGTAATTTGTTTGTTTCGTCTGACGGTCAGCCTACTGAGCTTTGGTTCACCAGCTGCTAGTTGAGAATAAAAGAAAAGCCAAGAAGTTAAAAGAACAAGCACTTGAGAGCTAGAGAGGTAGTAGGAAACAGAGATATGACTCTGTACAAATTGGCAATATCTCATAGCTCTTCCTATTTTATCTAGCCAGTCATGCCCTGACGGTATAAAAAGCGCGCCGTTTTCGAATCGTAAGATATTTTTTTTAACAGTCTGAGAACTCGAGAGCACGGTAATAAGTGAGAGTTAGGACGAAAATCGATTGACCATGAAGAGTAAATTTAACCTGTCTTAAACACTGCGTTCAAGTGATTTTGTCGTTTTTTTTTTAACTGCATCGCGTTTTAATTTCAAGTTTGTTAAGAGAAAAACTGATGGCATTTTGACCAATGTTATTGGCAAACATTTTGGCAGCTATTCGCACACTCGTGCATAAACTGCTTAGGGAGAGATAAAGGTTGAGGGTATAGAATTCTACTCAGTAAAGATTTTTGTTTTGAACTTTAAGGACTTTTCGCTGTGTCTCGTGATTCAAAACTAAAGTTCTGGAGCAAGGGAAGGCATTTGGTTATGATTATAGCATCAAAGCTCAAAGCTAGGAAAACTCATGATATCGTGATATTGCAAAATAACGAGAAAGTACCAGCATCCCAAAAAAGGCTACTGAATAACTTTGATTTTCACGGTCAAAAAAGTTAGAAGCACCTCGGTTCAGTATTAAGAAGAACAGTACCACAGGAATTAATTAAAATCCTTAAGGATTTTATCCACATGCTCAAAAGTTAGACAGAATGACACACAAAGCGATAGAGCCCTGACTTTAAGAGTTAATCGCTTGATTGGGGTATAATTCACAGTATATAACAAGGACATTTTCACGAAACGGCGTAGGAAATTGGCAGTTTTCCCCGTTCTTTTATTGTTGTTTAGCAGAAAGTTACCCTTTAAGCGCAACTTCCCTTCAGTTTTTCGTGACCATGAGCGAACCATGACAGGGGAATCAAAAACATCTTCATGAGTCAACATAATTTCGAGAAATAGGCTGCAATTTGTTTTCCTGTTTTTCTTTAAAATAAGTCTGATATTTATCTCTTATGTTAAGAGGTACGTTGTTCCTGACTACCGTTTCATAAAACAGGCTTATTTCCTTTGCCTGCGAGTGTATCATTGTATCTGTGCACTTCATTTGAATTAGTTAAAAGAGCTGGAATATTCGTTAAGTTATAGTATCAACCTAAAATACTCGGGGTTACCCAAAACTTAAATGTAATAGTTAGTACTAATAGTATGTCCGTAGAATATTCAAACATGAATGAAGCAAATACTTTTTTAGATCGATCAGGCACCCTCACTAACTGTGAACCTTACTGATAGCTGTAAGGAGTCACGTGCATTCTTGTCTGGTGGTGCTGCAACATTATCTCTGCTAAATTGAAGAAGGTAGATTTGAATTTCCCTGAAGCGAAGAATTCCGTGACTTACTAAATGGCACGTGCGATTCAGTGATACGATCAGATATGTACACCGGGGCACCGGAAAATTCTTCCGAATCACTTCTCAGTGAATCTCAGCAAACCAAACAGACTCGAATAACAAAGCACCTTTAAGATGCCGCAGGCTTCGTGTATACTGTCGACTCTTACTCAGCAGAGTTGCCCCTTAAGTTAAGTTACTTTGATAGCAAGAAAAGGCGTGACTGAGCGGAAGTCAAACAGTTAAACCTGAAAATCATTATGACAGAATGAAAGGCGAAGCAAATTTGGTAACTGAGAAAATTCTACTTAGAACTTCCTCGTTTCCGATGATTTGTTAATTACCTTTTGATCTTTGGCATGCGGGAATGATCAAAACATGTTCTATTTGCCGTCAGTATTTCCAACTACTGAACGCACTAATAGTGTCACCTGTGCTAGTTAAAAGTACAAAACGACTTATTTCTACTTAAAGGTCGAAGAATCTGCTGTACGAATCCTGTTACAAGTACTTCATGTGCACTCGACTCAAAAAACCAGCAAAGTCGAAACCGCTGATCGAGTTGCAATACTTCTTAACGATCAAGGGTACCCAGCGACTCAGCGATAGCGTCTTTGAAATATTCAGTAAGGAAGACTTTCCCTTCACTAAAATGACATCTTAAACTTTTTTAAGGTAAAAACTTTTTTATTTGTCATCTTGGAGAAGACGGAACTAAGAAAGGTCAGCTAAGAATCTTAGACAGGTAATTATGTTTTCCTAGAACTATTTTTTGCCACTGATATATAACTACTCAGTTGAAATTTCTGGACTTTCTGCTTTTCGAGCTTCTTCTTCCGGTTGCTTTACATTTCTTTCGCCTCCGTCGGTCTTACAAATGTCATTTTCTCCCGATTCCTGCCTCATGTGACACCCCCCCCCCCCTCTCAACTCCTCCCCCTTCTAAAGTTCCGATGTCGTCAAAACTCTCAGAATATTATAATTGTAATTAACTTTGCATGATGGGAGCTGTATTCAATATGGCTGACAATCAAATGGAAAAGGCAACTGTCATTGCCTACAGAAGCATTACTCCTTCGAAAATTTACAACACCTACCGCTTGCCCCACCAAAGAGGACTTCGTCAAAATTTGGGTCAGCGAGCTAAGTACGATAACCTATGGAATCTGGTACCACGTGGAACCGGGACGCACATTGCCTCTTCGAGACGTTCAGTCATAATTAAGTCCATCGGCACCATCTTGTCTGAAAAGATAATTATATTTAGCATGGTTAGTGACTTAAGCTTGTTCTTACGGCATATGGCTTTTTTTTACTTGACTCATGCTTACAGCTTGGAGATTCCCACTCGAGCAAAAGACGGATATAAGATCGTAACGATCTTTTGCTACTGAGGTCAGTGCAATTGCCTGTACCTCACCCCATAAGAGCCCCAATCTCTTTCAACTAGTGCTCAGCCACCGTGCACTTTCCGTCGCCACGTTGGTCTGGTAAAAGAAGAATCTCCTCGCCGGTCGATATTTTTTTTCCATACGGAGTACATATTATAAGAAATAACGAGTTCGCGAGTGCATTTCCTCTACATGTGTTTAAAGACTTACAAACATGCTTGCTCTGTTAACAATGCCACTGTTGTCCTCATTTAATAGGATCTTATGCTTATAACCATGCCTATGTCTCCAGTCATAAAAGCCTTAAAACTACTTGTGCAGTGTGAAGTGTCTGATCATACAGTTTTCACTTCCATGCATGTTTGTGTAGTGTGTTTTGCTTTTGCATGTAATTGTTTTATTGCTGAATCCTGGCTCTTACTTGTGAGATATAGGCACACGTAAACAAACAATTTTAGGCAGGTTCATTGTTCATGTGCCTCAGTGTATTCAAATTAACACAAGCTTGTCCCATACTCAAAGTCATCTTTTATCAGTGTGCTTTTTCATGCTAAGATGCAGCAAGCTCTTTTTCACAAGTCAATAAGAGACGCGTGCAGAATAACCAATGCAAAACAATTATCAGTGTAGGTCATTACTATCAGTTAGATGTCACATTAATTCTTGGTTTCTGGGAAGGTTTCCATTGTGATGTTTGGTGCTGAAGCCAGGTTAGCAACGGAAAGAAAATGCTACCTCCAGTCCCGGTATAACGTACACAACAAAAGCACCGGTTCCTACGTCAGAATTCACGACTGCAATCGAAGTGGGATGCAGTGTAAAGCGTCAGCTAGCGGCTTAAACACGACAGACAAAAGCACTGGTAAGTAACACAAGAGTACATGTACCTCGAAACTTTACGAAACTTATATTAGAGGTAGTGTTTATATCAACCCATTTCACTCCAAATGCCAAACCTAGTTCTTGCATAGTGCTTTCAGATGTGAGACCTTATGTAAAAACAACATTCAAGTAAAAGCAGTTTTGAGAAGGCTTTACTGTGACGCTTTTTGTTGAGGTGTACAAGATGGTTCTAACTGTTAATAAAACCTACCTTTTGATGTGGTTTTAATGGTTGCACTGTAGATCGATGAAACCCTAAAACTTTGACCAATCAAATAGAATCTTTTAGAGGAGTTGCTGTTCATCATGCTGTATGAGGTGGTTGTAATGTTTAAATTTATGGATGGAATTCGAACGTGTGACCATTCAGAAAACCCAATGAGCAGCCCTTTTGTGTGGTACTTTATATATGCCCTATTAGTGGTTCCAAAGCTGGATATGTTTTCAGTGATTTAGGGGGCATTGTGGTCATATGCCATTTTTATTGTTTTACGTTCTTTTTTTAATAATGAGTGCATAATTTTTAATAGGCTGAACTCTTAGACACTGTGACCAGTTTTAGGGGAAACTTTTTTATCAACTTATTTTTTTAGCTTGTAATTTATTTTAATTTTTAGTCCCTATATGGTTTGTTACCCAATGTACTTGTAAACACTTTTAATATTGCTTTTGTTTTCCTTTTCAATTTGTAAATACGTTTTCTATAGTTTTAATAATAAGTCAGGGCTCCTATTGATAGCTGTTGTTTTACTTGAAAAAAGGGCTACCCTGATGGATTTTAATTAAAGGTGTACTACTACTAGTCAAGATTTGTTTTGTTTTATCTTGTTTCTACCAGTCTTTGAATGCCTCAATTTGGTTGTATTTCGATGTTATGTGAACTTTTTTTTTAGCTGTTCGATAACAGAAATGTTATGGGAGAGAGGATTTGTAAAATATATTAAAACGAGAGTTGTTGGTTATAAATGAAGCTTTTATAGTTATAATTTGAAGATAACAATTACAATAATTGACAGATGGAAACCAAAGCATTCCACTAGTGACCACTAAGTTCTCTTCTTGTCTACAAAAGCTGCAAATTATTTCATAAATAAATACAACTTTATTTCAGAATCTAGTAAAAGTAGCAACTAGTCTTAACCCTCAAGTCGCTCTTTCGGCTTAAACAAAGCTTCTTAAAAACAAAAATGGGTGCAGCTATTGATTTTCATTCTTTCAATTATTTACTTATATCTGTTTGCAAGATGAATTTATTTTTTCTCTTCTGGATATGGTAATTGCCTGGAAAGAAAGTTATAATCTTCTAATGCGTGTTTATATATGTGTTTGTTTGAAGAATTGACCATGAAAAAGACCGGGAAGAATGGCACGGTGTGCTTTCAGATCACCCACAGTCTCTTTAACTATTCCTTAACCGTTACACCAAACAATAAAATAATTTTTGAGGTAAGTGAATACAGATTTATTTTGACTTAGTTTGGTAATGATATTATAAGGGGAAGGGGAAACTTGGGCTCAATATTTTTTGAAAGCAACTGGGGTCTGTTAGGCAAAACACGTTTGAAGCGTTGTAGACTGGCGGGTGGTTAATTCGTCCACTGCGATTGCATATTGGAAGGTTTACCATTTTATGCTTTCTGTTAGCAGGTATTTCCAAATTATGTGCCTCCTCCTACTTTTGCGTGTTTGTCCCAGAAGGTTCTGTAATTCAAAGATAACAAACCCAGTATGCTAAATGCTCGTCGAAGAAATTTCAAACAATCTGCTTCTTTGTACCAGATAAATGTATCTGGTTTTCCAAAACCTCATTGATTATTTTCAGCCCTTTTGCCTTTTTTGTCGCCATTTATAATTCGTAACTTTTTCTTTCTTCTTCTTTCTTTTTTTCTACAACTTTTTGCGCTGGCTTGTGTAATGCATTACCTTGATTGGGTGATAGGCCCTTGGGTGATAGGCCTTTATACGCATAAGATTTAAAACTCGTGCCAAAATCGTACAAAGCACGAACACGAAATTTGCTTATTTTCCATGACAAGAGTGCCTCTAAAAGAGTGTTTATCGACTACTTCAACTCTTTAAGCCCCAACATCAACATGCCTTCTCTCCTCACTATAACTATTTGGAAGAATTTGATAAAAAATCAAGACATTGCATCTTTGGCGACTATTTCCTCTATTCTCATGACCTGTATGTTTGATCAAGTAGTAATACTGTAAGGTGAAATTAGATCCTTGTCACTATAGGGGCTTAAAGGACCTGTTAACGATATCCCTAATTTTAGGCGAGAAAATCGAAAAAGAACGGTTTACAGATATTCCTGTAACTAAGGCGTCCTCGCTAAATTTTCTTTGATTTTTTTGCAAATAATGTACTATTTAGTGATAGAAAAAACACGAACAATAACAACCAAAAAAATGTTTGATATTTTCTTGATATTGACCAAGTTATAGTGTATCATACCATGTGTCGCCAGCGTGGTTTAAGACCGTTGGACGTCAATTTGTTACTCGTTCGTGACGACCAAGAAAGCATTTTTTTTTATTTTAACTCCAATTTCAATTCCTTGATTTCAGAGGGACGTTGATTGTAGAGAGAGTGGATCTAGTGTCTTCAGACTCGTAAGGTCCTTTACACGTGAAGTGCGTGGACTTCAACACGGTGGAAAATATCTAGCTGCAAATGGAACCTCTTCCGATGCCTTGTATCTGACAGATAAAGTTAAAGCTAGACCAAATAGATTCAAACTTATGTGCATTTAATCAATATAAGCAAAATAGGTTCTTAATGTGCAAGTTTATAAAGAATCAATAACGTTTTGGACGGCTCATTTCTGAAGAAAACACGGAGTAAAACCTTTTTCTAAGATTTTTTTTTTAATATGTACACTTCTAGAAACCATGTTTTCCTATTGTAGTTAGCTTTATTTATTTAGTTATATGGATGTATTTATCCTCGAGCATAAGTTATTGTAACTTAATCGAGCGTAGCAGATTTGACAGCCTTTGGCTGTTTTTTGTTTAATTTCGTACCCTATGAAAATGAAGTTCACTATTGTAATTCTTTGTTGCCTTTTAACCTTCTGATGATGTCTTCTAGTAAAACTAGTAAAACTTTAGGATCAGAGAGATTACTTTTTTCAAACGAAAGATTATTTTGAAAGGTGTTTTTCGACAGATCAAGTGTATTCTTGAGTTCCATTGCGGTATTGCACGTGTCACAGTGTTTGAAATACCTGAAAAACAAACAAACAAACAAAGGTAACAATACGCATTTGACTTTGCACTGATGCATGCTGTTGTTTCTGGTTTGTTTACCTTGTCCTTACTCTTTTAATAAAGCACGTATTAGAGCGCTCTTTAGCGGTTTTCAAATGAGTGTCGTAAAACCAAAACCAAAGCAATTACTCTGACCAATCACAACAGGAACAAAACACAAAATGAACCAATCAGAAATCAAATCAAATACAAGCAATTGGCGCTAAGCGCGGGAAAACGCGTGCGAGCAAGTCACGATTGGTTTTGGTTTTACGCCTGATTGGTTGAGAAAGTGGCGCGAGTTATTTTAACCAATCAGAGAGCCTAGTAATGCAAAACCAAAGCAAACACAACATTACTTTCGACACTCAATTGAAAACCGCTCTATTTGAGTGTCGTAAAACCAAAACCCAAGCAATTACAGAACCAATCACGAGCGCAAGGAATTATAATTTCAGCCAATCGTGTAGCCTAGTAAAAACCATGATTGGTTTTACTTGGTTTTACTAGCCAATCGGAACACAAAGCAAATACAAGCGCTGGAAAACGCGGGAGCTCAAGTTGCAATTGGTTTGATTGGCCGCGAAGCTTGCGGGTGTTTTTTAAACCAATCAGAGAGAGAAGTAAAGTAAACCAAACAATTAGCCAATCACTTTCGACTCTCAATTGAAAACTGCTCTTACTAGCAAAACCTCTACTGCCTGCATAAAGCAAAACAAAATTCTCCAAAAAAGATGTCGTATTGATAAAAATCAGTCAGACTATCACGAACACAGGAGTAACAACGGTCGTACGCAACTGTTACAAGGTTTTCTCTGATTTTCTGAGAAAACAATAGAACAAACAACAAAACAGTGGACCCCTGGACCCTAGCCCTGAAAACAATAGAGCTGCGTGATACCAAGGTCCAATGAAATTACAGGTTGTTAAGAGCTGCATGGTATCTGGTAAGAACGCGGAGGTCAACACACACACACACACACACACACACACACACACGACAACAAGGGAGAAGGGGAGTAGTGATTTAAAAGCTACGAAATCTCAAACAGGAGATAGCAAGTTTGTCTTTTCTTTTTTTTCTGAAATGCTTGTTACTACATAAAAAGCAAAGGGAAGACGACAGGAGACGAAAAAGGAAGAGCTTTGAAAGAGATTAGAAATGGGAGAGGAAGACCAGAAAATAAAATTGGAACATAAGCGATAAAAACACGTTTCGAGTACGACAGTTAAAATGTATAAATTGGACTGGAAAGGTTAGTCCCCAGTTTTCTGCCAACAACACAACCAACCACCTTTTCAAAATTCACAAGGTAACTGTTACAACGCTAATGAAAAGCATTCGGCAGATAAAATTACAATGTATCTTCTTACTTTTGACCCTGAGCATTCTTCGTTGGCAACGGAAACGCTCTTTTTAACCGTCCACATAATCAAGGCTTTAGTTGTGACATGGTCAATAAAACTATCTACAATTGTCAATCTTCCTTTCTTTTAAAATAGGAAACTTACTTCCTTACCTTCCGTTGCTTCTCTTTCTAAGCGAGAAAAAAACTTCTTTCTAATTCATTCTCACAACCAATGTTGGGCTACCTCTGTCAAAAACCCACCATTTCCAGTCACATTGTCCTCTGGCTATACAACTGCATACCGTTTCCCCCACTGCAGCGGCAATCTGGGGACTTTTGCAGATTTCTGTATTTGTGAGCGGTCCTCCTTGCACAAACATGCTAATCATACAGTAAGGGTATAGAATGGTAAAATCCGAGACTCGCCGAGACGCCGAGACCCATGTTTTAAAATGCGAGCCCGAGACTTCCGTCTGTTTGTAAAATCCGAGCCCGAGACTGGGTCCTCCGAAAATACGAGCCCGAGATGCGCTGAATCAAAAATCCGAGCTCGATAATCTGGTAGAAAGCAATAAAAGCGGCTATCACGCGCTTTCAAGCTTTCGGAACTCACAGAAGCTCGAACCTGGTGTTTTATTAAAGTTATTAACTTATAGTAAAGCGAAGTACCCAACCGGTCACAATTATTGGATAACGTACCACTACTTATTAGCCAGGCTAGTTACTAATAAACTAATGATTCGATTGTCTGGTCTGGTCTGTCTGGTCTGTTTCTTACAACTCCGATGGGAAACATAAAGAAAGCTTAGGAAGTTTGGCGTTCTGCTTTTGTGGTCTTTTTGTGAAAGAGACGGTGAGCTTCGGTCCAAGGAACACGCGAGGGGGTTACAATGGAAGAAGAAAGCGGTGAGCAAATCTATTGTAGCTTATTACTGCCGCGTAATTATAGCCGCTAGCTTTTCTGGTTTTATTATTTAATTATTGATGGTTATTTTAGGTGTTGCAATATTGGTCACATCGTTTTTCTGTGTGTATATTGAAATGATCGATAAATTGGAAGGTTGGAAAGCTATGAACAAAACTAAGGTCAACTAAAGAGAATACCTGGTCTAACACTCAACAGGAAATTTGGCGACAAGCCACAGGAATCGCAAGGAAAATTATGTTACACATTGATGTTAGTTTAGCGTTTGTACTAAAAAAGTTCAAAGTTTACTCTGTTTGTAACCATCATGTACTCGAAGATTGTGATTGCTTGAGTCTTATAACTGAAATAATAAACGGCTAGCAATACAGTTATACCTTTATGACCTTTTATAGCTTTATACTGTGCGGCTCAATGATCTGTAAAAAGAGCAACATGCACACGTGGAACTGTGCGAGTGAAGCTGTAAATAAACGACGTCTCCGGAAATGATCCTGCGCCGCAAATGATGCTATTGAAAATCAGGAAACACGTGGGGATTTATCATTCACAGAGAACAAAATGAATAATTGTGTCATCATATGAAGTGTTTTAGAGGACCTACAACGCTGACAAAGTTCCCCGGGGGGGGACTCCCATATGCAAGTGAAGGGGATGCTTGTCGGACAATTAGAATTAACACCCTAAAGGAGACCAATTTGGGCGTGGCTCCGGCTTTATTTAACCCCTAAAGGAGACCATGCAAAAACAGACAACTAAATAAGAGCTATAGAGATGTTAATTACGCTAAAGATGTTGCAATCGAATGCTGTTTCCTATGAGTAAATTTTAACAACGGCGATTTCTGTGCTGCTCTAGACCACTAACACAATATAATATAGATATTTCTTCACATACAACCCTAAGCGATACCTGTGTGGGTAAAAATATAGGCTTTCCGTCCTTAACACCCTAAGTGAGACCAAAATCTGTAATTTACAACCCTAAGCGAGACGACGAGCATCCCCGTCACTGTCATATGGGAGTCCCCCCCTCCGGCAAAGTTCAGGATCTGTAATAGATGATTTGGTGTATTCTTGGGAGTACAGTAATTTTGGCACTAGCATATAAGGTTATAAGCTCTAGCCTACAAAGCAGGCGTTTATGTAAGACCTGTTATACAGGCTAATACGGTATTAAATCTCTTAGAACTTACGTAAAGCTAAATATAAGCGGGAGGGGGTGGTATAAGGGTTGGCAAATATCATGCGAAACAAAATTGGCGGGAACTTGACTTACTAAACCTGAGGGAAAGGTGCATATTAACCTCAAAAAGCTAGACAGCAGTAAAGAATAATTTGACTATGTTCTATTTGGCCTAAAAAAATTATAGACGAGTATAGCACTGATGTAAGCACAGATGATAAAACTGTTAATAGGAAATCGAAGCAAAAACGTCACGGAAAGAGCAGCCTGCAGAGGGTAAGTTTAATTGCGCGTGAATGTAGACGTAATCATTCTACCCTGCATAGGAAGCTTTATTAATAAAAGAATACGAATACTTTTTGCTCCTTTAAAATGGCAGAGTGGAACCCACTGAAGCGCGTCGCTTTAGTGCCCGTATCATTCGTTCTTAACTAAGGAGAAGCTCAACTCTCGGTCAACACATCCAATTACTTGCTCTAAAGCATATGTTCATTTTGAAACGTGCACAACTCGGCTCAATAGTCCCAATGTAATCTATTTTAAAAAAATGAAAACGGATAGAAAAATGAAAACGTACCGTGTGAAGATAACCAGTGTGCATAAAGCCACTTAACTTTGTATATGAGCGTGTCACTTGAGTCAGAGAGAAGTGTGCGTATTAACCGGCAAAAACTGTATTTCAAGTTAAGTCACTCAATATTTTGCACAAAGGCCTTACAAATTCTGTCTCAAAAGCGTGTATTAAAAAGAAATGAATTCGTTGGCGCTACACGAAAGAGAAAAAGAAAGACCAAAAGAAATGGAAAAAAAGAAAAAGACAGTAAAACATGTCAGAGTCAGCGAGAGTAGCGAGACGTCTCATGACGTCTCATGACCTGCGTGGCCTGGTTAGGAAAGAGAAAATTGTACCGGCAAGAGGTAGCCATGAGAAGTGACATGTGGTCTTATTTGGATGATGTCTTTCACGTTGAAGCGATGAATTACATCATCATTGCCTGGCTCTGGTTTGCGACAAAGGTACTGCAAACACCGAAAAGTTTGCCTGGCTCCCACAAGGAAAACTGATAAAGGCTGCACTCCGGCTTCCTCTCCCTCACAGATTCCGGGAGTAAAACAATGAACATTTGCAACTTTTTACCCGTTCTAGTGACATAAGACTATTTAATCAAGAGGGATAACGCTCTGGTAATGAATTTGAAATACCTTCAACGCCCATAACCTACGGTCAGCGTCGGTACTACAGCAGACGTATGAAGAAATAGGTCCTAACAGTAAAAAGATTCCGCAATCGCAACCAGGTAACGTGCTATATGTGGTCACACATTTATAAACAGTCGACTAGCTATAGAGACTAAGCAGTCACCTTCGTGACTACATCTCGTGAGACAAGGGGGGACTTGTGCCTTACTAAGTACGTACTATGCCATCGTGCTTTCACATAAATGTTTCCATGACATGAAGCAGCTGTAGGTGCCTGTACTGTTACTAGAAGGATGGCAGTCGAGGCTATCCGTGATTAAATCTTTCTCTAAAAATTCGTTGGTACAAAATGTACACTTGGGTGGAGAGGCAACAAGGAGCATGGTTTCTTAGCTAAGGTCAAGAGGCAGCGCCAGGGGAGGGATAGGTTATCACCAATCAAAACTCAGTGGAAAAGGGCAGAGGTGGTGGAATTTACTAACAAAAGTGAGAACGGTATGTAACTATTTTGTTGGTCTTTAACAGCGTGAGATAGCTTGGTTTGTGCAAACGTCGGTAGAGCGCAAAGATTCAAAGCAACTGAGCCCGGAGAAAATTGTTTGTGGATAAAAGTTCAGCTAAATTTCCCAACTTGCGTCTAATTTATCTATTAGCAGTTATCTTGTATTTAATTGTTCAAAAATACACCAAAGGAAACGTCAGTTGTTTAAAAGGCAGTATATGAATCGCTCAGTTAGAAGCATGTTTAGCTCGATGTTTAAAACAAATGGGACACACCATTGCTTAGCGCCGAAGGACTGAACGATAATGGATAGTCTGCAACGTTGTCAGCAAAGCCTTGAACTAAGTAAATCATGTGTAATAAAAAGGGCAATGTAGTTCTTCCTAATAGCTGATTTAGCTTAAATATGTACGGATGTTCTCATTCACTACGGGTTGGTTATGTGTCGTTGCAAACTGAAATAGACTTAGCACTTGCTTTGCTCGCTCCTTGAACTGTGAACTCCGTGCTAATATAGCTTAATATCGGGAGCAATTTTCGAGATTCTGAGATCCCAATTATAAAAATTCGAGACTTCGAGACGGTTCAAGGTGTAGTGAGCCCGAGATTCCGAGACTCTTATTTTTAATGCCGAGATTTCGAGACTCGTTTATATTTTCTGAGACGCATCATTTTGGATAGACCATTCTATACCCCTACAGTCTGTCGCCATTCTCCGGCTCATTGAACAATTCATACAAAAGATAAGCGTTCTTTGCATTGAAGGCTTGTGCAAATCGTGCGAAGATTAGAGAGCGGCGAGTTTGTAGGCTATTTGTGCTGTGAAACGCAAAACAGTAGTAGGGGATGCACAAGTTTGGCATGTTAAGATCCTGAATGTGAAGCACGCATGCAAAACAGACTGTGAACTAAGATTTTGTTTTCGATGATTGTGTCAATCTCACCAGTGCAAAATATAAGCCAGTTACTGTTAGGCACTTCGTAGATATAAATTAATCTTTTAGCTAGGGCTTGTCCTTCAGTGCATGCCTAATACTATCTCTTGATTCAGAACGTACCCCAGAACGTTATTTATTAATCAACAGACAAATGATTTCCAGATCGAGACGCTCTTTTGCAAATCAAAGGGATTCCACCGGAATGTCCGAGGAATTAAATTTAATTAACTGTCGCATCTAAAAAGGAAGGGTTGGTATTTGGTTGGTGTTGGTGGTTTAGTGTGTAATGAACATGTTTAAAACAAGGCCAAGGATGGTAACCATTTGTATAGACTTTATAGGAGTGACACGCCCTTAAGGGTAATTTCATTTTTCAGGGAACGTGTTTACTTCGGGTTTTTGAAAGGGCATTAACATAGTGTCCATGGATCCAAAGCTCATTTAAGTTGAAATTCCATTCTGGTCAGTGCACGAAGTTATGAAAGAAGGAACTCCTAAATTTTGCAGATCCACTTTTGATTGGGGTTCCGTTTGACTATTTTGAAAAATATACCAATTAGAAAGCTTTAAATCCCGTTCAAACTTCACCCACAAGTTGCAGCTTTCAGCTTCTTGAACTGACCGAAACAAGCTTTGATATTGATGGCGGCACAATCGCGCGACTGGCAACAAGTTACCACGAGCAATAATACGATGTGATCTCAAATACTTTTGTTAACAGATATTTTAAAATCACTGTCTAAAATACACCATTTTGTTTCTAAATTAATTTCGTAATTTTCACTTTATCAAAGTGAGAACAATTCCTATCTAAATGAAATAATGACAAGTAGAGTTACCGGTTAACTCCGAAAATCTTCCTGAGAATGAAACAAGAAAAAATGTTAACTTCATTTGGCCAAAAATAAAGGATCAAACAACCTCACAATGATGATGATGATGATGATGATGATGATGATGATGATGATGATGACGATGATGATGATGGTGATGATGACGATGATGATGATGATGATGATGATGATGATGATGATGATGATAGCGGCTGTGGTCGCACTTAATGAAACCCTACTGAGATTTAACATCATAAAAAAAGTTCAGTTTTTGTTACTGGGATGACAAGAAATTTATAATTAGCCACGCTCGATTGCAGGATTCATCGAATAGGGTGGTTGCAGTCACATTTTAGTGTTTCCTTAGTTTTAACTAATTTTGTCTGTTTCTGTGATACACTTCTCGGCCATTCTGCCGAGCATGGTATAAACCCCACCCTCTTGCTCCCAGGGCCTTCTCCTCGTTTAAAATGGAGGATCGGAGAAACCCCTGGCCAAGGCTGCTGAAATACTCCAAGAATCGTGGAGTATTTTGTCACGTGGCACATGATGAAATGGTTTTCTCGGAGGTTGTTTCCAGCGTATGGCGGCCCTGTTTGTTTTCTGCAATCGGTAACCGTTGATCAAACGAAACGAAGACAATACGTCGTGTTTACGTGACGAAATTCCAACGAATTTTTGGAGCCATTCTGGCAGCCTTGGCCAGGGGGCCATTTTGAACGAGGAGAGGAAGTGGGTACGAGGTTGCTTTTAAACCGTGTTTAAGGACGTTTGCGCTATTTGTTTCTGTGCATCCTTACCACGCACGCAATTCCCTTCGCGATGTCATGCCACGCCATGCATTGAGCGCACGCACTGTTGAAGAAATGTGGAGATATATAGCGCCAGTGGGCATTTTAATATCTATGCACGGGTTAACCCCCTTAAATGTTCGGTGACCCCATATTTTCTTTTGATAGATCACTTTCTTTGTCGATTATCTACGTTTTGTGAAAAATTGAAGAAAATCTGTTTTGTGGACGTTGCCCTTCCATCATCGAATTCTGCTATTATTGTAGCTGCACGGTGTTCGCAAAAGTCCATCTTAGAGGTTGAGTTTAGCTAAAAGGATGACACCGGTTCAAATTATTTACTCGACAGACTCACTTAAAAAAATATGACTAAGAAAGTGGGTCTACCGCGAATCATTTTTAATATTTTTCAACTAACAAGCACTGAGGCCATGTCGAGTTACTAGGACCGATACGTCAAATTTGGATCAGTTTTCGAAAACGAAGACGGTGATCCCCCAATTCTTTTTGCATTACGGACATAGGTAACTCATTATCTGACTGTAGCCAAAGTATGAAAAAAATCTGTGTTGTAGAATTTTTCCGGCGAACGTCCTTAAACCTATCTGAACTACTCGCGTCAACCAAGCAACAAACACTGAATGTAAAATGAAGCCATTAAGATATTACTTTCTTATTTAATTAGAAACTGTAATGATAACAATACCCAGGGCTTAGGTTGACAATGGTAACACTCAATGCGTCACTGTACCCAAGAATCTCTTTATTCATTTGATAAGAATTGCATATCAAAAGTTACTATCTAAAATGCGCTTACAAATGTATATGTATCCTCCAGAAAAAGTCTAACCGTTTGAGTTGTAAGGAACGGTGGAACAATGGCCCGCGAGAGAGAAATTCTGTAAGAAGAAATGGGAGAAAGGACATGATTATATGGGGGTGGTCCCCCCCCCTCCCCCCCGCACACCTCACAGGTAGTCCTGTCTACTTTTTCCCTTTACGTCAGTCTGAACACCAAAACATGCTAATAAAAATAGAACTAGCCTTGTATAATGTAAATAAAACACTCGTCTAGTACGTTCATTTCAATGTTACTCTCTGTATTTCAATTTATTAACATATTCAAAGTTAAAAGCATCGTTACAGCAAAACAAACAAAGTCACACGAAAGTCTGCTCTGCTTAATAGCGTTCCTTAGAATGACCAAACATTGGGTCTCATCATCGGATAAAATAGTTCAAATAAAAAGTGGAAGTCAGCATATTACTTAGAAGGCGAAATGACTTTGGAACCGGTCGCCGAATTTGGTATAAAAATATAGCTTTGACTTTTTCTTCAGGGACTAAGTTTCTTTGCATTTATCATTTAAGCCACCGATCATTCCGAGTAACTGTACCAGCAGGGTCACTTTGTAAAGAACATAACAGTTTGGAATCCGAGAAGGTAGTCGTGGTCACATCCCGGGGGGGTACCCTCGTCCATTTAGGAGAGGTGTGTGCCGCCAAGGTTCTCAAACCCTCACCCTATTTAAGGGCAGAAAATCGAGAATTGATACCCTTTTAAAGGCCCAAAACCAAGAAATGCATCCCTATTTAAGGGAAACAAGATAACTCATAATTGTGTATCTGATAGGTCTTTTTATTTCTTTTCCCTTTAAAATCGCTTTGTTAAACTTTATAACGTGTATTCGGGCGTGTAATACCGTTTTCACAGACCATATCTTTTTCGTTTTGCGCATTGAGGTGGATACTGCAATTTTGGTGACCCTATCTAAGGAACATCTAAGGAACACAATACCAGAAAATACCAAAAAGGATACCCTATTTAAGGGCTGAGCACCTCAAAAACCCTACCCTATCGGGCGGCACATACCTATATAGCGTGTATAGGGGAGTACTCCCCCCGGGAGTACTCATTAACAAGATGCTCAGATTAACGAGGTTAATTCAAACTGTTAAGCGAGCTACGCTTCACTTAACATGAGGCGAGGTTGGCGTCTAATTAATATCTTATTTATATAATTTTGGCAACCAAAAAAACATCGACATCTCCCTTGACAACATTCCTTAAAACTATAAGCTAAGATACCCTATATTTGATACGTTTTGTGCCTGACCACCGCAATGATTAGGTATACTGTGAACACACACACAGCAATAAAAGAAACAGGTTCTGATATGGTCTAATCTATCGGGGATCAGTCGTCGTTACCCTACATTCCAGATGTTCCCAGATAGAACTATGGACTACTGAATAGAAGTGTGCTCATTTATGTTTCATAAAAATTGAGAATCGCGAAAATGTGGGACACGCTTGGCAAAATAAAACTTTCGAGGTTTTGGTAACGTGCTTAAAGGGGCACTATCACGGAGATTTTTTACGTTTTGGGGTGAAATATGTGCTGAAATTTAAATTAAATATATTTTTCACGTACACAGAATACTCCTAGAAAGACAAGAGGATGAAGTCAATTGATTTTCTTAGAGGAAGAACAAACCTATTCAATATACTGGCGAAACAGAGGAAAAACGTGAAAACAACAGCCCAATGTTTTCAAGTTGCAACCACTCGCATCCTAGCAATCCGCAGCCAAACACACTTAATTATAGTCTCAGAGAACTGGTAGAGTCGGTGGTTTTAAACAAAACTCAACCAGTATTTTTGGGTTTCCTCTGATTAGAATATGTCTTTTAGCTCTTGAAAGTTATCCTAAAAATTGGTGAAAGTGTCCCAATAACGTAACAGCTACATCCTGGACCATCGTTATTTATGTTTTACTGATACGGTTCGAGGTATTCCAGCGGTCTCCTCCGAGGAAAAAATAAGTAGAACTATGTCTTCAGTCGTCCCGCGTTATGAGTAAAGAATGTGGGGTATGTTTGCGCAACAACGAAACCCCCAGATCGTACAGTACTTTCCAGACATTATTGGTAAGCGACGTCTAACAGATTTTCTCCCGAGTAAAATTTAAAAGCTAGCTAGCCCTTTATAATAGGTTATATTGTTAACAAAAAATAAACTGTTTAAAATGTTTCATATCACGTTCAGTCATTACACTATAGACTCTACTCTCACCAACACGCCTCCTTTAGCACTCAAAGTAAGACCCGGATGTATGACCAGCGGCACTTGTGTCTCGGGTGATTGCAAAAACTTGTACTTCATCAGGATTTTCACCAGGGCGATCTTGATCTCCATTAGGGCAAATCTCATCCCGATACAGTTCCTGGGGCCGCCTCCGAACGGCAGGAACTGGAAGGCATGAAGGGCGTCTTTGGCCGGACCTCGGAATCTCTCGGGGTCAAACTTTTCTGGGTCTTCCCAGGCATCAGGATCACGGTGCAAGGCATATATGGGAATCACTATCTCCGTTCCTTTGGAAATGCGAATTCCGTTTAGGTCATAATCTTCATCACACTCACGGTTGACCTGGGCAGCAGGGGGGCACAAACGCTGAGATTCCTTAATAACGCAATCAAGGTACTCGATGTTCTGGGCTATTTCGTACAGGGGCTTTTTTCTTGCATTTGTTTCCAAGGCATCACTGATCTCTGACCTCAGCTTGTCTTGAACATCCGGGTTCACAGCCAGGTGGTACAATGTAAAGCTCAACGTGTTACTTGACGTTTCGTAGCCAGCCAAGAGAAAAACGACTGATTGCGCTACGACCTCGTCATCTGTGAGTTTGCTGATCCCTTCCACCGTGGTCGCATCAGTGGCCGTCATCATGAGTTCAAGCAGATCTTTCTTCCCCGTGAGCCCTTGCTGGCGACGGTTTTTGATGATTTCTTCTGCGACATCTATGAAATAGCTCGGTTTAGTTCCCCGTAGAGCTTGCAGTAAACGTAAGACAGCATTCCCAAATGGCAGGCGGGCGATCTGTCGGGCAATGGCTGGGACTTGAAACAGTTTCTTCGCTTCTTGCAACATTTCAGTGTTTTCCCCCATTTGAATTTTTGCATCCACACCGAAAGCCGTGGATAGAATCACTTCCAGTGTCAGCTTGCTGAACCATTCTAGCATGTCCACACTTTGATCTGTTAAAGATACAAATAAAACGAAAATTAGTTTTTCCATCTGACTGATAATTGACTCCCGGCGAACAGTCACAACCTCACCGTGGAAAGGAGTGGGCGGGAGGAGGGGAGAGGGGTCATGGAACCCACCCCTCTTGGGTTGATATTGTGTTACAAAATATTTCACCTTTTATACGAGTTTATTCGAAAACAAAAACCTCTTATGTTGGTTGTGGGGCTGCTGCTGTAGTTTTGTTTAAAAGCGCCCCTATTCTAGTACAGTATGTTCCCTGGGGCATTTCCCCCCGTCTTGTAAACTTTCACTCGCACCAATTTCGCCCATTTTATCCCCCTTCCAATAAGCGCACTCTTTCAATTGGTGCGAAAGTAACACTTTTGCGTTCGACGATAGGAGAACGCAACCCTAATCCCGGCCGGAGTGAAATCGAGATGTTCTCTGTAGTGGATGGACGGACACTAATTTAGTCCCCCACCCCCCCCCCCCGAAGATTTTTGCAGGGGCATAACCTCAGCCGGGAACTGACTCGCTTTCATGGAACCAAATGACCTCGCTTTCACACCCAAAGGCGTCTTTGTTGCGAAGAATCCTGTTTCGGACGAGGGAAGTTTTAGGCTCGAAAAAGCAACCTTTCGCCCAAGGATTTATTGTAAACCCTGGATCGAAGTCTTAGAGAAGTATGCACGACTCCTTGGTACATATGTCAACCTGCAGTTCGCCGTTCAGTTGGCATTAATTCTAACCTTTTCGCCTTCGATAAAGAATCACTCGGCATACAACATTCAACTTTATATGTCCGTGAAAGAAACACGCTATTTGAATTTACTTCAAAAAAATAATCATTTCTCTCTCGAACAATGCCTTGGCGAGTCACTCTCGAAGTTTTGTGTAGTGTCCATGCTGCCACTTTTAAATTTAGAAATCGCGTTGTCTGCTCATTTCGGAAATCGACGTTTATTAACGAAACCGCGAACTAAAAGGGGTTGAGAGGACCATTGCGCGAATATTTTTGGAGGTTATCAAAGGTAAAGAGTTCAACGGTAGTTGTAACATTTCAGTTTAATTCTGTATTTACATGTGAAACTTTCGATGAGTACATACATGCCCGCCTAAAAAATAACATATGTCACGCAACTTTGTTATTTTAAGATTTACATGTATTTCGTACCTGACAATGTTCCATTTTCTATTGAAAATATATCAACTGATAACAACCGAGGGTCGAGAAAGATCAGAAAGCTGAGCAGACTCTTTCTTTCCCTAATTTCGGTGTCGACAAGGGTTGCAGTCGAACGCACTCCACTAATCTGCGATTACTACTAGTTCTATTCATAGAAATATTGAATATGTTTACTTGGAATAGACAAGCGAATGCTATTCTAACTATGCCAGAAAACCCAGAAACCCAGGGACAAATAGTCGAGCGAAAGGCGGATAAAACGGGCGAAATCGGTGCTAGCGAAGGAGGTTTTACAGAACGGGCGGAAATGCCCCTAGTACCTTTAGCATTTGCGTTCTTGCTTCTGATTGGACACAAAGAATTTTTTTTTTGGCTCCCAGTTTCCCATCAATAGACTGAGAGAATTCCGGGAACCTTGGAGGAAGCACCTCACTTCCCCAACTGAGTCTGCAGCGCTTTCTAACACTATAATGTTACACGAGTTTACTCCCCCCTCCCCCTCCCCCTCTCCCTCCCCCTCCCCCCCAAAAAACCTGAAAAAATACGAAAGGCCTATACCTTGGGAACTGCATTCTACAGCTTTCATTACTCACCCGAATCAACAATTTTCTCGAGTTTCTCCACAAGAGTGTCGCACGACTTCGTGATCAACGGCACCATCAACTTCATCTTTCCCGCGCTAAAGGTCGGGGTCAGGGTGTTCCGGATCCGCTTCCAAGTATCGTCTCGCGCGTTCAAGACATTTTTAGCAATTATTTCATTCGGCGGTTTCTGTATTTGGAAACGATTGTGAAAGGTTGGGAAATCTTTTACCATTATTTGCTTTAACAGCTCAGGGTCAGCAACGACAAGCGATGGCTTCCTGCCGCCCATACAGACAGCGAACACTTTGCCGTACTTTTTAAGGTAGTCGAGATGCATAAGATGCAGTCCCCCATACTTCCTCAGTTCGAGAAAGTTTCCTAGAAATGGAAGAGGTTTGGGTCCAGGGACGTTGAGTTTCTGGAGGTCTGCGAAGCCACGCGTCCCAAACCAGTGCAGCAACAACGCAACGAAAAGTAACAATGACGCTATTGCAGCGGGATAAGCAAGGGCATTCGCAGTTAATATCTGCTGCAGCATATCCATCATTGCTTCTCTTCAATCCAACCTGCGGTATCTGAGGCGAACGTTCAAACTGTGGAAAACAGAAACCAATTAGCAGATTTTAATATCTAAACGTAGCCCTGAAACGGTTAGGAAGTATTGTTTACACTTAACATTGAAATGCTAACATGGATCACTGATCACAGAGTTCAAAGACTTCACGTACAACTTCACAATACTAAGATACATGTCAAGCGAACAATGTGTATAGAGTAATCAGACCTGTAACAAACCTTTCGTAGCTTTTCACACACTTAATGCACACAAGTAATGAACAGTTTAACAGGCACGTGAGCTAGAGATTCAATGAAGAGATCCAATGATTCACTGAGCGGCTTATTTATCAGAACGATTACACAGTAATTGCGAAATGTGAAGAACTCAAATATATATACTGTACGTCACGTTTGTGACGTGTTATTGGACTTTGCCATGCGTTGTCATGCTTTGTTGTTTTTTGAATTGCGTAAGTAAACGATTTGAAGAAAATGACATATCACGAAAGTTGTGAATTTAATTATCAGTGAGTGACACCGGTACACTCGGAAAAAATCCAAATTCCCTCAACAGGAACCGAGCCTATGATCTTCCGATCACTACTAGTACTAGTCCGAATGCTCTATTTAGGCCATCCCCGGGCTGGGGAGGGGACACTCTATAGTGGGCTCTACAGGGAGGCTCCGCCCGAAATTTATGCCTTTTTTTGCGCTTACAAACAGTTTACAAAAGAATAGGGAAATTTACTGTTAAAGTTAAAGGGGCATAGTCACGCTATTTTAGTTCACTTTAAAAATCAAAAATATGTTCTCACATCAATGAACGTCCACAAATAATGGTCTAGTTTTGTTACCAAAGACTATATTCCCTCACTGACACTATTTTCTGTCGTCTGTTGCTGCGGATGGCACGGATGGTTTGCAATTTGAAAAAATTAGGCTAAACTTTTCAAATTCTTTCAGCATGTTGACATTAAATCGATATGAAATGGTCATGGTTTGTTTTCTCTTAATGAAATTAAATTAGTATGTTCCTTTAAATGTTCAAACACAATGTTGGGCATGGATATAGTGAGCTACCGATAATTTTAGCACAGTTTTGACCAGAAATCTGCGAAATCCTCGTGACAATGCCCCTTTAAATTGCAACGAAAAGATAAGCGAAAATTTGGGAGAATTCGAGCGACTAAAATCCAGCGATGTTCTGCTGTTCTTGGCTTATTTTTGAAGTATAACTGAGGGGTGCAGTCTTTGTTCTAGGTATATATTAGAATATTCAGCAATATATAATATTGAAGGGTAAGGTTTTGAGCCTCGCAGCGGTGCCTCCCTCCCCCCCTCCTCCCCCTCGAGGCCACCAGAAATAAAACATACCATGTCACATTTTCCTTCAATAATGTCACTGCCTTCTGAACATCAATTCAGTTTGGTGATTACTGCTATTTCTGTAGTGAACGATCGCCGATTTGTAAGAAGTAGAACTGACGATTTACGGTAACAGCCGTGACGGTAAAAGCTTGCTTAGCTCAAATATCAGACCCATCGTGAAGTCAAATCGATAAGTCACGCTATGTTACATCAGTAAGGTAAGCTCGGCGACTAATCATCCCGGGGGAGGGGGGGTACTCCCAATAATGGGCTATAATGGGCTATAGGAAAAGGATTTCACGACCTGAGGTATGGGGAAGGGTAGGGAAATCTGTCATTTAGGTATTTAAAAGGGCCTTTAATTAAAATATTTCGAGTAGACGCACCTTATGTCTGTATCATTTTAATTTATCAAACGCTACATGAAAACGGCAAGAAGACTTCCTTCCAAGGGTTTAGAAAAGGGATGCAGTGCTCTTAAGTAGGTATGTAAAAGGGGTACCATTTTTCAATGGAAGGTATACGAAAGGGGTATCTTTTCTGTCAAAAATAGTATATAAAAGGGTAAGGGGTTGGACCTCGGGGGCGGAGCCTCCCCGTACAAAAATTTGTTGAGTACCCCCGACCCCCCTCCCGGGCTAATCACATGCACATGAAGTGTTTCACTGAAACTTTAAATAACATGGGTTCGAAATAAAATAAATAAATGCAAAATAATTATTAGGCTACTTAAGGGAGTACAGGTAGTCACTATCAGGATTGGAGTGAACTGCAAAACCCATAACGTTTAGGTACTGCATCTGAGAGAGTTAATTTAATCAATCAACGCATGAGAGATCGAGACAGAAAGGTAATATTGCGTACGTCATCGGGTTTGATTAGATGCACCTTTGGCCTCCAACGCAGACGTCGATATCCTTGTACATCCCACGCCACAGGGTGCAGAGGAGTCATATTTGACCGTAATGCTGGCTAAATATTCATCGCGCAAATCGATCTTGTTGATTCAAAACAATAAACGTGACTGAACAAAGCATCATGCTATCTGGTTACGCGTCTGTCTTGCGGATAGAATTTCACCGACGCGTAACTAGATAGCATGCTTTGTTCAGTCACGTTCATTGTTTTGAATTCAAAACAAGATCGATTTGCGCGATGAATTTAGCCAGCAGTACGGTCAAATATGACTCCTCTGCGCCCTGTGCCCACGCTCGAACGAAATTATAGACCGACAAATATACGGATTTAAATTTACGGTAATTCCATTTTTCCCCCTTCTTCATAAACAACTTTGATCAAGATATGCAAATCTCTGATTATATGAATTTAACTTTGACATGCCGCCGTTTTATTGCATTGTGTACAGTCAACAGGAAGCATGATGACAATTGATATACATGTATGCACTGTCACGCAAAAAGGTTACATCCATAATAATCTTTGCGATTGAATTGTGCAACTGATAATTGTTGCAAGTGACTACTACAAGCGACCAGTACTAAAACATCGTTGCCCCGTTGATTAGGTATTGTAAAGGTTGGTTGCTATACAATTCACTACTTTTAACGTTACGAATTACTGAACTTTGTTTGATGGTGTATAAATGAAACGGACTCGAACTTTTTTATGGCATTCTGTGCTATGTAAACAATACCCTTTCCAACCTACAGGACAAGCGCACGCAAAGCTACAAGTGGACGGGTAACCGATAATGGAATTGCTACAGCAGGCATTATTACCTCTTGATTCCCTCGCTCATCCTGCCGCGATGGCTTCGCTGATTGTCGTCCTCGCCATGTTGTTTCTCTACTGGTCTGGGACGCGTGGCTTCGCAGACCTCAAGAACCTCAACGTCCCTGGTCCCAAACCTGTTCCATTCCTTGGAAGCTTTCTTGAAACGAGAAAATACGGCGGCCTGCATCTTATGTACCTCGACTACATTAAAAAGTACGGCAAAGTGTTCGCCATCTGTCTGGGCGGGAGGCCGTCGCTAGTCGTTGCTGACCCTGAGTTATTGAAGCAAATAATGGTCAAGGATTTCCCTAACTTTCACAACCGCTTTCTAATTCAACAATCAACGTCGAATACATCGTTTTCCAAAACTGTGTTGAACGCACGGGACGACACTTGGAAGCGGATCCGTAACACGCTGACCCCGACGTTCAGCGCTGGAAAGATGAAGTTGATGGTGCCGCTGATTGAGAAGGCGTGTGATACACTTGTTGAAAAACTTGACAAAATTGTTGATTCGGGTGAGTAATGAATGTCTTTGCTGCTACTTCAAATAGCAACTACCGCAAAATCTGATTTAGCGACCGAAGCGCTAATTTACTTTGGATAGCTCAAGGGAGGTCGCTTATTTAGGGACGGGGCGCTTATTACTTTTTTGACATGAACACTGCAGTATGAAAAAAAGCACAACGACTGTAATTATACATTTGGGCATAGTTAGAATCGCAGTCGCTTGTCTATCTTAAGTCCATATATTCAATATCACTTTTAGAGGAGAAAGAAGACTTCGGCATTAATTTGCCTATAATTGGTCTTTTCTATGTCAGTATTCAAGTCACTCTTGCACTTATTGGAAGGGAGCGCTCACTGGAAGAGGGCGCTCGCTAGAAAAGGGCATTTATTAACAAGACAACACTCAAGGGGTGAGCTTATTAGAAAGGGTGCGCTTATTGGAAGAAGGGCGCTAAATCGAATCATTTTGGTAGAGTACCCGCTGTTGAATCGCCATTATGTCACTATTGTGGAATAAAAAGTACTTTTTTCTCGACCCGTTATGCACCGCCGTAAAGGACCGGCACGCTCGAAGGGGACAAGTACATACATACGTAAACTTTATTTTCCTCTCGAGTTTAAGAGTAGCACTAATAACATGCTAATATCTTCGAGATAAACAAAAAAACAAAAAAAACAATAATAAATGAATAAATAAAAAAATATATTTTTGATTCATTTTGTCTGAACTACCCATTTTCGTCAAAAATTTCTGCGTGGGGACTTATGTTGTCTAACTGGTGTGAACTGAAGGGACCTGTACCTCAGATTCTGCTTATCTCGTCGAGTGTGTTGTTCCGTACCACCAAGTAATAATAGTTGAAATAAACCAATCAAAGACCGGTCACTACAACACTTTCCCTCGTATGTACGCGCAATGATTAGCGTCAGACTCGCTAGCAGTCCAACCAAACCGTCCTCTCTTGTAAACACTACAGGAGACTGGGCCCCCAGGTAGCTCTGCTCCGCTGAGTCTATGATTTGTTTGCAGCCTCATGTCCGTTGGACAGAGAGACATCAAGCTTATGATATTTTTTTAAGGAAACTGTGCTTAACAGTGCCTTTTAAACTATAGACAGGAGTAATACCCGGCGCATGCTACGTTTCTAAATTAAATATCAATCGGTGCTTAGAATTCAATTTTCTTATAATTTTTTACCTTTAACAGATCAAAGTGTAGACATGCTAGACTGGTTCAGCAAGCTGACACTGGAAGTGATTCTATCCACGGCTTTCGGTGTCGATGCGAAAGTTCAAATGGGGGAAAACACTGAAATGTTGCAAGAAGCGAAGAAACTGTTCCAAGTCCCGGTCATTCTCCGACAGATCGCCCGCCTGCCACTTGGGAATGCTGTCTTACGTTTACTACAAGCTCTGCGCGGAAGTAAACCAAAGTATTTTGACGATGTCGCCCAAGAAATCATCAAAAGCCGTCGCCAACAGGGGCTCACGGGGAGGAAAGATCTGCTAGAACTCATGATGACGGCCACTGATGAGACCACGGTGGAAGGGGTCAGCAAACTTACTGATGAAGAGGTTGTAGCCCAAGCAGTCATCTTCCTATTGGCTGGTTACGAAACGTCAAGCAACACGCTGAGCTTTGCATTGTACCACCTGGCTGTGAACCCGGATGTTCAAGAGAAGCTGAGGTCAGAGATCAGTGAAGCCTTGGAAACAAATGCAAGGAAGAAGCCACTGTACGAAATAGCTGTCAACATCGAGTACCTTGATTGCGTAATTAAGGAAGCTCAGCGCTTGTGTCCCCCAGTTGCACACGTCAACCGTGAGTGCGATGAAAATTATGACCTTAACGGAATTCACATTTCCAAAGGAACGGAGGTTGTGATTCCCATATATGTCATGCACCATGACCCCGATGCCTGGGAGGACCCAGAGACGTTTGATCCCGAGAGATTCCGAGGTCCCGCCAAAGATACACGCCATCCCTTCCAATTTCTGCCGTTCGGAGCCGGACCCCGGAACTGCATCGGGATGAGGTTTGCTCTGATGGAGATCAAGATCGCCCTGGTGAAAATCCTAATGAGGTTCAAGTTTGTGCGATCACCCGAGACACAAGTCCCTCTTATCATACATCCTGGCGGTACGCTGAGTGCAAGAGATGGCGTGATGGTTAGGGTGCAGTCTTTATTGTAAGAGTTTAGAACTGATTAAATCATCATGCACCACGACGTAGAAATTTTAGATCATACAAAAAAGAATTGTAGTCACTAGTTTATAGGAAAAGACAGGCTGTAAACATTAAATATCGCAATACCTGTAACCTTTAGGTTTGGTTATCAACGAACGCAGTTTCTACATATCACAAATAAGGCCCATGCACCGTGCATAGAAAAGTTTCCTATGACAAATGATATGCCTGTGTACTGATGAACAAATTTTCTTTGCTTTTAAAAAATACCGTTCTAACTGTTTGCACGCGATTAATTGCAGTTGACAGCATTTGGTAATTAATTGGCTTTGTCTGTGCCCTTCTTTCGAAGATGCAAAAAGTAGAACGTTTTGAAAAAGGCCAAACCCAAATTTTCAAATAATAATAATAATAATAGTAATAATAATAATAACGTTTGGACTTAACTCAAAAACTAGACTTTCTTATAAAAAGTGTATGCTTTGCTTATCCATTTAGCTTTATTAAACTGCTAATTGTAGTGTTATACTGGTGACAGTTTTTGTAATTGGCCTTTTCGTGACAGCCTGGAGTTCTGCCTGTAGACGACTGAATAAAATCTCAGCCAACATGATAACGGTCCTGGCTGAGGGCAGCCTCGGCCAAGCCAGTACATTTATTTACCCAAAACGTTCGAAAAAGCTTATACCTTAGAACACCAAGAATAGGTCAATATTAAGTGATATCTCCTGGGAAGAACAAACAACAATTGCAAGAAGTTGAAAAAACCTGGCCCACTTTTTTCAAGTTGCAATATTAATCCATTTCTAGGTATTGCTATCTTGGTCGTTCCTAGTGTTTAAGCCTTGCCACTGTCTAGTCAAGGGAGGGTTCATTATATATGGTTTGGGATAGGGGTCGGGAAAAAGGTATTTCATCATTTTGTCTTGTTGAAATAGATGTGTCAGCTCCCGTTATTGTCACTGAAACTCTAATGACCACCCCAAAACGTTTCTCCTGGTAACAGAAACACCTTATACGTGTTACGGCATTATTTGAGTGTGTGTTTTGCTTATCTTTATGGATTTAGCTCATTTTGATGACCTTTGATACCTCACTCGTTCTGCTTTTTGTGTGTCATTGGAAGTTTCCTGTGATATTTAAAACAAATAGCTTGTTAATTTTGTTCTCATAATTTTCCCAAATCAGTTTCAGAATACTTCATTATTATTTACCGAAGAATTACGTACAATTTTTGAAGGCTAATAAAACGTTTCTTGTGTCCAGACAGGTTTCACTTGATTATTGGGGACATGAAGCTTAGACTTAAAATAGAACAAAAAACAAAACAAACAACAACAGCAACATACTACAAAGTGCGTAACTTAGGGGTGGTGAATGGTAAATTCGAGATTGTGAGATGATCGTTTTCTTGTGCGAGCACGAGACCTTTTCAATTTTTTGAATGCGAGGCCGAGCTTTTAGAGTTTCCTGAACGTGAGCCCGAGACTCTTTATGATTAACGTATCCCAGTCGAAGATTAAAAATTGAGTTGAGCTTGTTGACATTTATAACACCGAGTGATGTCAGTAGCGAAGCACATCAGAACTATGAGATTCATTTTATAGCCTTGTGGAAGTCAACACTCGGAGAAAGCTTTGCAAAACAATTGAGACCCAAAGACGGCTTAAGCGAAAAAATGAGACTCCGAGACTGGTTTGCGCAAAATCGAGAGTCGCTCAAAAAATGAGACTTTAATTTTTCGAAAGACCATTTGCCACCCCTTAACTTCTCAGATAAAATAAGCAACAACATTGGGTAGAGTTAAAGAACCGTAAAATGACACCTTTACTAAATAATTTGCCCTGAAAAATCTGTTTGGAGCATGACCTGTAGATTCATCGTAAATCAGTTGTTCACTATTCACGCATAATACTCCTTTGCTTTTCTTTTTCTTCTCTTGTCTCATTCCTAACTTGTCTTCGCAATCCATTTCTGTCAAAACTATGATAAGCAGCTAGAAATTCAATGGAATTCAAAAGGAGGCACAAACATTGCTCAACATTTGACCACATTTGCAATTCAAAAATTCAAAAACAGTTGAATGACCTCTCATGGTTTTACGAAAGATTGACTGTCACGCGATTAAAAACTGTCACGCATTGTTCGTCGGAGTGATCAAGACTTCCTATGATTAACACTTTGTAAGATTCTAAATTATAGGCTACTTTGAAAATCAAGCATTATTTAGTACATTGGCACGAGCAACAGAAAAAGCCTTTTCACTTTGTGAACCCGCGTTATCATTCGTGACCAGACTCAGTTTGTACAGAATGCATGTGGCATTGTCGCAGTATCCTTTCTATGATTGACAGGACGCTATCCGGGCGTCATGGTTGATAGCTTTCATTCTATTGCGAATTATCCACCTCTCCGCCTGATAAAAATGGCAATCACACTGCAAACGTTTAACCTTTGGGATCCTGCCTTCATCTTTTCCGTGGTGATCACATTGTTGTTTCTTATCTGTTGGTATGGAACACATGGTTTCTCGGTGTTGAAGCGACTAAATGTTCCGGGCCCTAAACCTCTACCCTTCGTCGGCAATTTTCTTGATGTACGTAAATATGGCAGTATTCACTTGATGATGTGCGACTATGTGAGGCAGTACGGCAAGGTTTTCGCGGTTTCTCTCGGTAGAAAACCATCTCTAGTTGTTGCGGATCCAGAGATGCTGAAAACGATCACGGTCAAAGAGTTTTCGTCGTTTCACAATCGAATGATTCCTACCCCTCCACCGCCGATGAATTCAAACGTGTTCTCCGCGCGTGACGAGACGTGGAAGCGGATTCGGCACATCTTAACGCCCTCGTTCAGCGCGAGGAAAATGAAGCTAATGGTTCCACTGATTGAAGAGTCCTGCGACGTGTTTCTGACGAAACTTGGAAAAATCGCTGGCACCGGTGAGTGATTTAAATGTTAGGTTTCGCGGTCCCTCTGTTTGCTTTGAGTCCCCTCAGAATCAAATAGCGTAACGCAAGCAATGTTGACTTATCGTTGTTGTATCTGGAGCTGTAGGAACTATATGATATACTTAGTGTAGAGCATATCATGCTTTATTGTAGAGCATAATTCAACTTCTGGTAGCAAAGTGATTAGAAATAAACCATCCATCTATCTATCTCTCCGTCTATCCATCTATATTGGATTGGATGCCTTTCAAACCTTATAAGATATATGCAGCAAGTTTAGTTAATGTGCATAATGTACGCAAAAGAACATGGGTTGTTACGCAGTCGTCTCCTTTCCTCAGCAGCACTTGAAAAGAGAAAAATAATGTATTTCACGTCACTGAAAAATCCGTGGAAGGGTAAAATGATTACCGTGCCCTCCGTAGTAGGGATGGGGAGGGTGACTGTTCTAGTGTCAGTAGAATGACACTCAATGTAATGCTCAACATTGCATTGCCTACGAGACTGTTAGGACATTATGCAAGCAGAACAACCCAGGTTTTGGGGAGAGAATTAACAGACTAAGACAACAAATTTTAAATGTGGATTGGTGTAAGGTGCTTGCAAGTACATTCAGTTTATTTTTCTAGTTGGAGGAAATTTCATAAAGCCGCAGTTTAACAGTTTCCTTTGTAGTCACTTTCATGAACTGCAGCAGATAGAATGCATGTAAAAGAATTTTAGAATTGTCACTTGTTGCTCCTTCTACTACATTTCTACAAATAATGGAGAAATACAGCTATGGCCTTGGAAAAACATTTTGTGATATTTTATCAATCTTTAGTTTTCCCAATCCTCTCCAATGTTGCAGTTAACTAGATGGGTTCTATCCAATGTTAATGTTGACGGTTGAAATGAGAAATTACAAAACTGCCTTGGTGCATTAATGGCTTTATGATGCCACAGAGAAAATGCTGATCCTCGAAGTATAACATTCGTCCTTTTTTGCAAACGAACACCTGTATTAAAAAAAATAATCTGTATCCGAATTCAAGTCTCGCGAATTTTGCCTCTACAATTTTCGCAAAACTGATTAAGTTCTCTAGAAAATTATTAGCAATAAAGTAGGAGTTGATGCTGAACCTTTTCTCTTTCGAATCCACACCTCAATTTAGGAAATCTGATCCTGGCCTTCCTGTGGCAACCTGCTTACAGATTCTATTTGATGCTTGGTTGGTCAACGAATGTGGGTGTTCTGTGGGATATAGTGTCCCGAGCATAGATAGAATGAAGTCATTTATAGTCCCACGAAGAATGGTAATTCGTTTTCTTCGGCAATTCAGTAATTTGTCTTTGACATTCAGCAAACATGATTTGATTTGATTTGTTATGTTGAGTGACAATCTATTTGCTTCGAGCTTTTAGTGTTTGGTCCTACCCAGCTTTCTCATGTACGAAAGCCCTGAGTCAGTACGAGGAGTTGGAATAACTGAAATCTGCCTTAAGGTTCTAAACTCAAGTTTTGTTTAGGGGCCGATTACATGAGCCGGGCTGGCTCGGTTAGCAGGGCTGGCTCGGTTTACCGAGATGACTGTTCAGCCCGGTATTACATGAGGCGAGCCAGCCCGCCTGCGGCTAAATTTAGAAGCTGTCGTGTGAAAAGATGGCTACATGAAGAGCATAAATCGAGTGTTTTTACTTTCGCCAATCCATTATTTTGGTGCATTGTTTTCAGTTTTACGTATCTTTATGGTCTGATAAACCTTTACGTGTTATATAGAAAGAGAAATATCGATCTTCTGGTGATCCATTTTGCTCTGAAGCGAAATTTAGTGACAAGAAAGCGTTGGCCCGGCAATCGCGATTACATGGTAAATTTTCAGCCCGGCTAGCCGAGATCCCGGCATTGCGATGGCGGGATCCCAGCTAGCCGGGCTGAGATTTTTCCATGTAATCGCAAAGTTGATTTTTGATATGTTTCACAGAGGTGCCGAGATCCCGGCAAACCGAGCCAGCCCGGCTAACCGGGTCAGCCCGCCTCATGTATAATCGGCCCCTTAGTTGAGTTTATAACTTAGAGGGCAAAATAACTGAGTGCTGATTGGTTGACACAGCAGGCATTTTTCCTTAATTTTATCTTGTCTTTCTGAAACGGATTTGTTGTTCAACACAACAATCTCTGCGGAGGTGCTAACGCTAGTCTGACTTTTAACCGGGTTGTTTGGCATTTATTTGTTTTAAGAACTACTGAAAACCTTGGAGCGACTAGACCCCTGGCCATGTCGAAGATTTTTTCAGTAACGAGTTAACCATGTCATATCCTCTCATCTCGGACTCCTGGCTATTCGCTTGAATGAACTGGAAACGTCGCTACAACAGCTAAAATAAACATATAACTCACTCTAAGCTAATCGGGTTATCGTTTTGGGTTTTCATCGAGTTCGATGTTGAAAAATAACACGAAATGCCCCTAATTCGGAATCAGTGGCGCTGAAGCGAACTGACCTGAAATCGAAGGTCGAAATTTCGCGCTGTGTTGTCGTTCATATAGATTGCTCAGTGGCTTTTATATCAGAATCGGCTACTCGTCTACGTGGTTTACTTTAGTGTTTGGTCGACCCGGTTTTTCATTGTATCAGTTGTTTCGGTATAGAAATGCTACAGACAACTTTCCAGACCGAGAGCAGGGGCGGATCCAGGGGGGGGTGGATTGGGTGGCTAGCCACCCCACTATTTGGGGTCTTTAAAGCTTAAAATCAAGAAAGGGAACAAAACTATCACCGGGGCGATTTTGTCTCGGATTGTTCTGATATCGCTCTGTAAGGTCAGCCACCTCTCTTTCAAAACTCCTGGATCCGCCACTGGAGAGGAGGTAGGTTTGCTTTTAAGATTTTATAGACTATCGGTGAGGTTATTATTAGGTGCCGTTTTTGTTTTTCTTCCACAAAGTTGCCTTCACAATTTGTTTACTTTTTCTAATCTGTGAAGAACAAATTACAAAGGGAAAGGTTTTTCATAAGATGTAAGCCTTAGATACATTTTCTTTCCCTCTAAAAGAAAATACCACATGTGGAAAGGACAACATGTACCTTAAAATAGGAGTGATTACTTTATCTTACTGCAAAAGATCGGAAATGCAATACTGCTCGCGAGTGTCTGAGTGAAACTGTCTGTTTCACGTTAGGTGAGACATAGTTTAAATTTAAAACAGGTAGTTTGCCTCAACATTGTCCTCTATACAGTGTCTTTATATGTTAAAAAAATCTAAAAAGCTTAAGTGACTATCATTTCAAAAGCATTCTAAAAGAGAGAAAAAGGTCGTGCTATCACAACTTATTTTTCTTCTCGTGAGTTGTTCTGCGTATTTTTTCTGATTGCTCTAAGCACCCTTAAATTCGAAGAAATTGGAGTGCATTTGTGGATTGTAAAAATGAAATTGAAACCTCTCGTTCATACTTGTTGGCCCCTAAAATACAGTACATTTTACTTGTGTAATTATTCGCCAGAAGATGAAAAACAACAAGGGAAAACATGAAGGAAAAAAACAATGCGGACCGCTGAGGAAACAGCGAAATTGACTTATTTTTCTTCAAAGAGAAGTCTTCAGCACGACTTTCACCAAGGGCTCTTCTTGTCGCATTCTCTTGAAAGCTAATTAAGTTCAAGAAGAGTACTTGTGAAGCAATAATTGCTCTAGTAAACCCATTTAAGTTGCTCCCGGTAGCGACTCAACAGACTTTTCAAGGCAAATATTTGTCACTGATACGTATGCTTCCCGCTGGCTGTTTAGTTCTGTCAACCATAAACATCAGCTAGTTTACTGGCAAAAATTTCTCCAAAAATGTTGTTGGGAACTTTCAAGCACCCGTAAAACTATCTAGGGAAAATAGCGTAAGCTTTTCGCCCGCGAAGTATTGCTCTAGCGTTTTAAAGAACACACCCTGAACTACTTTTCGGAAGCTTTTAGAGTCTCTTTTTGGACAAAACAGATTTAAACCGAAAAGTGCTTCGCTTATAGTTACTTAAATAACTTTTCCATTTCGATCTCTAACTAGAGACACGCTGAAATAACTTAGAGGTTACACGAAAGCAAACACCAAAACATACCACACTGAACTCGCTCACTGAATCAGCAATTCTAAGTTTGGTCGCTAAATTGGGACAGAAATGCCATTCACTTCAAATAAAGAAGCTAAAAAATATAGCAATAATAGGAAGATGAGATATTCCACAACTGAAAAAATATATAGAGCTTTACAGTAAGACTATATATAAACTTCATATTAACGACGGAGCGACTGTTCAGTTGTTTGAAGATAAATTAGCAATCAGTTAAAACAACCCAACGTGCAGAGCCGAAGAACAACAACCTAGATTGAGAATCAACACCATCTTAATCTAGAATAGTCACGATTGCTACTCTTCAAATAAAATACACCAGTTGCGAAAAACAAATTGCTCAAAATAAAAATCTTGACAATTACACGCCAAACTGCAATAGGAGATTAAGCTTCAGCCTACATATCAGATTGCTTATTAATGAATATTCCTTGAATGAATGGGAATAAATACAGAAAAAGGGACTTGTAAGAAACCATGCATCACAAACGTAAAATTACATTCACATAAGCACTTGTTTGCCTAAGAAAGCAAAATGAATTCACCTTTCCTCTCGAGTGTAGTTACTCGCAAGCAATTCCCTTTGAAGCGGGAATTGATTTCACGGCTATGTTAAACATTTTTTTACAAGTTTTTCAAACATTTCAAGAAAAAAATAGTAAACAAATTCGATCAATTAAACTTTTCTTACAGTGTAAATCCATAATCAAATATATAATTTACTGAACCGTTCAAGTAAAAGAAGTACTTGAAAATCCAAACGAAAGTCGCGGGGTCCTTTCCAGATGGACGCTCCAGATCTCCTTTGGAAAAATGTTTTCAGGTGTGTCTTCGAACAAGGATTCCTTGCCTTCAAGCCTTCCAATTTCTTCTATATGCGCCGTCGATTTTAAAGCAATCCTTCAGGTCTTCAGGTCTTTTCCTTTTTCATGATCAGCTATGAAAGGGCACGAGTATTGTGCTCTGCTCTGCGGCCTTCGACCGCAAAGGACCTTCACTATGAAAACTTGAGTAGAATTTGATGCTACAAGAGAGGATACTACTGGGACCACTGAATAACAAAACTTACCAAAGCAAATTTATTTAACACAGGGGTTGAACTGAAGGGAGTAATGGATCAGTTTTCCTTGAAAAACTTTCTAATCTGCTCTAGGTTTGTCCTTCCAAATGTTATGTCCATAGTTGCATCACAACGCTTTTTTTAGAATAATGGTTGATCAATTATCTCTGATAAATGCGGGGATACCCACATTTTTCTTTTTGGATTCCAATAGCCCTTGCTCAGATCTACTTTTTCCCCATAGTCACAACCTTTGCAAAAATGCATCTGTATTACACCTTTTTCCCTTCATTTACAAGACATAAATTTCCGCTAGCGTTAAAAATTAAGTCATCAAAACGAATATGTAAACATTGTTGAAAAATAAACTAACGTTTAATTTTTTTCGTGATCAATAAGGAATTTCACATACAGAAGAACATTCATTAATGCCAATGTAGTTTCAATTTCGTGAAAATAACAACCTTTCAAGCGAATGAACAAACATTTGCAACATCGTAATGTTCTTTAAGGAGAAAAAAAGTTCATTAACAACAAAGGTTTATCGAGGTTCAGTTAACCAATAAACAAGTTTTTACTTTATCTGTCAATGTGCTCGCCTTTCAAACATCGTGGAATACAGGTCTGCATAAACCTAAACCACTGAGCACATTTTCTGGCTGTTATTGTGTTTGTATTTCTTCGTCTTGCTCTCAAAAGAATTTGTTGACGGTAGTCTCCTAGAGAAATCACCTGCCGTCTTGCCTCTTCCCGATCATTAAGCTCTTGCTGAACTGGGGGGCTTGATATGTCAGCCTTTATTGCTGCTTTCAGCGCACTTATCGCTTGCCCTACTATGTTGAGGAAAGGACTATATGCAGGCAGTATCTTCAACTCTGTATTGGCTGCTGGATTCACAGCATTACGGTGGGCCGGAGCTCCATCGTATATGAAATATACCAGCTCGTCCGGGTTAAGTTGTCTTCGTGCGTGTCCCAGAAAGTCGTTAAAGAGCTGCGCATTTATTCCACCAACTTGCGCAGTGTAATGCACTAAACTGGCGGTAGGATACACGGCCATAGTTATCGTTACATTTCTTCCGCGCTGACCAAGGCCCTTTCACCAATTCTAGCTCGCCCATGGCTTCTTGCGGTCCATATATTGTACCCGCATTCGTCGATAAATACACAATGATTGAGAATTCCGTTCGTCATGAACCAGTTTGCATATTCTACTCGTCTACGAATGACGTCCGGCCTGTTGCGGTCAGCTGGTATTGGCCTCGCAAGTTTGATACGTATCGGCATACCGTCAAGAGCTTTAACAACAGTCCTGTCGTGTACGAGAGGCTTTGCTGGGAGACTTCTTCGACGTTCCCGGTTGATTTCACTTAAAGTTAGCAGACAGTTCTCATCAACAATCTCGTTGAGGCACTGCCTCATTTCGTCATCTACCTTCACACTGTTGCGGCCGCCACGTGGCCTCTCATGAGTACGTCCTTCTCAGACATGCATGAGTTGCCACAATACCTCTAGCTGTGCTGCGGTTCACCACTAACATGTCTGCCACCAAAAGGTAGTCTTCGTGTGGATCTTCAAAAGCCTGATTATCCTTTCACGATGCTCGTTTGGAATACGGTTACGACGCACTCTGTGCTCCATTTCTGCTAGAAGAGTTTGCACATGTACAGCTTCGTTTTCAATTTTTATGTGTCCCTTAAAAATCCAATGGGAAATTGGCGAGAAACTGCTCAACATAAACACTTTTGTAATTGAGATTTTATTCTCACAATCGAACATTAACCCTATAAAAATAATTCTTCATAACCACTAAAGAATGTTGCTTTCGATAAACGCTATTTTAATGTGTTAATTGACCTTAATGAATCTTCTACTCGATGCAAAACTTCTTAATGACTATGCCACTAATTGAAATGTTTCCTTTCTTAGCTAAACTGACTTTACATTAATGTTATTGACCGATATTTTAGCGCTGAGAATTTATGAGAATTTAGGGCAAAAGGTGTACTAACTTAAATTTGTATTTTCATGTTGTACTTTCATCAGTAAAATGATACCATAGTACTCAACACCATATAGCCCAGGAGACTCGGAGTTTGTTTTGAAGAACTGAAAAACATTGTAACTAATAAAATAACTAATAAAATAACTAAAGCCCTTTCACTGCGGCACATTTTCCTGCCCCCAAAATTGCGGGCCAACATTGACAATTTTCAGTAAAAAAAATTTAATAAATAAATAAATAAGAGGAAGAAGAAGAAGAAGAAGAAGAAGAAACTTAAGGAACGTCTGTTCTAATCAATCTGCTCCTATATAGCTGATTTTGAACTAAGCTACGGTTAGAATTGTCCCATTGTATCCAGCAGACAACCTCCTCCCCAGGGCCTTGTCCTCGTTCAAAATGGCGGTCGGAGACACCCCTGGCCAAGGCTGCCAAAGTGGCTCCGAAAGTTCGTTAGAATTTCGTCACGCAAACACGATGAAATGTCTTCGTCTTGTTTGAATAACGGTTTCCGATTGCAGAAAACAGACAGGGTCATCAGACGATGGAAACAACCTCCGAAAAAACCAATTCATCATGTGTCACGTGACAAAATACTCCACGATTCGTGGAGTATTTCAGCAGCCTTGGCCAGGGGTTTCTCTGACCGCCATTTTGAACGAGGAGAAGGCCCTGGGGACAAGGTTGTCCAGCAGAAAGTTTACCAAGTCGATACATTCAAATCGGCGGAACAATATATGTTGTGTTGTCATGTACTAGTCACGAATTGTCTTAGTTGTTACAGTGAAATCCCGATTTCTCGAATACTCGATTATTCGAAACTCCCGATTCTTCGAACCAAAATTCGTTTCCCTTGGATTTGCTTCAGTCAAACACTGTAATTTTACCCCCGATTTTTCGAATGCTCGATTTTTCGAAACTCCCGATATTTCGAACTATTTCTTTCTTCCTTTGAAAAATTTACATTCGATTTCTCGAACTTTGAAATCTCAGGATCCAACAAAACCCGTTTTAGCCACATACACGCCTGAATGCAATTAACAAGTTCTGGAGGAGGTGTTTTCATGCATTTTTTATTACAAAGCAAGTGACAAATCTGTCATTGAAGTCATAAGAAACTGCAACGCCGTTGTTACACAATCGAGGGTCTTGAATTACTGTACATGATCAAAGTTCCTTCGTTTAGTTGCATTTTTCAAGCTCTTTCCTTAGCACATTAACAAATTTTGCTGTTCCTTTAAACCGTGGAGTATAGGGTACTTTTTTATGATAGAGTAAGGGGAAGGAAATGCAGTCAAGAGTCCGGGCAAAATTACAGACATATATATCAATACAGCACTGGTTTTTGTTCAGCCAAAATTGCCTTAAATCCTTAAATTTGCGCTTTGTTTTAAATGCACGTTTTGTTGGTAAATAAAGATGGTTCACACATTAACAAGAGTGATATACCCTTGTTGTCTGCCTTCTTGGATCTTATAAAACCAAACCACGGTAAAATAGGTCTGATTTGATGTCACCTTCGATTTTTCGACTTGACGAAAGATGTGCTCAGTAGGACCTTGTGGCAGTCAAGGTGCTACTCCTTTTTCTTGCGTCATTGGCCAGGGTCTAGTTATCAAAGTTACTTTTAACAAAACTGTTTTATCATGTTTTCGCAGGTAAGTCTGTCAACGTTATGGACTGGTACAGCAGTCTGACATTAGAAGTTATCCTGTCGACTGCGTTTGGCATCAAAGCCGATGTCCAGACTGATCCAGATGAAAAGTTCCTCAAAAAAGCCAGAGCGTCTTTTCGCTTTCCTTTTATATTACGCATCCTGGGCCGCATGCCGATCCTTAAAACCATTCTTCGTTTGATGCTGCGTCTGAGAGGAAGTATGGGCTACTTCGGAAAGATTGCCTTGGAGATGATCCGCCAGCGTCGTGAGGAAGGAGATTCTCAACGTCAGGATCTCATGCAGCTAATGCTGACTGCCCACGAGGAGTCCATGGTTCAGGGAGTAAGCAAACTTACCGATGAGGAAATCGTAGCGCAGTGCGTGGCATTTCTGTTGGGTGGGCACGAAACCTCAATGATTACGCTCTCTACTACATCTTACCTTCTAGCGTTAAATGTTGAAATTCAGGAAAAGTTACGCAAGGAGATTAGGCAGCATATGAAGATGAATCCCAGCGCCTCGTTGTACGAGCTATCGCATGGTATTGAATACCTAGACTGTGTTATCAGCGAAACCCAACGACTGTATCCCCCTGCGCATCAGCTGAATCGCGAGTGCACTGAAGATTGCAACATCAACGGTATACCAATTCCTGAGGGCATGGAGATCATAATTCCATTCTACGCCCTTCATCATGACCCTGATGCTTGGGAGGACCCGGAGAAGTTTGATCCTGAGAGATTCCGCGGTCCCACCAAAGATACCCGCCACCCTTATCAGTTTCTGCCGTTCGGAGCTGGCCCCCGGAGTTGTATCGGGATGAGGTTTGCCCTGATGGAGATCAAGATCGCCCTGGTAAAAATCCTGATGAAATACAAGCTTGTGCGATCACCCGATACACAAGTACCAATGGTCATGCATGCGGGCAATACACTTTCTCCTAGAAATGGGGTTCATTTGAGGATCGAATCCGTTTAGTTCCAACCTCAAACGATCCTCACCTTATTTTTTTTCTGGTGGGGATAACCTTACTATTAAATATTTTTGATGTCTTTTGGAGTTGCAAGACTGCGCGCCTTGGTGCATGTGCTGGGGTTCGGGCGTGCTGCGGGGATGTAAACAGCGAAACTCTAGAAGCCCTGCACAAGCGCGCAGGAAGAATTGTAGTAAAGACATCTAGTAGTGACGTCGACATTGCAATGGAAGCTTTAAAGTTGCCAAGTCTGAGGTCCAGGCACGATGAACAAATCTTTACACTTGTTAGGAAATGCATTGATGGGCGGTGTCCTCAGTTTTTTAAGAATTATTTTGTATTTAATAAGGACATTTGTGCTAGTTCAACCTGCCAGAGTAAACTTTTGCTTCTACTTACTATTAGAACTGAAGTAGCTAGAAGATCGTTTTATTACTATGGGACTATGTACATTCTCTTTTTCTCCATCTCTTGAAGTTTAAATGTTTCATTACTATTGCAAAAATATTTTATAGAGTCTTATATAGTTTAGTTAGTCATTCCTTCGAAGAACTTCATTTTTCAAAAAATCAAAATACAGGCAAAAAGGTGTACAAATGTATCACAACTCTTACCTTCCCCTTAGGGTGCGTTTCTTTGGGGAAATCCAAATCCGGATTCTTGTATCCAAAAACGGATTTTGCGTTTCTTTACCTAAATCCGAAAATGGATTAATCAGGGATTAGTGATCTGAAGAATCCACACTCCGAGTAGATACATCAGATCAAATCTAAATCCGGATTTTTAGGATTCATGATCCGTGCGTTTCTTTGGGGAACGGATCCGAAAATAGTACATCTGTCAAGCGGTCTTCCATGCAAATTTACTGGTCTCGCCATATTTTCTCTCGATCTTGCGTGACAAAACATTCGATCGTGAAAAAGTAACCTCAGGTGATTATTCCGTTCCGTATATTTGGAAAGTTTTCTCCAAAAGAACACACAGAAGCATTGACACGTCAGGAACTTCATTTGTGTACCATTTCTGTAATTCAGGGACCAGATTTTGCTAATTGTTAACGCAAATAGCGAGTTCACTTGAACTACTGCAGATACTGTCCTTGTTTATAAATTATTTGTATTCCATTCTAGTTGAATTCTAGGGCAGTACGAGAGAAATATCGTTTTGATATATATATTGCGTGCCTCCAGCCTGTCTTGTCATGACAAAATAATCCTTTTTCGGATTTTGCGTTTCTTTGGCGTCGAAGAATCCATATGATCTCGGATCACAAATCCGTTTTCGGATTCTCCCAAAGAAACGCACCCTTAGTTATCGAAAACAATGCCTCCCGTCTGTGGAGCTGGAGGCCTTCGTTGTCTAAACTGAGAGGTTATAGGTCATATGTGCTGAGTTCATTAAAGTCGCCGGATGTAGCACTGCACCCATCGTTTTCTGACATATCTAGTTCACACAGGTTGCAGTACCGCTCTGTTGCTTCTAACTGGCCTATAACATGCTCAAGCTTAATAAGGACAAAACTGAACTTCTATCGCTTCATACGAGACACCGCCCTCTGCTGGATTTCTCTTTGCTCAAGTGCATCTCATGGGGATGTTCATTCGGATTTCGTAAAGGCTCTGAAAGCTAGGGTACCGCATTTTCTCAATTAAACGTCACCGGCGTTTATTTCAAACTTGGCATGGTGGACCCGGCGTTAACGTTTCTTTGAATCAGCAGTTTATTTGGGCCTGCCATTTTTTTGCGAAAGGGTTTTTATTCGTTTTTCTTGGCAGCCGTGTAACTTGCCCTTAAATCGTAAGTTTATTATATAATATATAGATTTAGCCAAGCCTAAAAACGGAGCCGCGAAGGAATAAACTGGTGTTCGTTTCTCAAAAATAGTCCTGAAACTTTTCGGTCTGAAATATATTTCGGGCCGTTTTTGGACTCGTTCGCTTTCGAAAAGTGTTTCTCAAAAGGCCTGAAAGTGTTCCGAATTGTCCTCCAATATTTTGGGGATCTTTTCCGTAAAACCAAGCTCGAAAGGTCATTCTAGAGGCTGAGCACAGCTTGATTTTTTTTTCGGACATCAAACTGAACACATTTTACTCACGAACCGTGTTGCTTGGTGTTTGTAATGTTTCCATATCCTGTCTTTTAACTGTCAAGGCTTGTCAATTCTCCTTGGATTATGGGCTGTTCGCTTGAATGAACTTGAAAAGGCGCTCATTTACAAAAACAAAAATTATTCGACTGTTTAAATGGGTTATCTTCATCGTGTTCGGATGTTAACAAATAACATGAACTGCCACTAAATAAAAATATTACTCTGGTCAAAAATTTCTACTGACATTTCCTCGGCATTTTACTGGGATTACCCGAAAGAAAGGATCTGGGGAGCTTCGAAGCACTTGTAATAAACTTATCGTAGAAATGTCGCGTAGGTTTTAGCAGCCGCGAAAAAATTCAAGCACTTTGAGGAACACACATTACTTACCGGATAAAATAGCTTTAAACTCAAAACTGCTTCGCTTATAGTTATTTAAGTAACCCTTATATTTCGTTCTCTAACTTGAGACCATCGAGATTGAACACAAACAAACAAACACCGTCCAAACATTTTTAACTCTGTGGCATAAGTTTTGCGGCTGCAAATTGTCTGAAATTAGAGCGCTTTTAAAAATGCACAGAACTGTTTTTGGAAGCTTTTCGGATGTAATAGGTTTAAACCGACAACTGCTTCGCTTATAGTTTTTCAAATAACTGTTATATTTCGTCCTCTAACTAGAGACCATGAAGATTCAAAACAAAGAAACGCCAAACACACTTTAATTAAATTATGCCGGCATAAGTTTTGCGAATGCGAAGTAAGCCTATATAAAGTTAGGCGCTTTGAGGAACGCACAAAACTGTTTTCGCAAGCTTTTAGAATAAAATAGCTTTAAAACCGACAACTGCTTCGCTCAAAAGATTATCACTATTAAAAACTTCTAAGGCAAGAAAATCGACAGTTGCACAAAGAGATGGACCGGACAGTCAAAATTGAAAGCAAAGCTTGTGCAGTTGTCTTGCGACTGTGCTTAGACCTACTGTTATGAATAAACAAACACAAAATAATGGACAGAGAAATCATTTTTGAAAAAAGTTTATACTTAAATGCAATTCGCGTTACAGTTCCAAAATCGTAGGTCAGTCCACACTAGTGAAATCGGCTGAGCGTGGCAAAATATTCAAGAATCTGTCACAAATCTGAGCGCGTTTTCTAATAATTGTCAAAAGTAAATGACACATTTCTAATGGCATAAATCAAATTTCCATTTCAAAACGTAATTTCTTTCACCGTAATACTCGAAATCATGTACCTTAGACCCTTTAAAAACTTCACTTACTCGGTTGTGTTTAAGAACAGGGTAAACTCTCCGCCGTGAAGAAAACAAACCCATGAAGTCCTTTGAAGGCAGCTTTCGTAACTTGAACTTTTCGCCTTCTACCAGTATTCTTTTGAACTTTTTCTTTCCATTTATAGATATTAGATGTTTTTTTTGTCAAGTATAAAACTTCAGTACTCTCGAACAATCGTTAAATGCTTAAGAAGCTTAAGCTTTTAAAGAAACCTCTTTTTCAAAAGCGACGATGGACATGCGATTTCCCGCCAAGAAAAACGCGGGTTGCCCAAAAGCACCGCACGATTTCCCGCCAAGAAAAGATGGCATTCTCTACCCCCGTCGGGTTGACTTGGCACTCCCCTCCCCCTCCCAGAGTCTTACGGACGGACGGACGTACGGACGTACGGACGGACGGTCACGTGACTATTACGTCCAACCAAAATTTCTCGGCTTGATAGGTTACCAAATTTCCTTAGCAATGGAGCTCCGCTGGCGGGCTTTGCCCGCAGGCTCCGCTATGAAATAAACGTCTGAGGGGTTTATTTACAATTCCCTCAGTTATACCCGGCGTTTATTCGGGGCCCGGCGTTTAATCGAGAAAATACGGTATAAATCAAGCACCGACTAGTTGCACAAGCACATACGAGTTGCCCAACGGCTTATGCGTGCCTGGCAATGACCCAACAAACAACTCACTTCTTATCTAATTTAATTTGTAACACGGTACTGGCACGAGCCGCTGATGTATTTATCTGCCACGCATCTGAAGGATCCTCTCAAACTAGTTCGTGTGTCTGCTGTTATGCAATACACAAACAAATGTTACTATGTTTTTTTTCACTTGTTGCCCAGTCAAGGAAGCAAAACCATGAAGAATTATTTTACGTGCTCTTTACTGACAGGAGCAAGATGTTGAAATAAGCATATGGAGTGTTTCTTCGGCATCGCGTGTTGCTAGCGAACTCACCCTTTGCATCGCGTGCCTAACAAAAAGAAAGGGCAGTTAGCCATCTTGACAATGTTATGGTATTAACAGGTTAAAGGTACAGTGAACATATTTATCGTAAGCCGATGGTTTCGTAATCGTGTTACTTTAAAACTTCGTTTTTGTTGTTAACCAGGTCAAAAATTGGTCAGTACAAAAATATTGTCGGCTTAGCCCAACCCGGTGGCTAGATGTGTAGCATTCTTTAGCGAAATATACATAGGTATAGATTGTAAAGAAAATGCAAATGATAATAGAATCACTGGACACTCTCATCTATTTTTAGCATTATTTTTAGCATATATTTACATCAATAGCAGCCTAAAACTAAAATTAGTTTTGTCTATCATAGGGCACCGAAACCGTAAATAATGACCAATTATTCACCGGAGTGGGTGAATAGCAGTTACAATTTATTCCAGTACTTGATAACGATAAAAATATCTCTGATTACGAAACCCTGGGCTTTGAGTGAAATTTGTTTACTGTACCTTTAACCACCTTTAACCTTTAACACCGTTGAGATAAGAGATGGCCAACCGCCTTTTGTTTTCGTTAGGCACGCGATGCAAAGCGTAAGTTTTCTTGGGGCACTTCATATGCTTATTTTCGTAATTTGCTTTTGTTAATAAAAGGCACGTAAATTAATTCTTTATTTTGTTTTTGCCTGCTTGACTAGAGGGCAAGTAAAAAACATACTGACATTTGTTTGTGTATTGCATAACAGCGGACACCAAACTACTTTGAGAGGATCCTTCAGATGAATGGCAGATAATTACATTAGCGGCACGTGCAAGCGCCCTGTAACAAATTAAATTACGGTTGATAAGGAGTGTGATGTTCGTTGGCTCAATGCCATTGTTTGCCTTAGAGCAGTGCAGGCAGGCACGCATAAACCGTTGCGCAATTGGCGTGTGTTTGTGCAGCTCACCGGTACTTGAACCAGATCTAGATCTATTTTGCCCGTATGAGATCCGCGAAGCAGGAAAAATTGGGCCTTGAAAAGAACATCTTGATTTAAAGAGGACATATTGCTTGCTTCTTATTACGGTTTCGGGCTATGCTTGCAGACAATATTTCGATTCTTCTTCTTCTTCTATTATTTATTTATTTATTTATTTATTGATTGATTGATTGATTTGTTTATTCATGTTTTTGACGGGGCCAAGTGGTCAGATTGCATGACAACAAAAAGTGCACCTGAGAAGAAGCACTTCTTGGTCGCCAATGTTCAACGACATGTTTTCGCTAGGTCCTAAAGGTGAAGGGGTATTTGGAGCCCCAGAGCCCCAATTTTTTTTTAATGCGGAGCCCTGAGCCCGAAGCTCTTCTTGGAGCCGGCATACAATAATTATTGATTCTGGCGAAATGACGCCCTGGCGTAAAATGATAGAGTCCCAGGGCCTCGATTTTTCCGTCACAGGACCATGGAGCACTGCGTTGTTTTAGCCTAGGGCCACGGAGTTCTAGGCAGAAAAAGGTGATGAATCGTTCGTTATCGCGGATATTCATTGCTGCACTATGTGCTGTAGGAAAGAGTACAAATTAATATTAAGGCATGAGTCCAAAAATATTTTTTGTATAAAAATCTACAATAAACCCTGAACAGCTAGGTTTCCTAAGCTGTGTGAATTAGATATCCCAGAAAACGATGGCTAAATGGCTACAGCCGACGACCTACTAATGTCAGCATACATGTATACATCCTATAACACTGTCCTCTGATCAATATCAGACATCTACAGCCTCCACAGACGCAAAGAATTGTAAACAGCAGTTGTAGGAGTCAATAACAATTTACAGAGACCCAGTCTTACGCGGATCAGGTTTAAGTGCCCCACCAAACGAGGAAAATCAGTGTCATCGATATATACTTATACAATGTCCATAAAAATAAGCCATATGTTGAACAAGCTACCGATGACAAACTGAAAAATGAAGCTGTTGACAACAAAGCAGGTTTTCTTTCTGCAAAATGAAACTCATTTTCATCGACATTGCTTGTTGCTATAATAACGTTTTCTTAAAACAGATACTTTAATTGTCGACAGGTCATTGATGGTCTGTTTTCAATGAAGATACGTAGTCGGTTTTTCTAATCTAATACATAAATGGTGGTAACTTAATCAATCTCAAAAAGATGATCAGTGATAGACAAATTTGTCCACGTGTTAAAACTGTACTGTATTCAGTCAATCCGATTTTTTAAATTGCAAAACATAAACCAAACACCTGAACAAATTCGTTTAACATCAAATGACATTCTTAAACTATGCAATAAAAATAGAGGCAAGGGAAAATCCCGATTCCTATTTTTTTTTCTAAATTGGACTCAAAGTTTCCATTTTTTTCTTTGTTATTTGTTTCTGTCAGTTATTTAATTTCCACCATTTACATGTTAGATAAGAAAATTAAACAGCTTCTTGCAGGCAGTATTCAAATCCCCATCCCGTTTAAGCACCAGTCTGTTACGATTCTTTTGGAAATTAAGGCTATCCGTCCATTCACTGCAAAGTGAAACGCCCTCTCCCGCTCCGATACATCGTATCCTGGGTATTTCTCTCCCAGGTTGGTGCCTCAAACTTGAAAATATCATCTTCCGAAAGGGGCCGCTCAAAATGCGTGTTAGCCAAAGCCATCCTGCCTCTCTCATGTTTCGTGTGCGTCACTTGGTCGGTGCAAGTTCATTTGAGTGGTTTGTGGTGGTGTATCAGTTCTTATTAACTTCTTGAAAGGGCCTTTCCTTTTCTTAAATTCCCTCGATACTATCACCAAGGTAAGAACGGGTGCGCACGTGTGGTAATTAAAACAGAAACTAGAAGACTTTGTTTTGGCCCCTTGGGTTAATTTGAAAACACTGACCTTGCAAATGTCGTCCCCGCCAAGTGAAAGGAAACGTACGTTTCTGTAAAATTATGAGAGATTCTGGTGGATTTTGTTTTGTTTGATTGCTGTTGCTGCTGTTTTGCTTGCTCTTGTTGTTGTTGTTTTTTTTCTTTTCGCAACTTTCAATGAGGACTTCAAAGCCGTTAGAAAGGTAGTATCACGGGGAGTTTTGTCGCGTTTTTATTCCTCTGAAAAGCCAGAAGTCGCGTTTACATAAACGAAAACCTGAAAGTGGTCCCTTTTTGTGTTCAGACACCAATTTAATCCAGTGAAACAACTAAAAGAGTGTCTTTGGCCACGGATGGCCAGGATGGAAAAGGACTTGAAAACGTTCGGCGAAATTTTTCAACTTCTGTGATTTTATCGTCCAAAAAAATTATTATGGTTTGCTCTCCTTGCGAAACTTCACCTGATATCTTTTTCTCGATGTTCCAGGAGTATTTTATGTGTGAACGAAGGAATTTAATCAAAACTTGAGCTACCTTTTGATGAAACGTGATAAAGCCTCTTTAAAATTCCGCTTTTCAGAACAAACACTCCAAACTCAAGATAAGTGAAAAAATGTCTCAGCTAATTGGAACCTGATATATCATGCAGATCTAGTTTAGCTGACTCTAAGCTAGTTTTTTCCTTTTTTTTACAGAAAAAGGTTTGCCTGGATAATATGGCACTACAAGAAACTGATGCCCAAGTACACAGTATATCGTTGAGAGGCGTTGTGCGTTGCGGCTTTTGCATTTTAATGAGACAAGAGCGTAAAAACGTCATCTGGTCCGATATTGTCTGATAAGGAAACTGCAAAAGATAATCGAAACCTGTAACCAGGCACCTTCATTTCTTTCCTTTCCTTTGTTTTTAAGAAGAACAATTACGACGAACAGTAATCAAGAATTAACAACAGTTAGCGCAATGGGTCATTTTTAGTCTTTTCTAAATGGAAAAGAATGGGCTGATTGAACTATGATTTTTGCTTTCCACTTGATTTGGCGGTCTTTCGACTAGTTAGACCAGCATTTTTTTTATATCTCAGGGCCGTTTTGGCCTGTTGAGATACCGGCTAAAAAAGTGCATGCCTTTTCGGCTTTTTACTCTGTGCCCGGTTGTTCGAAAGCTGGCTAACGTTAACAGCTGGGATTAAACTTAACCAAGGTCACTGTTTCTCTTATTTCAAAAGAGCTTTCACAGCAAATTCCAAGTGACCATTTGAAAACGACTAAAGTCAAAATGTGGACCAAAAAAGATTTACTGAAATCCGTATCGTTGGGTTTAAAACGGAATTAAAAGGTGACGCAAATCCTGGGTTAGCTAAACCCTGCCTTGAATAACTGGGCCCTGGAGCATATCCTGGCGTTGATTTTAAAAGGGAACAACTGAATGAATCTTGTTAAGAATTATAAGTCAGGCGGAAAAGAAGTATTGATAACTCCACAAGAGTCATGAATGGATTTCCGCCCTTGAAATGTATAAGCAAGGGAATTAAGGAGTAAGTCACCAAGAAGATTTTGCCCGGAAATTTTAATTCCCGGGCAGAATTAAAACACTTCTATTTCAGAAGTGTTTTCCTTGTTGCTCTTGTGAGAGTAACAGAAATACGAGTAGAAGATCAGAGGAGGATTAGCATTTCAGAGGGCAGTTCTACCCGGAAATTTTAATTTCCATAATAAGTTTTCAATTTTAATTTCCGGGCAGAAAACACTTCGAATTCTGAAGTAGGAGTGTTTGCCTTGTTGCTCCTGGGAGACTTACAGAAACACGAGTAGAAGATTAGAATAAGAACGGAGTATTCTACCAGTGTTTTTGTTTCTTTGCACGCTTTTAATCTTATAGTAACACAAAGGAATTGATTTCTTATTTCTTTACTAAAATATCCCAAGGGAATTTTGACCCTCAGCTCCTGCGTAAACTAGAAGTTACATAAGTCCAAAATCAGGACAGAAAATCAAATATTATATGGCGTGATATGGGTTCACTGACAATATCCTTATTTGTTCATTGAACAAAGCTTTTGCCAAAACCTTTCCCAATTTTGAAATCAGTGGCACACCCGCTGGGCTACTGTCGATCGGCTGACCACAGAGGGGGCATCGAGGATTTCGGTTTTCCCGATTTGGCGATGTTTGAGATCGGTTTTCCGGTTTTGGCATCAAAAATCTGCGGTTTTGGTTGTGGAGTCTTTTACGGTTTGCGGTTTTTCCTTTTTTCAGCATTTAGTTTTCCATTTTCAGCCAGCATAATAGCGGTTATTTCGGATCCATCATGCAGTTATCAGAAAAAGATCCGATATGAACTTGAGATCAAAGTCTTCAAAATGCGACGCCTAAATTGGAACGGCTCAATTTAGTCACCATTTTAAAAATCCTACAAACTAAACCTACTACAAAAATACAATAGGTAAAGTCGGTCGAAAGACCAAGATATACAAGGCGTGCTAATACAAACACGTGAAATAGGAGTCCGCGTAGCACTTCCAACCCCATTTTGTAATTTTAATGCGGTTTGCGGTTTTGACTGATATTTATTGCAGTTTTGGGTGATTATTTTTGGTGGTCAGTTGCGGTTTTTAATAGGCTCCTGCCCCCCCCCCCCTCTCACTACAAGTGGGAGGGACATTCGCCTTACCATTTTGAAAGGACACCAAAAAGCAGCTGTGCCACAAGCAACCTCAGTAGCCAGTGCTCACAGAGCATTGTTGTGGCCACACTGTTACTTCTGAAAGGGGCTATGTCACCCTATCTAAGTATCTTTTTGAAAAGCTAAAATGTTTCTTGACATCAATTGAATTCCAAAAATTATGGTCTAGCTATCTTATGACACTGAAACTGTTTACTGTCGTCTGTTGCTACCGATGGCAAGGATGGAAATGGAATGAAACTTGAAAAATTTGGGCCAATGTTTTCAAGTTTTGATGCTATTTTCTCAAAAATCACCCAAAAAAATATTATGGTTAGCTCTCCCTGATTAAATTAATTTGAGACACTGGGTTATGATTTTAGCACAGAATTGACCTAAAATAGCAAAATCCTCGTGACATTACCCCTTTAAATTAAAAGCATCGACTCAGCCAATGTCTAAGGTGTCACGGATTAAAGAGGAAATTTTTGCGTATCAAACGGTATGTAGAATCCTGGGAGATGCCAAAGAAAACACTCAAGCGGGTCGTCGTTATCTGCTTACCCTATCAATATGAAAAGTGACATTGAAGGATTAACTTAAAGGGACACAGTCATTTTTTAGCATCAGTTTGAGGATATTTTGTTGTTCGTAGAGCTCAAACACAAACGTCACTTCTGTAAACCATGCCTATATTGTGGTAATAATAGAGGGAATCAAGAGGACACGATCTCATGTCCAAGTGTATGTGTGCTGGTATTTGCGCGGTCCTTGCATGTAAAACTGCATTTCCTTCTTGTACGGTCTTTCGGGATGTTTCGATGAAAAACCTAAACAAAAACTTTCCACTAGTTTTATCTAAGACACAGGGAAATACCCTGAAAATAGTTTAGCCTGACTTTTTTGAGTTGGAACCCACATCTCCCCTGGCCATCCATCCTTAATATATACCAACCAAGTGGGTAGTGTTTTTTGCGCGCTCTGATTGGCTACTCAAACTCGGGATAGTAAAGAAAATGTTAATAAAGCTGTCATCTATTTATTATCATGAGCGTGCAAAGTCAAAGATAGAAGTTTTTTCCCTTCAAGATTGTACATCTTCCAACTCATTCTAAAAGCCGTTTGATACACGAATTTCCACTCGTCCATGAGAATTTAGATATTAGCCGAACGGGGTAGACTGGACGATGCTCTGCCAGGATTTCTGAGGTTGCACCCTCGTAGAATAGCTCATCTTTCTTCTAATCTTCCTGAGGTGGATCCAGGGGGAGGGTTGAGGGGGTTACAACCCCCACTGGCTATAAGAAGTTGAAAATGCCGGAAATGCAGTCTAAATGCAAAAGTTTACAATCTACATTATCAAAATTTCCGGTGTAGCACCTCTCTCCTCCGCAGAGGCTCCTGTTAGTAAATCAGTACCAGTGACAGAAAAAAACGGAAGCGAAAGCGCTGGAGAGAGAAAACGGTAGCGCGGGGAACAATGGGTGTAACACTCTCTTGACCTCCCAAAGGGAATCATGCCGACTCACAACCCTTTCATAAAATTCTGGATTCTCCCCTGGATCCTCCCCTGGATCCTCCCCTCTCAAACTCATTAACAATTCATAAAGATAAAACAAAGGAAATCGTCACCGCGACGGTGGTTTGGATATTGGATTTTAATTAGCATGAAATTTTGCGTTGATTCTCTCCAGGAATTAAGAGTGTTTCATCAGGTATCAAAACACCTCGAACACAGTAAAGCCCTTTTTTTGCTACGTGTAGTGGCTGTAGTCAGCCGATCGACAGTAGCGCAGCGGATGTGCCACTGATTTCAAAATTGGCAAAGGGTGCAGTAGTTTGTTCAGTGAGCAAATGAGGATATTGTCAGTGAACCTATATCACACCATATAATATTTGATTTTCTGCTCTGATTTTGGACATATGTAACTTCTAGTTTACGCAGGAGATAAGGGTTAAAATTCCCTTGGGACATTTTAGAAAAAAATAAGAAAAAATTCCATCGTGACTATAAGATAAAAAGAGTGCGAACTGAACAAGCAAAAACACTGGTAAAATACTCCGTTCGCGTTTCTTTAACTCACCCAGGAGCAACAAGGAAAACACGTCTACCTCAGAAGTAGAAGTGTTTTCTGCCCGGAAATTATAATTCAATCCACTTCTCGGTGTTTGGATATCCTGATGAAACACTCTTTCTAATGTTTGACATATTACTTCTACTGGTGCTTCAGTCTACAACTCTCCCAGGAGCAAAACGGAAACATATCTAATTAATAATTTCCGGGCAGAGCTGCCTGCGAAATGTGCATCTTTTTTCTGACTCACTTTGAAATTCATTTGTATATACACTTCAAGCTCTTCAAGGAAATCCATTTATGACTCTCGTGGGATTCTTTACTCCTCTTTTCCGCCTGACTAATAAATCCTAACAGGATTCACTTGAACGCCGACAGGAGTAGAGGAAAAAGCCAAAATGCATTCTCTGTTTTAGACATCTCAGGTCACTAAAACGGCCCTAAGATATCTATAATTCTGAATCACTTCGAACCAATAAATAAATAAATTAATAGAAACTTTATTTACGTCCCAATACCATGTAGCCTGGGAAAAATCCCATACTAAGTTAGGGACACAAAATAACCAGATACTAAAACTAAAATTGAAAAAAAAATAGTAATACATAAATCTAATGCCAATCATACTAATCAAATAAACTAGTAGTAGCTAATCTGATAATCTAATAATTAAATAATGATCGCTAAAAAGTTGATACAAATGATCCGTAGGGCTTGAGGGCTTTTTTCCAACTAGCATCCACGAGGTCGTTACGAGTTACGAGTGATGGTTTTTTTTTAATCGAGATATTTCCCCTCACTCTTTAGCTCTAAAACAAAATCGATGACCCCCTGCGATTGTGGTCTGACGAGAGTGACTCATATGGAAAAAGTATGAAAAAAAAATAAATGTGTGTTGTAGAAGATTTTCGCGCGAACGTCCTTAATAGTTCTCTGAATTGAAATGGACATGCGAAAGATATTTTGAGCTTGCAAAACCGTATCGTTACAGTTTTGTTTCACAGTTTCTGTTATTATTCACTAATAAGCTTTTCAGTTCACGCTCCAGTTGTTTATGTCAAATCTAAGCGCCCTGCCTCTAATAAACGTCTCCCTCTCTAATAAGCGCTCTCCCTTGAGCTACTAAAACAAAAATAAGCGCCGCGGGCGCTAAATCGTTACGGTACTACTAAAACAGTTTTTCACTTCTCTTCAGTTTTGAGTGGTCGAGAACGCAGGAATTTAACTGCTCTCGTTTAGCTCGGCTGTTTCCTGCTTGAATTCATCATTCCAATTCCTGTTTTTCATCATTCAAATTGCAAAACAGCAACAAAACAAACAAAAAACAAAAAACACAGAAACAACCAAACCAAACAAAATCCGCAAAAATCTCTTATGATTGAACAGACATAAACGTTTCCTTTCACACGGTAGGAGACGACATTAGCATGGCCAGTACTTCCTCATTAATTCAAGAGGCCAAAACGAAGTCTTTATTTTTACAGGAAAACCGCATTTAATTCCTCATACTTGTGCACTTAATTAATCTTGCCTTGGTGATAGCATCTTGAGAAATTAGTTTACGAGCAGGAAAGACCTTCTCAAAAGGTTAATAAGAACTGATCCACCGCCACAAACCACTCGAATGAAGAACTGGCCACGTGACGCATAAGAAGGACAACCAGTGGAATGAAAGAGAGGCAGCTTTGCCTTGGCTTGGTTCGGAAACACGCACCTGGAAGGGCTTCTATCGGAAGATGGGGGAGTTTGAAGGAGCAACCTGGGAGAGAACTACTCAGGATACGATATATCGCAAGGAGGAAGAGCGTTTCATTCTGCTGCCAATGGACTGATGGCCTTAATCTCCAAAAGAATCGTTACAGAGGTGATTCAACGGGGTCAGTGGGCTGACTGGAGTCATGGCAGTAGATGATCCCTGGACTTTTGATTTGAACACTGCCTGAAAGCTGTTGAATTTCTTATCTAAATCGCAAATGGTTGCAATGAAATCAATCACAAAAACAAAGAACAAGAAAAAAAGAAACTTTGAGTGCGGTTCTCGCGGGTGGCCTTATTTTCGTGAATCGAAGAGGTACAGGAAATCCTATGAGAGACACGGAGTTGAAAAACGGGAAAACTACAACATAATGACTGCAACAAGTGAGAGAGGTCTTTTTTTTTTTCAGGAAAGACGGAGTAAGTCTCCATGAAGGATTTTTAACGAGTTATTCAACATTCGCTTTGCGATCAACATTTCAAAGTGATCGCTGGAAAATGAGTGTTTCAGTGCCCGAAGCCCATCACAAAATGTTTATCGTACTTACTACTGAAGGATGTGCTTATGATTTTGTCGTAGATTCTTGTTGCACATCAATCATCTCGCCTACAAGTGGCCTACGTGCCTAATCGTCTTAAAAGATCTATCTTTCTCAGCCTTCCGATAAGTGCAGTTGATACACTGCTTATTTAACGCCCGGAATTATAAGGTTAAGAGCACCGCTCATTGACCTCATTGTAAACTCGGACAAGTACACCGCCTAGGGGGTACTTCTCAAAATCAGTCAGTCAAAACGTCTTTAGCTGACCTGCCAGGGTTATAAATACCGTAGCGCCAGACGACAGGTCAGTCATTTGCGCACGTGGGAGGAAAAAATCTGCAGTTTCTTTTTCCAAGCTTGGGGATCCAAAATTAGTTCTTCAAGTCGTTAAAGTTGGACTTGGATTCTACACGCGATGAAGTTCCTTGAGTTAGCAGCGATTTGTTTTGAACGAAAGGTACGTTGCTCTTTTACGCACAGCTAGATTGTAGACAAAAGCTTATTTGAGTTCGTTTCCACTGTTTCTCAGGTTTTTGCCCCCTTACCAAAAGCAAAAATAGAAAAAAACTGAATGCAGTCAAAGTTGATCTGCAAACTAGATACGGACACCAACTCTGCGGTTTCCCACAGTAATTCCAAGGTATTTAGACGATATTCATATTTAATGCGCCATTAATGGCCCTTACAGTCACGACCTTTCGAACTGAATAAAACAAAACCTGAAAACTTCTTCTTAGACCTGATGGAATACATTTGGCGAATAGCTCTTAACCATTTTTTTTTTAAACTAAAAAGATTAGCAAATACAAAGAAGGTTTATTAAGAGCGAGGAAAAGTCGAAAGATGACGTGTTTCGAAATTAAATTACAGAAAGTATGATAGTGCGGGTGTGTCAAACCCGGCTACAGATTGATGAATTACATTGATACAATAGGGGTGTTTAATACTCAGGAATGTTGTGACTGCAGGGACGCAACTATACCGCATTAAATACTTGGATAAATAAATAGATTGGAAATTTTGCAGAAACCACAGAATAGCTCTTCCTATCCATTGTTTGCAGATCAAATTTGACTGAAATTAAAATTTATTTATTTACATGTATTTATTTATTTATTTACTTATTTATTTATTTATTCATTTATTTTGCTGAAGGTAAGAAAGCCGGAGAAACCATACAAACGAACTCAAGTAAGCTGTTCAGTTTCTTCTAAAAGCTGTATATTGCTTTAGTATATCAGTGGAACCGCTACGCCCTGACCCTAAAACTCGAAATGTCTTCATGGTTCTCTTTGTGACCATGCAAATAAAGTGCTTTGATCGACTACGTTCCAGTGGTACGGTGTTCGACTTAAAAAAAGAAAACTGTGCGAAAGTTTCCTTTGGTTGCAACTTCCTTGGAATATACAGTCCAAAGATTAACCAGCCTATCAGCGGACGTAAGATGTTTTAGAAAATTGCAGTCTAACTGCTGCCTTTAAAAGGCGAATGCTGCTTATTTGTACATAGAATGTAATAAAATAAATAGAAAACGATTAAAATTAAAAATTCTGCAAACTGAAATAGCCCCACCGTAAAAGAAAGCTGAAGGGCTTTCGTTTCAGTGGTCACGATTAACGATTTCATTTACAGCTTGGAAAGTAAGAAATTATTCAAGGTCAGTATGTCCATTTTTCGAATTCAGTGGACTCAATATAAGCTACGAGTATGGTTCCATTTTATTTCAACGCACCAATGCACGAAAATTGCTCTTTCGAGGCTCTTGATATTTTACTTTAATGGAATTTCAATTATCTCCCTACCTTAGGGCCTCCCGCTGTATCCGTAGTTTAAGCTAATAACGCACGCGAATTACGAGAGTGAAATTCGTTTATTTGTTGTTGTTAATGTCGTTGTTGTTTTTTGAGACAACATATTCCCTGTTCCTGGACTACATACTTACATAAAAACATTTTTCAGACTTCTCAGTGACTATATGACCGTACAACTATAGCATTAACAAGTTGGGAACGTACGCAATTTTCGGAATTTAGGATGGGGAAGACTAGAGTTGAATTACAGTAAGCATAAAGGGAAACCGTCTTCGCATTGTAATTCAGACCTTTTGAATCGTATTCCCCTTTTTTGTTTCCGGCATTAAGTTTTACATTATTATATTAATTTTTTTATCCCATCTCTTCTACAAGTATTTAATTGTTCGATTTTCATCTTGGGCTAAAACGATATCGGCGCATGGAAAGACAGACAAAAGCAATACTGGGATAAATGCGTGTGCTCTGGTTTAGCTTCGAATCCATTTTTTGGTTTTTTCGCTCTCAAAGTCCACTCTTGGTTGTGAAGGGTTCCGACTAATGAGGAGTACTTTCCTAAGGAACTGTTTGTAATGGTGTTATTCATACTTTCCAGGAGCCTTGGGGTAAAATCTACCCACAGACTCCTGGACTGACCCGGCTTTCGTCTTCTGAATCGATGGGTGAATTCAAAATAAAGCAATTGAATAAAACTGAGAAATACACAGTATCCCCACCGCACAGCGACAAGTCAAACCTTGCTAGTAAAATTGTCTTCTTTGTGAGAAAAGCCAGCCCAACCTCTTTAAACCGAAGGGACGACGATTACAGAGGTAGAATTTACACGAGTTTTGGGTCTCCAAAAATTGAATTGTCCTTAAAAAGACTGTACAAGTTCTTTGTTCGTAGGTCCCCGGGCCAAACAGATTCAACATTTCCATTCAACACCATTGGACATTGTTGAAGTCGGCAAGTTACTAGAATGCCTTTGGGCACCTTGTTGAAAGATTTTAAATGATTCTGAAAAATTTTGAGTGATGTTCAATGCTTTTGAACGAAGTTTAACTGCTATAAAACATTCATACAGCAACAAAGCTGGATGATGTTGACTCCCCTTGTCCGAGGACGCTTATACTATCCATCACGTAATTTACAGCGCAACACAACACAACACAGCACAACAAAAGACAACACCATAAAACGCAACGCAACGCAATGCAATGCATTTCTATGCAATACATTTGATTAGTTCATCCTCAAAGGGTTTTCTATTCTCGTATAATTCAGTAAGGAATCTCTGGATCAAGTTCTGTCTTTGTCGACCACCATAGTCAATCAGGTTTCAAGAAATACGAAAAGACGGGATGAAAATGCCTTTGCGGCAACAATGTGCCAGTGGGGGGGATGCGGAAAAGTATTAAAATCTACCTCCGAAGGTCATGTTTTCTACAAAGCGCAGGCGGAAGTCTACTTTAAAACGTGCCTTCATAGATTTCAGTACACGAGCTGTGAATTCACTGCATTTGTGAGCCTATATTCAAATGAAACAGCTATAAAGCCTCACAAGAGTAAAGAGTTTTGGGTGGAGGCTAATACCACTGCTAGTCTCGAAATCATTAAAGTTTACTTATTTTGTTACACATATGACACATGTACACCATTTGTGTTTTCAGGTTTATTTCGTTCTTCTGCTGGTGGCTGTTTTCTCTGACTGTAATGGAATGCCACAGACGCAAATATGTCTCATTCAATCTTATTTCCGAAGTGTGCAGGGCCGTGGAACAGCAGGATCCGGAAATCTTCTACGAGTAAATTTCCAGTGGAACAAAACATTCACCCCAATAGATTTGTCTTTCACTGGTACATGTAACGACTCTGCAAACAAAACAAGTAGGTGATATTTCAGGAAGTAGTCGAGTTACGTCATGATCTACTGCAAATACGCGATCTGATTGCATTAATCGTCATGGTCTATTCGTGGATAGACAAGATCGCGCACGCTATGTCATTGGAAGTATTTTTCAAATTTTATGAACGTTGTTTAGCGATTCCAATCATTTTTTTTTTCAGAATTCATCATGCTAAAGAAAGACATCAACGGATTACTTATAGTTAGCTTCTTTTGGAAAGCAAACAGAAATTACGCGGTTACAATTAAAAATGGAACCTTGCAGATCGAGGTAAGATTTTTCGTCAGCTTCTAAGGTAGTGAGGTTTTAGTCGAGTTCAACGGACCAGAAATATTTTGGTATGACTACGCAGAATGGACAGTGCTTTAGAATTCTCATTGTGAAACGTAAATACTACGTAGATAAAGGGGGCAAAAAAATTAAGGGAAACGTTGAATTGTCCGCGGTCATCTTCAGAAAAGTTTCGTTAGGATTCTTTGACAGACTTCGGAATCTTAGAGATTTTGGAGATCACATCGATAACTGCGATTTCCATTAAACTGAAAAGAAAAAAAAAGTGTTTCTTCTCTTTAATTAAAAGAACCGTAACTGAGAACAATACTTGCTCAAACACCTCTTTCGTCGGGTATTGTTCCTTGGTCACTGGAACTAACGTTTACAATTCCAAATGTCCCAACCACTGTGCAGATAATCAACGATACCCTCCAGATATCCAATTTGTCTGCTTATTCTCTTCAGCATGTCAACAGACTTCAGCATTATCACGAGTTCGTATTCAAATGTGCCACAAGCGTTTGTACTCTGAAGACCTTGGAAAGTGTCTCCTCTAGATCTCCTTCTTACGTCAAATCAGACAGGAACGGACAACCACTAGTGGGCAGAAACCCGACTGACGTTGCAACATGGATTAAAGTTCTTGGGACAAGAGTTTGCTATAATTGATGACGAAAGATGCTAAGAAAAATGACGCAATGCATCTCAGCAGAGGCTATTTCAAATCTTTTCAATTGTTTTAAAACCTGATAAATGTTGAGACTGTTAAACCTTTACTGTATCTAGCCCAATAATACCCGGGACGTTTATTCGCTTAATTAGTACAAACTCCATACACGAGAGGGATGGAGTCTTTTTTTGTTTGTTTTTTGTTAACTAAGAACTTAAAGATCCGATGCTAAGAGAACAGTTACTACATAATTTAATTCAGTTCACATTGAAAATAGAACTTCTAATTGTATCTCCCTGCACACTGACGTGATGTTTCAAATAAACGACTACACCTTCCGTCCGTAGTAAAAGCCCAGTTTTTTTTTTATTTATTTCGTTTTTTTTTTAATGATATCTTTCTCTCAGGCCAGTCTGTTGCAAGACTGAGGTGTTTGTTGGAACACGCTGTATTCGTTGCTTAGGCTACATTGTTTCGCGACCTATCTGTTTTCGGAATGAATGGTGTGGCAGAATGCAAGGAACATCAGTTTCCGAAAGCATCCAATTTGTTCCTCCTATTTCCATTCCAAGGAATGGATTGGTCTTAAAAGTAACATGAGTACCATCTATTTCAAGTACTCTGTCTGGCCCATGAAAGAACACGCCCTTAGAAAGATCGCGCCTATTAATCCTCTACAGTATTTTTTATTTTTTGTTTTGTTTGTTTGTTTATTTGTTTGTTTGTTTTTTCGTTCCATCGAGAAGCCCTTTCACTCGAGGTTAGATACCGAACAGTAGCGTTGCGGATAGCTTTGTCGATAGACAGCCAGGTATAGATTTTGTAAAAAAAAAAATGAAAGCATTAGAAGAGTGTAGATAACAGCGTAGCCTATGTCAAAAACAGCAAACCTGGACTAAATGGTTTATTATAAATAGCGGAGGATGCACATTTCCACTAATTTTCAATAACAGAGGGAATAGCGACGGAAATGACTCAAACAAGTTATAAAATATGCAAGCAAGACGTAAACGTCGTTTTCTCAGTCGAATTCTCACCGCCTTTTGCTTGATCTCTGAAGTTTAAATTTTTCTTGAATTTTTTTGTGCATTTAAATGGGTAAAAATGTATTTGACATGTACCTGTCGCTTTGCATCATAGTCTTCAAGTGCTACATTCACCTCCAGGCGGGTCCCTTTTTAGTGAACAAAGCAAGAAATGACACAGTTCTCAACCAATAAGAGGGAAGAAATACCTTTATGCAATTGTCTGATTTTACAAGTACATAAGTGCCTAAAGGAAAGAGTATTGACTGTTTTGATTTTTCTTCTACTTGAATAATCAATGACCAATGATAGATTTTTACAATCAAGGTTATTGGAGATTAGTTTCGAAAATATTAATTTTTTGCATTTATTTGTGCCTTATTCTCTTCTACGGAGAAATTTCACAAATTTAACTCCAGTTTACTCAAGCTTGTTCCAACTGAACTAAATGCAGTTCCATCAGTTTCTTGAAGCTTAAAGTTATTTTAAATCCAGATAGCTCGACATTTTAAAAAATTGTGATGCCTCTGATGGTTCAAGTTATTGGGACCAGACTGTATTTATGTTACTGTTTGCTCAATTTGTCTTTTTAATTTGTTTCAAATCTTTGATTGATTTGTCTTTGTGCTGTACGTGTTTATATCGTTTGTTCTTTTAAAAAACGTCACAAAACAAACACGTCTGTTTTTGGTAAATCATTTTATTAGTGAAAAAAAGAAAACTCCATTCTCAAACTGCAATGAACTAAAGCAACAATGCCGCTCTTAAAGTGCCACTGAGACGAAAATTCATAGGTTTATTTCCGCCAAATTCTGTTGCAGAATATCGCGTTTTGTTCATATTTCCCCAGAAAACTGAACAACAAACCTTCCATCCTGATATTTTTTAGCTCCAAAGTCGCGTAAAATGTGTCCGCCATTACTGAAAACGTGTTCCTGGGTGATTGCGCAATTTAATAGCTTGTGACGTCAGAGGCTCACCTCAGTCGCGTTTCCTTGTGTTTTGACTGAAGATGTCTACCGTCGACTGCTAAACCTCCGAAGAGTATTTCTACGATTCGGAACAGTCTTTAACTTCCGAAGCCTCTGAGGATTCGTTTTATTCGGCAAATGAAGAATTTTTCTTACCCTACGATGTAAGAACTGATGTGAGGTTTCAACTAATAATCTTGTAAACCGGTTTGTTGACAATATTATTTGAGTTATTTGGCGGGAGTTCAAAACATAAGCGAAATATGCTTAGACAATGATTGTAGTTCAGGCCCCATTTGCTCAAAAAGTGGATAACTCTTTTTCAACGGATAAGTCGCTGTCCAGTGGATAAAATTTATCGCTTCATCTCGGTTGTTCAAAGCTTGGATAGCGCTCTCCAGCCAGCTGTTGAGCCACTATACAGCGATCATAAAGTTGTCCATTCCAAGGTAGGCTGTGTAACTTTTATCCACTGTAAACCTGTGGCAAAATAGACATGGCTATTCGAAGAATTGATCTTTTAAGCTGTGGAAATTTAGACAAAACACCTATGAAAACTTTAGACTTTGATGCTCGCGAATTCTCAACCTTGGGTCGATCGATGTTACTATTGGTGTGGGAGAAAATAAAAGAAGCGATACCTTGTCTGCCGTTGTTTATGTTCATTATATATTATAAAAAAAGCATTGAGATTTTTGGCCATTCTTGACATAGTCTGAGAATCTTTCTTGAAAAACCGTTATTGTTGTAGTCAGCTGCCAGGCAGCTTATCGTGTCTATCATAGTACAGTGGTCACTCAACACATTGAAACACAAGTGCTTGGCGCTGCTAAATATTTTAAACAGTTTTTAGAGAATTCTTTTTCTGAGCCGAAAGAAGTGAAATAAATCAAAACCTTTTTTCAAGAACTGGAGGCCTTGTGTGACCGGAATCTAAATATTTGTAGTCAAAATTAAAAGCGTACAAGGAAAAGTTTCCGCTGCTCAACAACAACATGCGGACCGCCGAGGAAACGAAGCTTTCGCTTGCCTTATTCGCTGCGAAAAATAATAACTTGATATTTAATCATTTTTCTTAGTAGTTCATTTACTAAGATTGCTATGACAGGTAAAAGAAATAACATTGTTAAACCCTTAGGCAAATAGTGGCGTGTGATATTTGACCCATATTTTTTCCCAACTTCAATTTCCACGCACCGACGATCCGATCTATTAAAGCCTTTATCTCGAACAACAACAACAACATTTTATTTGCATTCCCAATTACAAATGCCATTGCACATAGAAAAGAGAAAGAAAAAATGTTGCAAAATAGATTAATTTGCAATTTCTGTGTCTATTGATCCATTTCTTAATGCAAAGGCTTCGTAAATGAAGTAACCTAATTTTTAACAAGTGAAAGCGTCAATGCTATTTAAGAGAAATACAATTTTAAGAATCGAAATCGGAATATTTACTAATAATATCGTCCATTAAAGATTTTCTAATTGGATCATATCTGTTGCAAGATAAGAGGAAGTGTACTTCGTTTTCAACTTCATTTGAGCTGCAGCATTGACAAATTCTCAGATGCTCAGGGATTTTAGGGGTGGAATGTCTTCCATTTTCAATTCTTATAGGTTCTAATAATGCCTAACCTAAGTTTTGCTACTGCCCGAACAATAATGTCAATCGACTGTTCACCGACAGGGAATAAAGAGAGAAAAGTTTCTCCACATTCAGAATGGTATGTTATAAAATAAATGTCCATGCTTCTAAGCGATTACTGCTCTGAAATTAACACACGCGGAATTAAAAAAAGGAAAAGATAAGCAGTACAAACTATATCAGCTTAATCACGGCGGTCAGGATTGCATTCGCCGAGGATCTTCGCGCTAGCAGACGGCAGAACTGAAAGGGTTTTCCTCGACGATAATAAACTTCAAAATACGTTAAAAGAAAATCAGTTTTGCACAATGGTGGATGCGTTGAAAAAGAAACAAACTATCACTTCAACTGCGTTATAAGATTAGGTAAATTACCTTTCGTCTTGTTCGCGCAGATAATGTTTTTTTCCGGTTCTTTTTTCCATATAGTTGGAATGGGCAATGGAATGATCGACCTCTGGGATCTTGCGACATGAACAGCCCTCTGTAAAAACTCGTCCGTGAAATGACCAAAATGCCTCTCGGGTTGAAATTCGGACTGTGTGTGAGTGTGAACATTGTCCTTTTTTCCCTTGCGGATCCGTTCGCAGGGCTTCAATGAAGCAAAATACCAGCTCGGTGGTTGGATTTATTGTTGTAGCATTGTACAACACAAGTGCTACCTGTCATTACTGCTGCAGCAAGGAAGATTTCAAAGTCGAGCAACAAACACTTGGCAAGAAATCTTTCCTCGAGGACAATTTACTTTCCCGTGGCAAGTAACCATGTGAAGGCACTACGTTTGAGGTGAGCCTCTGACGTCACTTCCGCTCATTCGCAAGCCAGCTTCCGGAACAAGGGCCAGTAATGGCGGCCGCAAAATCTCGACAAAAACCATCCGAAAAAAGCGACTTCTAGTCGTCGTAATAAGTTGAAATTTGGCATGGTAACTAAGAACCACAAACTATGTCCAAAAATGTAAAAATATGGAATACCAAAATTCTGGTCCCAGTGGCACTTTAAGCGAATTTTCTTCGGATACTTAAAGGCGGCAACATGGCTGCTCTCACGAGACTTTAGGCACTTAGCGACGGCAACATGGCGGTGGGCAGGATCGGATACATGTGTGAGTACAGACCATTGGACAAGGGCTTGGACCACCGGGGGGAGCTGGCTGACCTGCAGGACCGGGGAGACCTGGGGGACCTATATCACAGAATAGAGAGAACGTTAGAGCTCAGAATTATTCAATTGATTCAACTATTTAATTAATCAAAATTAATGAGGGAAATAAATGAGCCTTTTTTACAACCTTTTTGTCTTTTTTATTTCATTTCATCCATACACCATTTACCACGAAATTTTGGCAGGTTTCCTTTCTTGTGATTTTGCGATCCCCCCTGTCCCCCAGAAAAAAAGCAACAACAACAAGACATGTAAAACCTCAACTGTCGTCTCCGCAAATGTACTCCAGACATTGGCGATCATAAGCGATACGTTGGGGTTTTGCGATAACCGAACTCTTATAGAAACCGAATACAAGACCGGAATCCCAAAAATTCAATCCCTACAGCAAATGGCAAACCGCAACCTTCAAAAAAACGCAAGCAGCCTTTCGACTTAACTTTACGCTATGAAGTTGGAAGGCTGCTAAATCTGATACTGTGGAATCTTTTCAATATTCACCAAGGCGTTCGCAAAATTTCCTCGTTGAGTTAGCTTCACGAACAGAAATGACGATTTCTTAGTGGAGATGTGATCTTACCGGGTGGTCCAGAATCTCCTGGAGGGCCTTGGTTTCCTGGGGCTCCAGGGGGTCCCATAGGACCATCACGTCCGGGTGGGCCTAAGGTTGGATAAACATGAAAAAAGATCGTCAACTATAAGAAGATATGGGAATAGGTCTATGCCATCTGTAAGGCAATTTTATATGCGGTAGTTTGTGACGTGTTAGCCCCTTGAGTGAGTACATGAATTCTGGTTCTGGAGGTCAGGTTTCAATCGTTGATGATGACGATATTAAGTTCCGCAAAACACAACAATTGCAACAATTAGTTCATTTCAGGTTCGCTTTAGTAAGAATTTCATTAGTTTAAAAGTTGTAAAATTATTGCCCTAAACTAATTGTTTTCGTTATCGTCTGACAAGAAATTCGCGTTGCACTGGCTAAAGATATTGTTTGTTGTCGTGAGCTATTAAATTATATAACTTTAAACTATTAAACGGAATTTCCTGTTCATATAATTTCATTTCCTGTCTTTAATTTGAAATTAAAGATACTTAAAGAATGCTTTCCTTAACATTTAGTTAACATTTAAGGTGACATAGCCTCTTGAAGAATTCTATCCTGTCCTTAAAGTTGTCACTTAAAGGGTCTTAAAACACTCTTTACTGGCCCTTTATAATTTCAATTATATATGCGAAAAGGATACTTTCCTTACCATTTACTTAACATTTAAGGAAACATTTCCTCTTAAAGGATTATATCCTGTCCTTTAAGATGTCACTTAAAGGATCTTAAAAAACGCTATACTGACCCTTTAAGAACACTGCTTAAATGGCATGTAAATGGTTCATTAAGTGTTTTAAGTGAATGTCTTAAAGATGAAGGAAATAAACATTTAATTTGTTTAAGTTACACTTAAAGAAACAGAAAACCGTTCTTTACTCTATCTTTAAGAAACCTTTAAGTGACATTAAATCTGCCATTTCGTCCTGTGTCCCTTGTGTTTGTTGCTCAAAATGGCCAAAAAATTGCTTGGAAAGTTTTATTTTCCGTTTGTGCGTGCCTTCTTCTCCGTTCTGTTCATCGAAACCGGGGCCATTTTGGCTTTCACCTGCATAAATTAGTTCTCCATATACTGAAAGTTTATTCCGAGAAAAATGTAGGTTGTAATAGGGTGCTCAGTTTGGCCTGAAAACCGGCCATTGGCGGGACAGCTTGGTTTAGTTTTGGCCGGAAAACTGGCCATCGGTGGTGTAAGGGTTAAGATGTGCATGATAGTCAGCCTTTTCTTGTTCATTAGTCTGTGCGCCGAACAGTCGTTCAATTCATTTGTGTGGTCAATTGTTCAGAGCGAGGACCTTTTTGAGGAAAGTTTTCCGAAAAATTTGCCCTCTGTGTTATAAACATTTCATCGCGATAAGTCATCGTAGAATTAATGATTAATTTTCATTTGATCTTCTTTTCTACGTTTTCAATTTTGTGAAACCTTTGAAAATACGCGTGAACATTTATCCTTAATTCTTCTCAGCCTCATGCGATTACCTATACAAATCACTAAGCATGCATGTTGAAGAAACCGAGACGTCAAACAGGCCAAGGATTAAACACAAACCGAACGATCGCCATCGCATCTGACTTTAGTTGTTATTTCCCAAGGGAGAGACCTCGAGTTTAGCTTAGAGAACTTTGCAGGAAAACAGTGAATGTTGTATACATCGTCCAATAAAAAGGAGTGAATACATTAGAGTAAAGCTGCTGTTGTTTATTGCAATCACAAGCAGACACTCTGGTGACACCTTCAAAAAATCTCTTTGAACACGCACATTGTTAAAGGAACTATAGGTAGGTAAACATTTTTGGTCGCAAAGGAAAACAACAACTACGTTTCTTTATCACATAAAAATTACGTTTCCACCACATCTAATGCAAATTTCTGGCGAACCTCTGATTAGCGGTCAAATATTTACTAGCTCTATTAAGCGGCAAAGAAATATTTAGCTGTCGATAGCTACGGTGTCTGCTGTTATAAGCAAACGTTATAGCAACAAGCAATGTCGATCAACTCTATCGATAGACTCTGCTTTGTCGTCGATAACCTATTGTTGCAAAACTTTTTATTTTTTATTTATTTATTTATTTATCTATTTATTTATTGCCATCCTTCTTTCTCGGTGATCGACAACTTAATTAATTTAGTCATTCATGGCAGTTTACATTGTCTGTAGAAGTCCTTAACAGTTTCTACAACGCATAAAACAGGGTCCTTTTGAGTAGACATAAAAAGCTGTTGTCGACACTCGATATCATTTAGTTATCGAAAACAATTCCTCCCGTCTGTGGAGCTGGAGGCCTTCGTTGTCTAAACTGAGAGGTTATAGGTCACATGTGCTGAGTTCATTAAAGTCGCCGTATGTAGCACTGCACCCATCGTTTTCTGACATATCTAGTTCGTACAGGTTGCAGTACCTCACTGTTGCTTCTGACTGACCTGTAACATGATCAAGCTTAATAAGGAGAAAACTGAACTTCTATCGCTTCATACGAGACACCGCCCTCTGCTGGATTTCTCTTCGCTCAAGTGCATCTCGTGCGGATGTTCATTCGGATTTCGTAAAAGCTCTGAAAGCTAGGGTACCGCATTTTCTCAATTAAACACCCACGTCGCTTATTTCAAACTTGGCATGGTGGACCGCGCGTTTCTTTGAATCAGCAGTTTATTTGGGCCTGCCAATTTTTGCGAAAGGGTTATTATACGTGTTTCTTGGCAGCCGTGTATCTTGCCCTTAAATCGTAAGTTTATTATACATTAAATAAACGTCTGAGGGGCTTATTTGCAATTCCCTCTTTTACATCCGACGTTTATTCGGGGCCCAGGGTTTAATAGAGAAAATACGGTATAAATCAAGCACCGACTAGTTGTACAAGCACATACGAGTTGTACAACGGCTTATGCGTGCCTGGCAAAGACCCAACAAACAACTCACTTCTTATCTAATTTAATTTGTAACACGTACTGGCACGAGCCGCTAATGTACTTATCTGCCACGCATCTGAAGGATCCTCTCAAAGTAGTTCGTATGTCCCCTGTTATGCAAACAAACAAATGTTAGTATGTTTTTTTCTTTTTTTTTTTCACTTGTTGTCCAGTCAAGGAAGCAAAACCATGAAGAATTATTTTACGTGCTCTTTACTGACAGGAGCAAGATGTTGAAATAAGCATGTGGAGTGTTTTTCTTCGGTATCGCGTGTTGCTAGCGAACTCACCTTTTGCATCTCGTGCCTAACAAAAACAAAGGGCGGTTAGCCATCTTGACAATGTTATGGTATTAACAGGTTAAAGGTACAGTAAACGTATTTAACGTAAGCCGATGGTTTCGTAATCGTGTTACTTTAAAACTTCGTTTTTGTTATTAACCAGGTCAAAAATTGCTCTTACAAAAACATTGTCGGCTTAACCCGACCCGGCGGCTATATGTGTAGCATTCTTTAGCGAAATATACATAGGTATAGATTGTAAAGAAAATGCAAATGATAATAGAATCAATGGACACTCTCATCTATTTTTAGCATTATTTTTAGCATATAATTTACATCAATAGCAGCCTAAAACTAAAATAAGTTTTGTCTATCATAGGACACCGAAACTGTAAATAATGACCAATTATTCACCAGAGTGGAGGTGAATAACATTTACTATCCCGAGTTTGAGTAGCCAATCAGAGCGCGCAAAAAACACTACCCACTTGGTTGGTATATATTAAGGATGGCCAGGGGAGATGTGGGTTCCAACTCAAAAAAGTCAGGTTAAACTATTTTCAGGGTATTTCCCTGTATCTTAGATAAAACTAGTGAAAAGTTTTTGTTTAGGTTTTTCATCAAAACATCCCGAAAGACCGTTCAAGAAGGAAATGCAGTTTTACATGCAAGGACCGCGCAAATTCCTGCACACATACACTCGGACATGAGATCGTGTCCTCTTGATTTCCTCTATTATTACCACAATATAGACATGGTTTACAGTCTATTTTTTAACAAGTATAGTTTAAAAAAACCAGTACAGGAGGAAAAAACAGAAGTCACGTTTGTGTTTGAGCTCTATGAACAACAAAATATCCTCAAACTGATGCTAAAAATATGACTGTGTCCCTTTAAGTTAATCCTTAAATGTCACTTTTCATATTGATAGGGTAAGAAGATAACGACGACCCGCTTGAGTGTTTTCTTTGGCATCTCCCAGGATTCTACATACCGTTCGATACGCGAAAATTTCCTCCTTAATCCAGGACACCTTAGATATTGGCTGAGTCGATGCTTTTAATTTAAAGGGGTAATGTCACGAGGATTTTGCTATTTTAAGTCAATTCTGTGCTAAAATCATAACCCAGTGCCTCAAATTAATTTAATCAGGGAGAGCTAGCCATAATATTTTTTGGGGGTGATTTTTGAGAAAATAGCATCAAAACATGAAAACATTGGCCCTAATTTTTCAAGTTTCAATCCATTTCCATCCTTGCCATCGGTGGCAACAGACGACAGTAAACAGTTTCAGTGTCATAAGATAGCTAGACCATAATTTTTGGAATTCAATTGATGCCAAGACACATTTTAGCTTTTTAAAAAGATACTTAAATAGCGTGACATAGCCCCTTTCAGAAGTAACAGTGTGGCCACAACAATGCTCTGTGAGCACTGGCTACTGAGGTTGCTCGTGGCACACTGCTTTTTGGTGTCCTTTCAACATCGTAAAGCGAATTTCTTTCCCACTTGTAGTGAGGGGGGGCATTGGTGCCAATTAAAAACCGCAAAACCGCCAAAAAATAATCACCCAAAACTACAATAAATATCGGTCAAAACCGCAAACCGCATTAAAAAAACAGTTACAAAATGGGGTTGGAAGCGCTGCACGGACTCCTATTTCACGTGTTTGTATAGCGCGCCTTATATATCTTGGTCTTTCGACCAACTGTACCTCTTGTATTTTTGTAGTAGGTTTAGTTTGGAGGATTTTTAAAATGGTGACTGAATTGAGCCGTTTCAATTTAGGCGTCGCATTTTGAAGACTTTGATCTCGAGGTCATACCTGATCTTTTTCTGTATGATGGATCCGAAATAACCGCTATTATGCTGGCTGAAAATGGAAAACCAAATGCTAAAAAAAAAAGGAAAAACCGCAAACCGTAAAAGACTCCACAACCAAAACCGCAGATTTTTGATGCCAAAACCGGAAAACCGAAATCCCCGATGCCCCCCTCTGTGGTCAGCCGATCGACAGTAGCCCAGCGGGTGTGCCACTGATTTCAAAATTGGCAAAAGTTTTGTTCAATGAACAAATAAGGATATTGTCAGTGAACCTATATCACGCCATATAATATTTGATTTGCTGTCCTGATTTTGGACTTATGTAACTTCTAGTTTACGCAGGACCTGAGGGACAAAATTCCCTTGGGATATTTTAGTAAGGGAATAAGAAAACAGTTCCTCTGTGTTACTATAAGATTAAAAGCGTGCAAACAAACAAAAACACTGGTAGAATACTCCGTTCTTATTCTAATCTTCTACTCGTGTTTCTGTAAGTCTCCCAGGAGCAACAAGGAAAACATTCCTACTTCAGAATTAGAAGTGTTTTCTGCCCGGAAATTAAAATTGAAAACTTATTATGGAAATTAAAATTTCCGGGTAGAACTGCCCTCTGAAAGGCTAATCCTCCTCTAATCTTCTACTCGTATTTCTGTTACTCTCACACGAGCAACAAGGAAAACACTTCTGAAAAAGAAATGTTTTAATTCTGCCCGGGAATAAAAATTTCCGGGTAAAACTGCCCTCTGAAATGCAAATCTTCTTGGGGACTTCCTCCTTATTTCCCTTGCTTATACATTTCAAGTGTGGAAATCCATTTATGACTCTTGTGGAGTTATCCAGACTTCTTTTCCGCCTGACTTATAATTCTTAACAAGATTCATTCAGTTGTTCCCTTTTAAAATCAACGCCAGGATATGCTCCAGGGCTCAGTTATTCAAGGCAGGGCTTAGCTAACCCAGGATTTGCGTCAACTTTTAATCCGTTTTATAACCCAACGATTCGGATTTCAGTAAATCTTTTTTGGCCCACATTTTGACTTTAGTCGTTTTCAAATGGTCACTAGGAATTTGCTGTGAAAGCTCTTTTGAAATAAGAGAAACAGTGACCTTGGTTAAGTTTAATCCCAGCCGTTAGCGTTAACCAGCCTTCGAACAACCGGGCCCAGAGTAAAAAGCCGAAAATGCACGCACTTTTTTAGCCGGTATTTTGACAGGCCAAAACGGCCCTGAGACATAAAAAAAATCCTGGACAAACTAGTCGGAAGACCGCCAAATCAAGTCGAAAAGCAAAAATCATAGTTCGGTCAGCCCATTCTTTTCCATTTAGAAAAGACTAAAAATGACCCATAGCGCTAACTGTTGTTAATTCTTGATTACTGTTCTTCGTAATTGTTCTTAACAAAAACAAAGGAAAGGAAAGAAATGAAGTTACCTGGTTACAGGTTTCGATTATCTTTTGCAGTTTCCTTATCAGACAATATCGTGACCAGATGACGTTTTTACGCTCTTGTCTCATTAAAATGCAAAAGCCGCAACGCACAACGCCTCTCAACGATATACTGTATACTTTGGGCATCAGTTTCTTGTAGTGCCATATTATCCAGGCAAACCTTTTTCTGTAAAAAAAAAAAAAAAAAAAAAACTAGCTTAGAGCCCGTTATATTAACTCAGCTAAACTAGATCTGCATGATATATCAGGTTCCAATTAGCTGAGACAGTTTTTCACTTCTCTTGAGTTTGGAGTGTTCGTTTTGAAAAGCGGAAATTTAAAGAGGCTTTATCACGTTTCGTCAAAAGGTGGCTCAAGTTATGATTAAATTCCTTCCTTCACACATAAAATACTCCTGGAACATCAAGAAAAAGATATCAGGTGAAGTTTCGCAAGGAGAGCAAACCATAATAAATTTTTTGCACGTTAAAACCACAGAAGTTGAAAAATCTCGCCGAACGTTTTCTCAAGTCCCTTTCCATCCTGGCCATCCGTGGCCAAAGACACTTGTTAGTTGTTTCACTGGATTAAATTGGTGTCTGAACACAAACAGGGACCACTATTTTTAGGTTTTCGTTTATGTAAACGCGACTTCTGGCTTTTCAGAGGAATAAAAACGCGAGAAAAATCCCCGTGATACTACCTTTCTAACGGCTTTGAAGTCCTCATTGAAAGTTGCGAAAAAAAAAACAACAACAACAATAAGAAGAGCAAGCAAAACAACAGCAACAACAATCAAACAAAACAAAATCCACAAAAATCTCTCTCAGTTGGCGGGGACGACATTTGCAAGGTCAGTGTTTTCAAATTAACCCAAGGGGCCAAAACAAAGTCTTCTAGTTTCTGTTTTAATTACCACCCGATCGTACCTTGGTGATAGTATCGAGACAATTTAAGAAAGGGAAAGACCCTTTCAAGAGGTTAATAAGAACTGATACACCGCCACAAACCACTCAAATGAACTTGGACCGGCCAAGTGACGCACACGAAACATGAGAGAGGCAGGATGGCTTTGGCTAACACGCATTTTGAGCGGCCCCTTTCGGAAGATGATATTTCCAAGTTTGAGGCAGCAACCTGGGAGAGAAATACTCAGGATGAATCGACGGATAGCCTTAATTTCCAAAAGAATCGTAACAGAGGCGCTTAAACGGGATGGGGATTTGAATACTGCCTGCAGGAAGCTGTTTAATTTTCTTATCATCTAACATGTAAATGATGGAAATTAAATATCTTAAAGAAACAAATAACAAAGAAAAAAAAAGGAAACTTTGAGTCCAATTTAGTAAAAAAAAAATAGGAATCGGGATTTTCCCTTGCCTCTATTTTTATTGCATAGTTTAAGAATAATATATAGATTTAGCCAAGCCTAAAAGCGGAACTCCAATTATTATTTATTTATTATTATTTATTTTATTTATTATTATTTTATTTATTTATTATTATTATTATTATTATTATTATTATTATTATTATTATTATTATTATTTCAAGTAGTACCTGACAGCAATATTATATTTTAGGTAATTATTAGTAAATACACTCTCATCAAATTAGAATGTGCATACCTGCCAACCTTATAAAATCAGAAATAGGGACCACCCCCCATGCTCACCCCAGTCCTGGGGTAGTGCCCTGCCCCCACTGCCCCCCAACACTGACCAGGATCTAGGTTGCTTTAAGGTTTTTGCATTATTTTTAAAAGATATTGCCTGTACTGTACTGTCTTAGCATTAGAATTCTCAGGTGTTGTTTAATGGTCTCAAGCACCACATGTATTGCACAAAACGATAGGATGTAGAAAAGTCATTGAAGACCCGTCTTTAATATTCCAGTTCCAAATTGTCTTTTTTTTCTTGAAAATCGGAATGTCCCGATTGTTTTAGGTTTTGAAACTCAAAAATCGGGACAATTCGCATTAAATGGGGATGGATGGCAGGTATGAACCTGTTTTACAAAATTCTAAATAAGCCCCAGTTTTAGGTTGTAAACTTAAATATTGGGCACCATAATTATTTTTGTTCACCTTACCTCGGCCTTTTCTCTGCCACAAGTCTACGGTTTAATTCATTTACATTATTGCAGAGTTGTCAAATTGTATAGACAAGGTACTAATTGAAAAATACCTCCACCTCATTCAATGGTTTGACAGATAAGTTGTGTGGTATAGAGCGAGGAAAAATGCGAGCAATGAGTACCGGTAAAATGCCCTTGACCATTATCTGTAAAACCACTGAATGATATTTATTATTCCACTACAATATTTGCCTATCATTTTAAATGATTTATTCAATGAGTGATTTGAAACCGGGACACTACAGTGCAATACGCTTTCTACAGTGCATTAATGCACTCTCATACTCTCGTGTATGTGTTTTCTCCTTATATGATAAACTGATGCTATAGTGGAATAATAATGTACCTTGTTTACTCTTATTGATGCCCAGGGACTATTATATTAAAATCAATCTCTTTAAGTACCCATCAGTCGTGAATCAACCACTCAACCACTTAGTTGATAAATCGGTCAATCAGTCAATAAAAAATTTGTGACTAGCAGTGTTGCCAACACGAATAACAAATGGTCCAGTAACCACTTAAGTGACTTTTGATGCACAGATTATGACTCACTATGTTACTACCCCTGACTGTGATGGTAGTAAATCTTGTGGTTTAATTTGTTTTTGGTTTGATCATTAGCCTTTACACTGCATCTAATGTCACCAATGAGCAATGTTACTGATTGCCATAATCTGGCAGCAAAGAGAAACAAAAAGAAAGCCTCTTCATAAATCATTTGAGGATAGTCTGAAACCTGTCATGTAATGAACTGACAAGAGGGGATCAGACTGTGGTGAATCCATCATTTGAAATAGTTTTCCCTGTCAAGTGAATTCAGTCAGATAACTCCGAATCATCATTCCTGGGAAGTTAGTTGTGTGTGTCCGTGTGTGTGTGTGTGTGGGGGGGAGGAGTAGGGTTACTCCCAAATAAATGCTACTCGTGTATGGATGTGTTACTGAGGGAACATAAAGTGTATGTGGATACAGTCAAACTAATCACCAACATCAAAATTTGCAAAAAAAAACCCAAAAATATAAAACCTTATTTCAAAACTGCTCTTAAAATTTTTTATTTCAATTGATAATGTCTGCCTGGGAACATACATGTAGCTAAGAGTACAAATTTATTAACCAAATCCTTACAATAAACTGCCATATTTTTTCTGACATCAGGTTGATGGAATAAAAACCTGTATGGAAAACAAAGCAGAGTAAATGTTTAATTATCTCAGTTGCCAAAAGTAAGCCCAGGGCTTTAGGGAGGTTCTAAGGATATTTGCGCAATTTTTTTCTGCGCATCAATACTGCGCACACAATTTACAACATTGGCATTATGTCATGCCGTGTCATGCACTGAGCATGCACGTTCGCATGAAAGACTACCCCAAATGTTTTAAGACACTGTAAACTGCCGCTTATAACCCCTAGGGTGATATAACTTTGTAAAGGGTTTTGGGTGGGCTTATAAATGGAGGGGCTTATATCCGGGGGGGCTTATAAGCGGAGTAAGAAAAACGTTACGAAATGAGCCACAGCAGTGTTGATCGGAATACATTTTTAATGTACCAGTTTGTAATTAACCTTTGAAATGTCATAATAAGTCAAATTCATTTCGATTTTAACAACAAAATCAAAACTGCAACAACACGAACATAACCGGAACATAACAAAACAGAAGCTCAGAGTTAATCTTTGCAGTTTTGTGTGAGAGTGCTTAATATTAAGGAAACAGGGAAAACTAGAGGAGGGCTTATATCCGGGGGGGGCTTATTACCGGATGTATTTTTTGTTTACAGGTGGATGGGCCTATAGCCGGGGGGGGGGGCTTGTAAGTAGGCGGGCTTATAAGCGGCAGTTTACAGTATTTGTTTTGAGTTTTAAGCATGTGCATTTAAACAAGTGGCATTGAAACATTCCAAGTGGACAAAAGGTAAACTGTATTTTTAGAGATGGTTGGTCTCATGTAAATACTTATGCCAGTCTGAATTTCAGACTGCACCAGAAATTGCACCAGTCTGACTTTACTGTGCTTTAATGAAATCAGGGTTTTACTGCCGCTGGGTATCTGAGGATGTTGTTAAACATTCTTGAGAGCTGCTCAACTTTAGTCTGAGGGGGTGTTTGCATGACACCAGTTCATTGTATGCTTTTCATTCTGATACAAGTTCACCCCAGTTCCCTCTTGCTTCTCTGTATTTGTTACATGATTACAGCACAAAATCTCATAACAGTGCGAGCCATACCTGGGTGAGTTCATACCGGTATCATGTAAACATGGTGTAACTATTTGATTCATTCTGCATTAAGTTAATTAACCATATAGTCATCCAGATAAATCTCACATCACAATGGAAAAAGGATTTTGTAACTTGATGAAGGGAGATTCTTAACTACAGATCTCGCATTGTTCCTAGGGGATTTTTGTGGATGGTATTCTGTCATACGCTGTTCTCAGCATTTCGTGCCGCTATATTGGTGAAATAATGAAGAAGAACATCTGAATTCCACAACTGAACATTGCGCGTGCATAGCTACTGCCAGTCCCCAACCGCACATTAAAAAGAAAATCAGTAAAACTAAGAGGAAACTAGTAAAGTTCCGATTTTTTGGCGAATTGCCCCACCCTTCTTTACAATCCGAAGCATGCAATTACTGTTTTTACAAAGAATAGAAGAAGTACAGCACAAAAATGTATAAAGATATGTGCTTGGCCATCATAACTTTTATATTCATAATAAAGCAAATTTCTAGAAACTGTTGCTTCAAATTTTGCATCCTCTAAATCTATATATTTGAATGATTTTAAAACTGTTTAATTATGTTTGACTGGGTTCAGAAATTGAATGGAATCAAACACAGCTGTATATATAGGCATATTTTTGGTTAATAATTATTGTGTTCAATTACCGAACCCAAATTAACCCAATGTCTGCATTCAATCCAGTTCAATTTACTGAACAGTTAGATACGTAAGCTGGGCTAATTATATAACTGATATCTTCCGCGTACCTTAACTTCACTGTAAGAAAATGCTGCATCACTGATCACTGCTGGCATATATGCCTAGAACGGAAAAAAAGGATCAGTGAAAAAAAAACACACAAAACAAAACAAATTCAGGGCTAAAAATTGGCAGTCGCCCAGTCGCCAGTGGCGATTTAAAACTGACCAGGGCCACTAAAAGTCAAGGCTTAAATGCCTGATAGAGGACTGCAAATAAAAGTTACACTGTACAATGTAGTTACAATTCAAATAAATTAGACTTTCATTGGAGCATCTCTGTTTTATTTCCCCTCCTCAACTCTAAGTTCATCAATTGAAGAAAATTTTCAGTTGTTGGAGTGCAAATTCGTGAGAGCGAGCGCCTGGCAAATTACTTTCATCCTTAAAATAATATTAACTTTATTGTTTTTCTTTTGACAACATCAAATAACTAATATTGTATGTAACATGCATTATTAAAGCATTCACAACGCAATTTTTGACCAATGTGACATTAATGAACAGAAAGAATGGATGAACAGAATAGTAATTATACTCAATGTCAATTATTAAGGGAGTCGTCATTCACTTTGCTAGCATAATGTCACTTCCAGCTTTGAAATGTTGTTGCCGAAGCTATACTTTGCTTTACTTTTGTGATCCACCTGATTCATGAGACGTACAAGTGCCTACTGTTGGAAATTTTTGCATCCACCCGTGAAAGTGTTCTTCTTTCCAGCTTTTGTGGAATCCTGACAAATGATTAATAAATCATCGCCTGAACCCCTGATTTGCAGCTATCCAAACTCTTTTAACCATTTGTCTAAAAAGTGGTTATGTCTTCCACCCTTTGCACGGTTCATTGCTATAATACAGGTAAGGTAAAGCACTTGAATATCGATCGATTGAATGAGCAACAAAATGGCAGGATCGGACCTCATTTAAGTTTACTGGATGTTCAATCATCTCCAGTCTCCTTTGCTTAACTCAGTAAAAAGCCAGTTGCAATTAATCAAACATGTTCTAACTAATCCCAGCAGACAATTGTCAGTTAAACAAGCCAGATTGCCTTTAGGAAGCAAAAACACATCAGTACAAATATGTCAATTGCATAAAAAAAATCCTTTGCTTACATCTGGATCCCCCCCCCCCTTGGGAATACAGTGGTTTTTGAGAAAACCAAACAATGCATGCAGTATTTATTTGAACTTTCTAAAACATGAACATTCCATTATAAGTGACAAATAGTAAGAAGCACTTTCCACAATGCAGTGCTTTTATTTCATACATGTAGGTTAACTGAGATCGAAAAAAATGGCAAATTGCAGTTGCCTTCTGAACTAATGCATGGTTCAATTTTGCCTGTTACCATCCCCCCACCGGGCAACCCCGGGGACAAGTCCAGCCCTCGAGTCCGGGGGTGGGGAATTGTTTGAAGTGGTCTTGTCCTGGGGGTAGAAGAGTGGGGCAAATCGAAAATAACTTCTTGTTGTTCTTGTAAAGTACGTCACTTCTCAGTTGATATGACGGCCCCAGACCGCGTGGAGAAGATTGCCTATTTCCAGTGAAAATCTCTAGTATTTGTAGCAGACTGTTTAGAGAAGAATAATATCTCAAAATTATCATAAATTGTTGGACGAATGTGCATTTGATGCGTACTCGAATGAATGGTGGTCGTCACAAACAAAGAAATATTTCTTCAGTGTGTTTATATTTATAATAAGACGACTTAAATAGACTCTATATAAAAACGGATGCACAGCTTTATGTTAAACAGAGATCTCAGTCCAGTGTTCTTATGAAACAAGCTAAGAAAAACTCCCTTAAATGCTGCCATCAATTTGTTCATGGGCCTCTTGTGCGTATGCACTATATTTAGAATAAAACGTGGCGAAAAAATTTCTTTACTTGCCAGCTGTATGCCAGTGCAGGTAGAGTTTTTTCTTCAGTTTTCTGTTCATGTTTTTATTATATTATGCATGTAGTGTCCTTCATTCAATAAACTCTAGAAAAGCGTTTAAGTTCTTGTCAAAACGTCTGGTTTTGCTATTGTACGGAAATCAATATCGTCATTTAGGTTTTGTACACAAAACAACGTATTTGTGGTTGACGAGGAGTCCCGGGGTTGGGGAATCGTCTCTTTCTGTGTGCCCGGGGGTGGGGAATAGACTGCCAAGTGAGAAAAAAAATGCAAATCCCGGGGGTAGGCCCGGGAAGGGGGGGATGGTAACAGGTAGAATTGAACCATGCATAATATTGAGTGATAAACAAAATTAATTCACACATAAGCTTAACTTGAGCTTAAGTGAAGCCAAATAAAATTATTGAAATTCAAGCAAACAATTCATAAGTGATAAACAAAATTAATTCACACATAAGCTTAAGTCTTGAGCTTAAGTGAAGCCCAATAAAATTATTGAAATTCAAGCAAACAATTCATAAGTGATAAACACAATTAATTCACACATAAGCTTAAGTCTTGAGCTTAAGTGAAGCACAATAAAATTATTGAAATTCAAGCAAACAATTCATAAGTGATAAACACAATTAATTCACACATAAGCTTATTGGTCTTGAGCTTAAGTGAAGCCAAATAAAATTATTGAAATTCAAGCAAACAATTCAGAAATCAGAATAAGGGTCAAAAAATATTTAAGACCTATACTTCAGTAGATACATAAGCTTAAATGAGGATGTGCTTTTTCATCGATTCGTTACTTGCATGGATTTTGGTAGGGGTTTTGCCGAGGATATTGTAAACAATGACTGGATTCAGAGTTAAAAAGAACGAGGCATATATCAATTATGTCCTGTTTTGTTATTCTTTTGTTTAGTCAATGAGTTAACATCTTGACGATTCGCGTTGGTACTTGTTTTCGCCTTTTACTTCACTGCATGCTTTCATAAGCTGTTTTTTCCTTTGCCTGGCTACACTTTGCTCCGTGAAAACAAAACACACTGGTATTCTTCAAAGCTGAGAAAAGCGGGTTATCGTCGTAAAAGTAAATAACTGGAAATATTATATTTATGACCAAAGCCAAGACAAGTTTCTCTTTGTTCGAGATAACGGGGAATTGGAAATAAGCGAGTTGAGCCAAGACAAATTTCTCTTTGTTCGAGATAACGGAGAATTGGAAATGAGCCAGTTGAGTTGAGATAAATAAAAGCGAATTTCCCATACCGTAATATTCTGTGAAATGATTGAAAAATTCCGAGAAACTCACCCGGGAAACTCAGCAAGCAGGTCTTCACGCTGGTTCAGTTAAAGCATCGGGCCAAAGCAATCCATATTTCTCCTCTCAATAAAGACATCCATATTCCACTTAATAGGCATTTAGGACCGGCAGTCGAGTTTCTTTAGCGCCTATCTTTTCATTTCTAACGTTGAAAAGGTATTCAGTTTGTCCTCGTTCTCAGCCACGCGCGCGGCCAGATTGCGAAATCTTGTAACATGATACCATCACCTTTGCACTACCCCCTCAAATTGCGTTCCTTTTTTTCGTTTTGTTTTGGTTTGTTTCTTTTCCTCTTTTTTCACTTTCTATGAGTAGTATTAAATGACATACCGTAAAAGGTGCGGTTTAAGTTTTGACGAAAAGTTCACTTTTGTAACAGTGCATTTTTTTTTGTTAAACAAACTTTGCTAAAGCACGGAGATTGATTTTAACTGAACACCTTGTAACTTCATGCTGTCCTTGGCGTAAATTTCTTCTCCGTTCTCGATTACGACTTCTTTCCCTTTGATGATCTGTAGAATAAAATACAAAAACGTAGACGTAAATTATTCGGTGTTACAAAATTATTTCCAATCACAAATAGATAAAAATCAAGAAAACTGTACCCGACATGTTTACAGTTCTCTGTCGGCGTCTCTCAGTTTTCCTCTGGCGTTGTTCTTCAGTACCGTTCCGTCTTATTTCTAGTTGCCTTTATCTCTCTGCTGTACTGTTCCTTCGTCTTTTTCGTTTTCGTTTCCGCTCTGCTTGACCGGGTGCTTGACGCTGTTCTTCAGTGGCGTTTCTCCTTCTTTTCCGTTGTTGTTCTCTATCTCCGTCTCTTTTCCTTCGTCTCTGCTCTTCCAGCGAAAATTGCCTCATGTAAGAATGTCATGAAATGCGACGTACGTACGTATGTATGTATGTATGTATGGCGCACGCGCCCGCGAGCCATTCCGCTTGCCATGACCATAAAAAATTACCAGCACGCCTTTACGTATGACTATGGGGCTCCACTCCCGCGGCCTACGGCCGCGGAGGAGTTCCGCTATCATTTGTGTTAAACGAATTTGTTCAGGTGTTTGGTTTATGTTTTGCAATTTAAAAAATCGGATTGACTGAATACAGTACAGTTTTAACACCTGGACAAATTTGTTTATCACTGATCATCTTTTTGAGATTGATTAAATTACCACCATTTATGTATTAGATTAGAAAAACGGACTACGTATCTCCATTGAAAGCAGACTATCAATTACCTGTCGACAATTAAAGTATCTGTTTTAAGAAAACGTAATTATAGCAACGAGCAATGTCGATGAAAATGAGTTTCATTTTGCAGAAAGAAAACCTGCTTTGTTGTCGACAGCTTCATTTTTCAGTTTGTCATCAGCAGCTTGTTCAACATATGGTTTATTTTTATGGACATTATATAAGTATATATCGATGGCACTGATTTCCCTCGTTTGGTGGGGCCCTTAATCCTGATCCGCATAAAACTGGGTCCCTGCAAATTGTTAGTGACTCCTACAACTGCCGTTTACAATTCTTTGCGTCTGTGGAGGCCGTAGATGTCTGATATTGATCAGAGGACAGTGTTATAGGTTCACATGTATGCTGACATTAGTAGTCGTCGGCTGTAGCCATTTACCGATCGTTTTCTGGGATATCTAGTTCACACAGCTTAGGAAACCGAACTGTTCAGGTTCTTATTGTAGATTTTTATACAAAAATATTTTTGGACTCATGCCTTAATATTAATTTGTATTCTTTCCTACAGCACATAGTGCAGCAATGTATATCCGCGATCCTAAAAAAATGATAATGAACGATTCATCACCTTTTTCTGCCTAGAACTCCGTGGCCCTAGGCTAAAACAACGCAGTGCTCCACGGTCCTGTGACGGAAAAATCGAGGCCCTGGGACTCTATCATTTTACGCCAGAGCTCTATTTCGCCAGAATCAATAATTATTGTCTGCCGGCTCCAAGAAGAGCTTCGGGCTCAGAGCTCCGCATTAAAAAAAATTGGGGCTCTGGGGCTCCAAATACCCCTTCACCTTAAGGACCTAGTGAAAACGTGTCGTTGAACATTGGCGACCAAGAAGTGCTTCTTTCTCAGGTGCACTTTATTGTTGTCATGCAATCTTACCACTTGGCCCCGTCAAACACATAAATAAATAAATAAATAAATAAATAAATAGATAAATAAATAAATAAATAAGTAAGTAAATAAATACATAAATTAATAAATAATAGAAGAAGAATAATCGAAATTTTGTCTGCAAGCATAGCCCGAAACCGTATTTAGTAAGAAGCAAGCAATATGCCCTCTTTAAATCAAGATGTTACAACGAGGAACGGTTCTTTTCAAGGCCCAATATTTCCTGCTTCGCGGATCTCATACGGGCAAATTCGGATCTCGTAAAGGCTCTAGATCTGGTTCAAGAACCGGCGAGCTGCACAAGCACACGCCAATTGCGCAACGGTTAGCTGCACTGCTCTAAGGCAAATAATGGCAAACAGCCAACGAACATCACACTTCTTATCAACCGTAATTTAATCTGTTACAGGGCGCTTGCACGTGCCGCTAATGTAATTATCTGCCATTCATCTGAAGGATCCTCTCAAAGTAGTTTGTGTGTTCGCTTGTTATGCAATGCACAAACAAATGTCAGTATGTTTTTTACTTGCTCCCTAGTCAAGCAGGCAAAAACATAATACAGAATTCATTTACGTGCTTCTTATTAACAAAAGTAAATTACAAAAATAAGCATATGAAGTGCCACAAGAAAACTTACGCTTTGCATCGCGTGCCTAACGAAAACAAAAGGCGGTTGGCCATCTCTTATCTGACGGTGTTAAAGGTTAAAGGACAGCAAACAAATTTCACTCAAAGCCCAGGATTTCGTAATCAGTGATATTTTAATCGTTATCAAGTACTGATATAAATCGTAAAGAAAATGCAAATAAAGCTTTCATCTATTTTTATCAAGAGCGCGCAAAGCCAAAGATAGAAGTTTTTTCCCTTCAAGATTGCACATCTTCCAACTCATTCTAAAAGACGTTTGAAACACGAATTTCCACTCATCCATGAGAATTTAGATATTAGCCGATGTTCCACAGGTGATGGGGGTAGAATGGACAATGCTCCGCCAGGATTTCTGAAGTTGCACCCTCGTAGAATAGTTCGTCTTTCTTCTAATCTTCCTGAGGCGGATCCCGGGGCAGGGTTGAGGAGGTTGCAACCCCCACTGGCTATAAGAAGTTGAAAATGCCCGAGATGCAGTCTAAATGCGCTAGTTTACAATCTACATTATCAAAATTTTCCGGTGTATCACCTCTCTCCTCCGCAGAGGCTCCTGTTAGTAAATACCAGTGAAAGAAAAAAACGGGAGCGAAAGCGCTGGAGAGAGAAAACGGGAGCGAAAGCGCTGGAGAGAGAAAACGGGAGCGAAAGCGCTGGAGAGAGAAAACGGGAGCGCGGGGAACGATGGGTGTAACACTCTCTTGACCTCCCATAGGGACTCATGCCGACTCACAATCCTTTCATAAAATTCTGGACCCGCCCCTGTGACTTCTCAAACTCATTAACAATTCATAAAGAGAAAACAAAGGAAATCGTAACGGTGGTTTGGATATTGGATTTTAATTAGCATGAAATTTTGCGACATTTTGCGTTGATTTTCTCCAGGAATTGTGTTTCATCAGGTATCCAAACACCTCGAACATAGCAAAGCTTTTTTTTTCTACGTGTAGTGGCTGTAGTCAGCCGATCGACAGTAGCGTAGCGGATGTGCCACTGATTTCAAAATTGGCAAAGGGTGCAGTAGTGCAGTAGTTTGTTTAGTGAACAAATGAGGATATTGTCAGTGAACCTATATCACACCATATAATATTTGATTTTCTGCTCTGATTTTGGACATATGTAACTTCTAGTTTACGCAGGAGTTGAGGGTTAAAACTCCCTTGGGATATTTTAGAAAAGAAATAAGAAAAAATGTCTTCGTGACTATAAGATAAAAAGTGTGCGAACTGAACAAGCAAAAACACTGGTAAACTACTCCGTTCGTGTTTCTGTAACTCACCCAGGAGCAACAAGGAAAACACTTCTACTTCAGAAGAAGAAGAGTTTTCTGCCCGGAAATTAAAATTCAATCCACTTCTCGGTGTTTGGATATTCTGATGAAACACTCTTTCTAATGTTTGACATATTACTTCTACTGGTGCTCCTACAACTCTCCCAGGAGCAAAACGGAAATAGATCTAATTATTAATTTCCGGGCAGAACTGCCTGCGAAATGTGCATCTTTTTTCCGACTCACTTTGAATTTCACTTGTATATACACTTCAAGCGCTTTAAGGAAATCCATTTATGACTCTCGTGGGATTCTTTACTCCTCTTTTCCGCCTGACTAATAAATCCTAACAGGATTCACTTGAACGCCGAACTATACTTCAGAGGAAAACGCCAAAATGCATTCTCTGTTGTAGACATCTCAGGTCACCAAAACGGCCCTACGATGTCTACAACTCTGGACTAAGTCATTCAAACACAACCAAATCACTTCAAACCAATAAATAAATTAATTAATAGAAACTTTATTTACGTCTCAATACCATGTAGCCTGGGAAAACTCCCATACTAAGTTAGGGACACAAAATAACCAGATACTAAAATTAAAATTGAAAAAAAAAATGAGTACTATATGAATCTAATGCCAATCATACTAATCAAATAAACAAGTAGTAGCTAATTTGATAATCTAATAATTGAATAATGATCGCTAAAAAGTTGATACAAATGATCCGTAGGGCTTGAGGGCGTTTGCAAATGTCTACCATAATGGCTCAAATTCACAAATGGCATTATCAGTTAAAATTCATTGACACAACAGACCCACTTAAATGATATTTGACTTACTAGGAAGTAATGTTTCAAAATATTTTCCAACCAGCAACCACGGGTCGTTACGAGTTACGAATGATGATTTCTTTTTTTTTTTAATCGGGATATTTTCCCTCACTCTTTAGCTCTAAAACAAAATCGGTGACCCCCTGCGATTGTGATCTGACGAGAGTGACTCATATGGCAAAAGTATGAAAAAAAATGTGTGTTGTAGAAGATTTTCGCGCGAACGTCCTTAATTGTTCTCTGAATTGAAATGGACATGCGAATGATATTTTGAGCATGCAAAACCGAATCATTACAGTTTTGTTTCAAAGTTTCTGTTATTATTCACTAATAAGCTTTTCAGTTCACGCTCCAGTTGTTTATGTCAAAAAAAAGAGAAGTAAGCGCCCTGCCACGAATAAACGTCTCCCTCTCTAAGAAGCGCTCTCCCTTGAGCTACTAAAACAAAAATAAGCGCCGCGGGCGCTAAATCGTTACGTTACTACTAAAACAGTTTTTCACTTCTCTTAAGTTTTGAGTGGTCGAGAACGCGGGAATTTAACTGCTCTAGTTTAGCTCGGCTGTTTCTTGCTTTGAATTCATCATTCCAATCGCTGTTTTTCATCATTCAAATTGCAAAACAGCAACAAAACAAACAAATAACAAAAACAAGCCAAAAACCACAGAAACAACCAAACAAAACAAAATCCGCAAAAATCTTTTATGATTGTACATACATAAACGTTTCCTTTCACACGGTGGGAGACGACATTAGCATGGCCAGTACTTCCTCATTAATTCAAGAGGCCAAAACGAAGTCTTTATTTTCACAGGAAAATCGCATTAATTCACCATACTTGTGCACTTAATTAATTAATCTTGCCTTGGTGATAGTATCTTGAGAAATTAGTTTACGAGCAGGAAAGACCTTCTCAAAAGGTTAATAAGAACTGATACACCGCCACAAACCACTTGAATGAACTTGAACTGGCCACGTGACCCACAAGAACGACAACCAGTGGAATGAAAGAGAGGCAGCTTTGCCTTGGCTTGGTTCGGAAACACGCACCTGGAAGGGCTTGTATCGGAAGATGGGGGAGTTTGAAGGAGCAACCTGGGAGAGAACTACTCAGGATACGATATATCGCAAGGAGGAACAGCGTTTCATTCTGCAGCCAATGGACTGATGGCCTTAATCTCCAAAAGAATCGTTACAGAGGTGATTCAACGGGTCAGTGGGCTGACTGGAGTCATGGCAGTAGATGATCCCTGGACTTTGGATTTGAACACTGCCTGAAAGCTGTTGAATTTCATATCTAAATCGCAAATGGTTGCAATGAAATCAATCACAAAAACAAAGAACAAGAAAAAAAAGAAACTTTGACTGCGGTTCTCGCGGGTGGCCTTATTTTCGTGAATCGAAGAGGTACAGGAAATCCTATGAGAGACACGGAGTTGAAAAACGGGAAAATTACAACATAATGACTGCAACAAGTGAGCGAGGTCATTTTTTTTTTTCAGGAGAGACGGAGTAAGTCTCCATGAAGGATTTTTAATGAGTTATCCATCATTCGCTTTGCGATCAACATTTCAAAGTGATCGCTGGAAAATGAGTGTTTCAGTGCACGAAGCCCATCACAAAATGTTTATCGTACTTACTACTGAAGGATGTGCTTATGATTTTGTCGCAGATTCTTGCATTGTGGCACATCAATCATCTCGCCGACAAGTGGCCTACGTGCCTAATCGTCTTAAAAGATCTATCTTTCTCAGCCTTCCGATACGCGATAAGTGCAGTTGATACACTGCTTCTTGATTCGTCCACTAGTTAACGCCCGGAATTATAAAGTTAAAGAGCACCGCTCACCGGACAAGGACACCGCCTAGAGGGTTCTTCTCAAAATCAGTCACTCAAAACGTCGTTTAGCTGACCTGCCACGGTTATAAATACCGTAGCGCCAGACGACAGGTCAGTCATTTGCGCACGTGGGAGGAAAAATCTGCAGTTTCTTTTTCCAAGCCTGGGGATCCAAAATTAGTTCTTCAAGTCGTTAATGTTGGACTTGGATTCTACACGCGATGAAATTCCTTGAGTTAGCAGCGATTTGTTTTGAACGAAAGGTACGTTGTTCTTTTACGCACAGCTAGATTGTAGACAAAAGCTTATTTGAGTTCGTTTCCACTGTTTCTCAGGTTTTTGCCCCCTTACCAAAAGCAAAAATAGAAAAAAACTGAATGCAGTCAAAGTTGATCTGCAAACTAGATACGGACACCAACTCTGCGGTTTCCCACAGTAATTCCAAGGTATTTAGACGATATTCATATTTAATGCGGCATTAATGGCCCTTACAGTCACGACCTTTCGAACTGAATAAAACAAAACCTGAAAACTTCTTCTTAGACCTGATGGAATACATTTGGCGAATAGCTCTTAACCATTTTTTTTTTTAAACTAAAAAGATTAGCAAATACAAAGAAGGTTTATTAAGAGCAAGGAAAAGTCGAAAGATGACGTGTTTCGAAATTAAATTACAGAAAGTATGATAGTGCGGGTGTGTCAAACCCGGCTAAAGATTGATGAATTACATTGATACAATAGGGGTGTTTAATACTCAGCAATGTTGTGACTGCAGGGACGCAACTATACCGCATTAAATACTTGGATAAATAAATAGATTGGAAATTTTGCAGAAACCACAGAATAGCTCTTCCTATCCATTGTTTGCAGATCAAATTTGACTGAAATTAAAATTTATTTATTGACATGTATTTATTTATTTATTTATTTATTTATTTATTTATTCATTTATTTTGCTGAAGGTAAGAAAGCCAGAGAAACCATACAAACGAACTCAAGTAAGCTGTTCAGTTTCTTCTAAAAGCTGTATATTGCTTTAGTATATCAATGGAACCGCTACGCCTTGAACCTAAAACTCGAAATGTCTTCATGGTTCTCTTTGTGACCATGCAAATAAAGTGCTTTGATCGACTACGTTCCAGTGGTACGGTGTTCGACTTAAAAAAAGAAAACTGTGCGAAAGTTTCCTTTGGTTGCAACTTCCTTGGAATATACAGTCCAAAGATTAACCAGCCTATCAGCGGACGTAAGATGTTTTAGAAAATTGCAGTCTAACTGCTGCCTTTAAAAGGCGAATGCTGCTTATTTGTACATAGAATGTAATAAATTAAATAGAAAACGATTAAAATTAAAAATTCTGCAAACTGAAATAGCCCCACCGTAAAAGAAAGCTGAAGGGCTTTCGTTTCAGTGGTCACGATTAACGATTTCATTTACAGCTTGGAAAGTAAGAAATTATTCAAGGTCAGTATGTCCATTTTTCGAATTCAGTGGACTCAATATAAGCTACGAGTATGGTTCCATTTTATTTCAACGCACCAATGCACGAAAATTGCTCTTTCGAGGCTCTTGATATTTTACTTTAATGGAATTTCAATTATCTCCCTACCTGAGGGCCTCCCGCTGTATCCGTAGTTTAAGCTAATAACGCACGCGAATTACGAGAGTGAAATTCGTTTATTTGTTGTTGTTAATGTCGTTGTTGTTTTTTGAGACAACATATTCCCTGTTCCTGGACTACATACTTACATAAAAACATTTTTCAGACTTCTCAGTGACTATATGACCGTACAACTATAGCATTAACAAGTTGGGAACGTACGCAATTTTCGGAATTTAGGATGGGGAAGACTAGAGTTGAATTACAGTAAGCATAAAGGGAAACCGTCTTCGCATTGTAATTCAGACCTTTTGAATCATATTCCCCTTTTTTGTTTCCGGCATTAAGTTTTACATTATTATATTAATTTTTTTATCCCATCTCTTCTACAAGTATTTAATTGTTCGATTTTCATCTTGGGCTAAAACGATATCGGCGCATGGAAAGACAGACAAAAGCAATACTGGGATAAATATGCGTGTGCTCTGGTTTAGCTTCGAATCCATTTTTTGGTTTTTTCGCTCTCAAAGTCCACTCTTGGTTGTGAAGGGTTCCGACTAATGAGGAGTACTTTCCTAAGGAACTGTTTGTAATGGTGTTATTCATACTTTCCAGGAGCCTTGGGGTAAAATCTACCCACAGACTCCTGGACTGACCCGGCTTTCGTCTTCTGAATCGATGGGTGAATTCAAAATAAAGCAATTGAATAAAACTGAGAAATACACAGTATCCCCACCGCACAGCGACAAGTCAAACCTTGCTAGTAAAATTGTCTTCTTTGTGAGAAAAGCCAGTCCAACCTCTTTAAACCGAAGGGACGACGATTACAGAGGTAGAATTTACACGAGTTTTGGTCTCCAAAAATTGAATTGTCCTTAAAAAGACTGTACAAGTTCTTTGTTCGTAGGTCCCCGGGCCAAACAGATTCAACATTTCCATTCAACACCATTGAACATTGTTGAAGTCGGCAAGTTACTAGAATGCCTTTGGGCACCTTGTTGAAAGATTTTAAATGATTCTGAAAAATTTTGAGTGATGTTCAATGCTTTTGAACGAAGTTTAACTGCTATAAAACATTCATACAGCAACAAAGCTGGATGATGTTGACTCCCCTTGTCCGAGGACGCTTATACTATCCATCACGTAATTTACAGCGTAACACAACACAACACAGCACAACAAAAGACAACACCATAAAACACAACGCAACGCAATGCAATGCAATGCATTTCTATGCAATACATTTGATTAGTTCATCCTCAAAGGGTTTTCTATTCTCGTATAATTCAGTGAGGAATCTCTGGATCAAGTTCTGTCTTTGTCGACCACCATAGTCAATCAGGTTTCAAGAAATACGAAAAGACGGGATGAAAATGCCTTTGCGGCAACAATGTGCCAGTGGGGGGATGCGGAAAAGTATTAAAATCTACCTCCGAAGGTCATGTTTTCTACAAAGCGCAGGTGGAAGTCTACTTTAAAACGTGCCTTCATAGATTTCAGTACACGAGCTGTGAATTCACTGCATTTGTGAGCCTATATTCAAATGAAACAGCTAAAGCCTCACAAGAGTAAAGAGTTTTGGGTGGAGGCTAATACCACTGCTAGTCTTGAAATCATTAAAGTTTACTTATTTTGTTACACATATGACACATGTACACCATTTGTGTTTTCAGGTTTATTTCGTTCTTCTGCTGGTGGCTGTTTTCTCTGACTGTAATGGAATGCCACAGACGCAAATATGTCTCATTCAATCTTATTTCCGAAGTGTGCAGGGCCATGGAACAGCAGGATCCGGAAATCTTCTACGAGTAAATTTCCAGTCGAACAAAACATTCACCCCAATAGATTTGTCTTTCACTGGTACATGTAACGACTCTGCAAACAAAACAAGTAGGTGATATTTCAGGAAGTAGTCGAGTTACGTCATGATCTACTGCAAATACGCGATCTGATTGCATTAATCGTCATGGTCTATTCGTGGATAGACAAGATCGCGCACGCTATGTCATTGGAAGTATTTTTCAAATTTTATGAACGTTGTTTAGCGATTCCAATCATTTTTTTTTTTTTTCAGAATTCATCATGCTAAAGAAAGACATCAACGGATTACTTATAGTTAGCTTCTTTTGGAAAGCAAACAGAAATTACGCGGTTACAATTAAAAATGGAACCTTGCAGATCGAGGTAAGATTTTTCGTCAGCTTCTAAGGTAGTGAGGTTTTAGTCGAGTTCAACGGACCAGAAATATTTTAGTATGACTACGCAGAATGGACAGTGCTTTAGAATTCTCATTGTGAAACGTAAATACTACGTAGATAAAGGGGGCAAAAAAATTAAGGGAAACGTTGAATTGTCCTCGGTCATCTTCAGAAAAGTTTCGTTAAGATTCTTTGACAGACTTCGGAATCTTAGAGATTTTGGAGATCACATCGATAACTGCGATTTCCATTAAACTGAAAAGGAAAAAAAAGTGTTTCTTCTCTTTAATTAAAAGAACCGTAACTGAGAACAATACTTGCTCAAACACCTCTTTCGTCGGGTATTGTTCCTTGGTCACTGGAACTAACGTTTACAATTCCAAATGTCCCAACCACTGTGCAGATAATCAATGATACCCTCCAGATATCCAATTTGTCTGCTTATTCTCTTCAGCATGTCAACAGACTTCAGCATTATCACGAGTTCGTATTCAAATGTGCCACAAGCACTTGTACTCTGAAGACCTTGGAAAGTGTCTCCTCTAGATCTCCTTCTTACGTCAAATCAGGTAGGAACGGACAACCACTGGTGGGCAGAAACCCGACTGACGTTGCAACATGGATTAAAGTTCTTGGGACAAGAGTTTGCTATAATTGATGACGAAAGATGCTAAGAAAAATGACGCAATGCATCTCAGCAGAGGCTATTTCAAATCTTTTCAATTGTTTTAAAACCTGATAAATGTTGAGACTGTTAAACCTTTACTGTATCTAGCCCAATAATACCCGGGACGTTTATTCGCTTAATTAGTACAAACTCCATACACGAGAGGGATGGAGTCTTTTTTTGTTTGTTTTTTGTTAACTAAGAACTTAAAGATCCGATGCTAAGAGAACAGTTACTACATAATTTAATTCAGTTCACATTGAAAAATAGAACTTCTAATTGTATCGCCCTGCACACTGACGTGATGTTTCAAATAAACGACTACACCTTCCGTCCGTAGTAAAAGCCCAGTTTTTTATTTATTTATTTCATTTTTTTTTAATGATATCTTTCTCTCAGGCCAGTCTGTTGCAAGACTGAGGTGTTTGTTGGAACACGCTGTATTCGTTGCTTAGGCTACATTGTTTCGCGACCTATCTGTTTTCGGAATGAATGGTGTGGCAGAATGCAAGGAACATCAGTTTCCGAAAGCATTCAAATTGTTCCTCCTATTTCCATTCCAAGGAATGGATTGGTCTTAAAAGTAACATAAGTAACATCTATTTCAAGTACTCTGTCTGGTCCATGAAAGAACACGCCCTTAGAAAGATCGCGCCTATTAATCCTCTACAGTATTTTTTATTTTTTGTTTTGTTTGTTTGTTCATTTGTTTGTTTGTTTTTTCGTTCCATCGAGAAGCCCTTTCACTCGAGGTTAGATACCGAACAGTAGCGTTGCGGATAGCTCTGTCGATAGACAGCCAGGTATAGATTTTGTAAAAAAAAAAATGAAAGCATTAGAAGAGTGTAGATAACAGCGTAGCCTATGTCAAAAACAGCAAACCTGGACTAAATGGTTTATTATAAATAGCGGAGGATGCACATTTCCACTAATTTTCAATAACAGAGGGAATAGCGACGGAAATGACTCAAACAAGTTATAAAACATGCAAGCAAGACGTAAACGTCGTTTTCTCAGTCGAATTCTCACCGCCTTTTGCTTGATCTCTGAAGTTTAAATTTTTCTTGAATTTTTTGTGCATTTAAATGGGTAAAAATGTATTTGACATGTACCTGTCGCTTTGCATCATAGCCTTCAAGTGCTACATTCACCTCCAGGCGGGTCCCTTTTTAGTGAACAAAGCAAGAAATGACACAGTTCTCAACCAATAAGAGGGAAGAAATACCTTTATGCAATTGTCTGATTTTACAAGTACATAAGTGCCTAAAGGAAAGAGTATTGACTGTTTTGATTTTTCTTCTACTTGAATAATCAATGACCAATGATAGATTTTTACAATCAAGGTTATTGGAGATTAGTTTCGAAAATATTAATTTTTTGCATTTATTTGTGCCTTATTCTCTTCTACGTAGAAATTTCACAAATTTAACTCCAGTTTACTCAAGCTTGTTCCAACTGAACTAAATGCAGTTCCATCAGTTTCTTGAAGCTTAAAGTTATTTTAAATCCAGATAGCTCGACATTTTAAAAAATTGTGATGCCTCTGATGGGTTAAGTTATTGGGACCAGACTGTAGTTATGTTACTGTTTGCTCAATTTGTCTTTTTAATTTGTTTCAAATCTTTGATTGATTTGTGTTTGTGCTGTACGTGTTTATATCGTTTGTTCTTTTAAAAAACGTCACAAAACAAACACGTCTGTTTTTGGTAAATCATTTTATTAGTGAAAAAAAGAAAACTCCATTCTCAAACTGCGATGAACTAAAGCAACAATGCCGCTCTTAAGCGAATTTTCTTCGGATACTTAAAGGCGGCAACATGGCTGCTCTCACGAGACTTTAGGCACTTAGCGACGGCAACATGGCGGTGGGCAGGATCGGATACATGTGTGAGTACAGACCATTGGACAAGGGCTTGGACCACCGGGGGGAGCTGGCTGACCTGCAGGACCGGGGAGACCTGGGGGACCTATATCACAGAATAGAGAGAACGTTAGAGCTCAGAATTATTCAATTGATTCAACTATTTAATTAATCAAAATTAATGAGGGAAATAAATGAGCCTTTTTTACAACCTTTTTGTCTTTTTTATTTCATTTCATCCATACACCATTTACCACGAAATTTTGGCGGGTTTCCTTTCTTGTGATTTTGCGATCCCCCCTGTCCCCCAGAAAAAAAGCAACAACAATAAGACATGTAAAACCTCAACTGTTGTCTCCGCAAATGTACTCCAGACATTGGCGATCATAAGCGATACGTTGGGGTTTTGCGATAACCGAACTCTTATAGAAACCGAATACAAGACCGGAATCCCAAAAATTCAATCCCTACAGCAAATGGCAAACCGCAACCTTCAAAAAAACGCAAGCAGCCTTTCGACTTAACTTTACGCTATGAAGTTGGAAGGCTGCTAAATCTGATACTGTAGAATCTTTTCAATATTCACCAGGCGTTCGCAAAATTTCCTCTTTGAGTTAGCTTCACGAACAGAAATGACGATTTCTTAGTGGAGATGTGATCTTACCGGGTGGTCCAGAATCTCCTGCAGGGCCTTGGTTTCCTGGGGCTCCAGGGGGTCCCATAGGACCATCACGTCCGGGTGGACCTAAGGTTGGATAAACATGAAAAAAGATCGTCAACTATAAGAAGATATGGGAATAGGTCTATGCCATCTGTAAGGCAATTTTATATGCGGTAGTTTGTGACGTGTTAGCCCCTTGAGTGAATACATGAATTCTGGTTCTGGAGATCAGGTTTCAATCGTTGATGATGACGATATTAAGTTCCGCAAAACACAACAATTTCAGGTTCGCTTTTGTAAGAATTTCATTAGTTTAAAAGTTGTAAAATTATTGCCCTAAACTAATTGTTTTCGTTATCGTCTGACAAGAAATTCGCGTTGCACTGGCTAAATATATTGTTTGTTGTCGTGAGCTACATTCCAACGTACCTGCAGGTGCACCAGGAAGACCTGGAAGTCCAACGGGTCCTGGGGCACCGATTGGTCCTGCTGGTCCCTTGGGCCCATCAGGTCCTGGTGGTCCTTGCATTCCCATTGGCCCATCTACACCTGGAGGGCCGGGAGGCGGTGGGGGAGGCGGTGGCGGAGGGGGTGGTGGTGGTGGTGGTGGAGGAGGAGGAGCGGGAGCGCAACATTGCACATTACAAGATGGTGCGCAAGAGGACGGACATCCTGGTGGACACGGGTTAGGACTTCTTTTGTAGTGCCTTAAGTGTTCTGCAAACAGTGAATTAAAAACTGATTGAGTTAACATAATATACTAAACTAAACGTCTTCTCTAGCAAGCTAATACTGTGGAACCCCGTTGACACGGCCACCAACGGTTCAAGAAGATCTGGCATAATAATTAGGTGAATGGATTAAGAGGGTTCTTTAACCTTAAGAAAATGACTGTATCAAGTGTTCTATAGAAGACTGTGCCCACTTTTTATCGGCGGGAACTAGAAAATTTGCTACAATAACGAGGTGGCCGTAGGACGGGGGTCCATTGAAGTTTAAGTTAATTAACTAATTAATTGACCAATAACTAATAGCACTTCATGCCGTTTCAACTTGAATGTAATGGGATGAGGGCAACTCATAGAACTGCCTAATTGGACGAGGCTGTGGGCAACTCCAATTTCGCAGTCAGCGGAACTGTTTTAATCCAATTATTTCTAACTTGGGCAAGAATTCATTTGAAAGACAGGGAAACCAAATTTCACTGGCCAACTGGAGCGTTTTTACGCTTACTCCCCAGTGAACAACATCTAATTCTTTTATACAAAGCGAATGATCATCATGTGTCTTAACTAACCATAAATTGTGCGAAGTATTATGATGGTTATGGGTTGCCTGCTCAGTGTTTTTCTCCAAGCAAGAGGCAGTGATTACTTTTCCCAAACAACTCTGCTCTCTTTGTTATCTGAATGCCAAATCGAACAAATTAATTTCTGTATAATAAGCAAAACAGAGACAATTGCTTTTAACAGATCACTAATCGAGGAGATGTAAACACAATTGGGTTTCGCGGTAAATATGGCCTTTAAGGAAATGAAAGAGATTGGAAATATTAATAAATAATAACTGACGGTGTAATATCACGGTTCCCTTCATCTACCAATCATAAACAATTTACTATGATTTAAATGACAGCCACTTATTTAGTTTAGTTTTTTTCTCTCTTTTCTAAAGAAAATAAATGCTATGCTTCTTGGGAAAGATGAAAACGTAAGTTTATATTCGTCTCCTGGGCTTTACACAAACTGCCAAGAGGCTGAACTTTGAGTGAATTTCTGTGAAAACCATTAACACCTCCTCAAGTTTAACAAATGAAGTCATATGTTAAAGTATTGACGGTTTGGATGGAATAGATTTTGGCAATTTCATATCTTTCTTTTCCCTATGGGAATGGATTGTTCAAAAGTCTAGCTTGTTTTATCAGAATAAGAACGACTCTGAATAAAATGTGCTCTTGCGTGTGATGCGACGTAAAGTGCTAGTCTCATGGCGATTTTCCTATCTTCTTTGTCACAATTTTGATTAATTTATATCAAAGTACCTTGCTCACACATGAATTGCTTTTAGACCACCAAGGGGACAAAAACAAGCCAAAATTAGTTTTTAGAGGTTTTATCAGAGGCACAAGGGCAGAAACTTGAAAAATTCTGCCAGATGTTTTCAAGTCGGACGCCATTTCCATCCTGGCCATTTCCATGTACTGGAGTACCCATTTTAATACTAATGGACCATTATTTTTAGGCTTCCATAGATAAAAATGAGTCTCTTGGCTTTTCACAGTGATACTAAAAATTGATGAGACTGCCCCTTTAATTATGAAGTGATGACCTAATTGTGTTGAAAACTAGCCCCATAGTACACTGAGATGGAGAAACCTTACCGAGTGATGTCGCTGATGCGAAAGACGAGACGTAAAGGACGGAACCCAACACCAAGAGTAAACCCTGCATCTAAGACAAAGGAAACAAACATTTTTTAGACATTTTTTAGGCTAAAAATCCTTCCCATGCATTAAATGGTCAACATGTCATTTCTCCTTACAATATGAAAACAGTTTGAGGCTGTCAGGTTACGAGAAAATGATCACTTTATCAACGTATGAAATAAGATATTGAAATCGGTAATGAAACTTGACGTTTCGATCTTAACTGGTGAAGTGACAGTTGAAGCGATACTTCTTAAAATTGATGCAAAACAATATTCTAGAGCGCAAAGTGCACGAAAATATTACGAAAGACTTCGGGGAACAGAGAAAAACGCAGCATCTTTACGGCGTTGCAAAGGGGCTCAGTTCACAAGAAGAAAAATCGATCTGAATCAACGTTCTCGCATCATTTAATATATGCATCCTAAATAAGGGTACGTGTATTTGAAATCGGCGATAAATTGTTTTACCCCCATCTTACAGGGTTTGCAGTCTATAGTACAGTATTTAGTTTGCTCAAAGAAAAGGAGGCAGTATTTCAAATGACATCTTCTTAGTAGGAAGTCATTGGACGGTCAAGAAAATTGATCAAGACCTTGCGGGTAACACGCAGTTTTAGGACTGGTTGAAGCTTCGTTTGCAGAGGGAGAAAATTTTGGTAATTTAATAAAATATTGTATGGTTCAAAGTGTTCTTATTTTGCTTTCGGGTTATTTAAGGCTAAATTTCAATTGTCAATCCCATCTTCGTAAACTTGTCAATCGATCAGAGACGATACAACTTTTGAACGGGTATTTGTCGGCGTTCAATTTATAGTTAAATTTCATAAACAAAAGAAAAAAAGAAAAACTACATCTAGTGTTTATGGTTTCTATAAATACTACTATTCAACGTTTTAAGAAATAATTGATCGCTGATAAAAATCAACGATATAAACAAATTAGAGGAAATTCAAATTTTTACTTCGACTAATCCGAAACAGTTAATCTTGAAATCAAAATAACGCTGCTGGAACTACCCCAAAATTTACAAATAAAGTCAGTGAGAGTCATAACAAGCATTGTAAACTAACTGGCGAAGGAGGCAAAAACATTCGTTCGAAAAGAGTGAGAATATATAATAACGAAAGAAGAAAGTGTTCTTACCTTGTAAAGCTGTCTCGGAATTGTGTTTCGCGTCTTTCAACTGCAGGCCCTTAAACGTCTGACAATGCTGAATAATTAATTGCTTCATTTTTTGGTTCATCTGGTCTTTTAACGCTTCATAAACTAAGACCGGCTGGTAGAGCGCAGAACTTGATCAAGCATTCGAAAGAATATTGAAGAGAAAAAAAGAAGCCTCGATCGATAACATCACAGATGTTTTTACTGTTAAAAGTAGTTCACCGATTCTTCTTTTGAGGACATGTTATTCTCACCCGTGCCCTTACAAATTGCGGCTCTCTAGGTTCGCGGATATTTTGACCGATATTACGTCATTTTTAAAGGGGATGGAACCAATGCATTGTTCCAACAGCAGGTTAAGCAGTCAAAACATCCAGTCAGTACGGGTGGCATTCTCCTTTAAGAGTTTCGAATAGATAAGCAGCACACACTTTCAACGAAATAGGAAGAAACACCAGATGACACTAAGACGGGAAGGACAAGGGTATCCGAGGTAAATAGGGGAACAAAAAACACAGTCGAGATAAAGCTAACAATGTCATCGAGCAACAGCGTGTTTCGCATTTTTCACCAATGAATGAGAACTACAAAGCAAACGAGCTTTCCACTCGAGCGTGAAGTTCCCCTTGCATCTCGGAAACTGGTACCTGTTAAACGGCAGCGACTTCGGTAAACCTATTTTAGTCAATTCTATTTTCACTGGATAAACTAAGAAAACTTGGAACCCTTTTTAAATAAACATTTTAGAACAGCAAGTCATAAAGTTGCCCCAAGACGGAAAATGAAACCAAAGTCGCTTATTCCTTCATAGTATTGTGATTCAGTTTTTTTTTCCGACGGTTTACCACTGATCTCAGGGCCTCCTGGCTCGTGTGCGACTTCACCTTTTTACCTCATTGTAAATATAGCACACAATTTTCTTTTAAAATAAATCTTTCAAGATACACGCTCGATGTATGCATTAGTAAAAAAAAAACTCTAGGGTAGGAAAAATTAATTGGACTGGCTCCAAAGTTTCACATACGTTTTTGCTAAGAGCAACGCCAGTTTTAACAGTTTTGTTTGACTTCCGCCAAGTTTAAAAAGAAAAAACGGAGCCACTTTGTAAGCATCAGCTAGTCACAATATTGATTTTCATCAGTAATTTCGAACGAGCAAACAGTGAGGACGGAATACGTGTAGCTTTTCTTTATTTACATTATAACTAACGATCTATTAGGACATAATTTCTTTTGCAAGTATAGAATTGGGTGGCGGTTCCTAATCTGTGTCAATGGAAGCTTATAAAAATAGCAATAAAATCTTTGCTCTGATTTATCGACCTCACAAACCGAGCCCAAAAATTACCAGCTCAAGAAAAATGTGTCACCGGTAAACTGAACAATACCAACTCATTGGTGACCGCATTTCTGACTTTTGATTGGCTAAAATAACAACGCTTCGTTTACTATGAAACAAGGTAGTTAATTTTACAAATACCTTAACGCCTCGTTGGATGTTTAACACAAGCTAACTAAATTTCAATATGGAAAGCGTTTTTTATCTCCCTACTGAAATGTCAGTGTTGAGCAGTTGCTCAATGGGTAAAATCAAACGTCCAAAGGAAAAGCAAAGAACGGGAAAGGTAAGGACGAAGTTTAAAAACTCATGTTTGATTTCAATATTTTTCTTTGTGTTCTTTTGTTTGAAAAGGTAGATCAAAGAATTAGTCAAAATAAACCATTTTATCGGAGTTTGACGGCTTCCAAATGCGAAGAAGAGAATAGTAAATGCAAATCCTGCTTTTCAGCAGGTGGATAAAAGTCCATTGTTTCCTTGTTTTAACGGGCGATTTGCCACTGAAACCGGAAAAAAGTGTCTTTATGACTCTTAACAAGGCAATTTTGGCAAACGGTGCTCTATCAGTCGCCTATGTCAGAACGAATTTGTCGCAAGAAAATTACATTGGCAACGTAATAACAACGAGGTAACGTCAACAATTGTATGTTTATCTATTTTAAAGGTAATTCAATTTTACGCCTTGTTAAGTTTGCGATAATATTTTCGTCCGTTGCCGTTCAAAACTAGTCTTCCCCAAGAGCTATGGAATGAAATGTACTTTCGCGATATACATTTACTATACGAAGAGAAAAATTCTTTAATTAACTGTTTTTTGGAGTCAAAGAACCGATTGCCACTAAGGCCTGAATACAATGCAGCTATTATAATAATTATAATAAAAGGCAAGAAAAAGTTCCTCTGACCGTTCCTCTGACCGTTCCTCTGACCTCTTTTACTCCTTTGAGGACTTCTAAACTGTAGTTGCCTTTTTTAAGCGTCTCAACCATTACTTTAAAATTCATCAATAAAAATCTAGCCGAAATTGTAAATACATTTTAAACGCCTAAGATGAGAAGCTAACTAGATTCCTTTTAATCGTCCAGTTCTGATCCTGATGGGAATTAATCTAGAAATCTTGAATTGTAAGTTCCATTGCTCTATAGATATGATGGACAGAGGTTTCGTCTCTAGTATAGTGTAATTTGTAATTTTCAAGTAAAAAGTCTAAGTTCCATTTATAATACCAACTGGATACCGACACGTGACAAAGATATCCTGAAATAAATCTTTCTAAGTTCTACCTGCAGCACATTGGTCGAACATGAAGATCATTCCATAGTTCACATGCTAGAAATTTTTTTTGCAGTATTCCAATACACGTATGTCGATGAAATAAAGTGGGAAAGAGTAAGGATGTCGTAAAGCTTTCTTATGACATAAATTTCACTTCTATTTATTGTGTTTCTCTATGATCTAACCCACAGTAAACAATAACAATATGATTTCATTCTTGGAACTAAATTGCGACGAGAATTGATAGAATTAATGTTCGGCAAATGCTACTCTAGTTAGTTTCCACTTTCATGAAAAAAAGATGGGTCTATAAATGGTCCTTATCCCTAGCCATACTTGAAAAAGCCCCATTATATAAGGATACTGTACCTACTCTCTAATGAAAGTAACACAATCAACAAACAGAGGTCATAATTTCAAACCATGCCATTGTACCAGCTTTTCTTCCCAAAAAAGGAATCCCAGAGGAATCGGACTTCACATATAAATGCGGCATTGACAAACTCTTGAATTTGTCGAGCCCAGCGTAGCACCGGCCACATGACTTCAAAATGAACCATTGGCGATATGAAAAGACTCTTTTGGGGTCAAACTAGGTGAGAAAAGAAAACAGGATAAGCCATAAAAAACCCGGCATGCGATTGCCTTTTTACTTCTTTAATTGCGAGAGAAAAAAAATCCACTAAATTGAGCAGAAATCTACCGTTATGTTGCTATGTTTAAGACTATAATAAAATACAGCTAAAGGTGAGTAATACGTTAGCTACAGGTGACCCACGCTACTTTATTTCTGTTTTCTGTAGCATAAAGGAACTAGGGAGTATTACTACTGCCCTTCCCCCCCCCCCCTCTCCCCGCACCAGCTCATGTTGCGGACCTCAACGGAAACGTACTATCTTCCCTCTAAGTTTCGTTGTCATAACTTTAATATTCTCGGAGTTAAGGGGGGGGGCGCCCCCCCGGTCCCAGAAGACCAAAAACGCATGGTATGAATAGGGTCAAGCCATTGACCCTCCAATCACCTGAACAAGAGTCCGATGAACAGTCCCACGCGCTTTCACAGCGGTCCAACGCACGACGCGTGCGCAGTTCCCGACATAATTTTACAAAGGAAAATACAGACAAATGTCGAAAGTTTCACTTTAACCGCAAAAGTTAACGCCGTTTCTGAAAACTTAAGCTTTTTACGTTGAGTATGTGTTGGAGATGAAGCAACTGGCATCCACAAGTTTTGTCGGCGCCAAATTTGGTTTATCGGGACGTTTTATGTGTCGTTTTCATACGAACTTCACGCTCGTAAACGTCTGAACTGATTCAAACTTCAAGGCTCTGAAAAACCAGAAGACACGTCGTTTTTTGAGTTTGACCGCTATGAACCACGTGCTAACCTCTACACAATCATGCCTCCACATTTTGAAGACAATGTCTGTCTGTGCATAAACACATGGCTTTTGACCTAGCACAAGTAACCTGGGATCAATGACACAAATGGAACATCGATTATTGGAAAATGTTTACAACCCAGCGGTGGTTTTAAGTTACCAGGCATGACGTATCTTTTAAAATTTTGTCGGCCTCCTCAACATTCCAAAACGGAGACAAATTAAAATAGCGCTGACACTGGATATTATTTGCTTAAAATTTCCCTACTTAAAAAAATCGAGGGCAATATTTTAAGCTATTAAATGTTGCAAAAACAAATTACTTTCAGCATTTTTAAAAAATTCAGTTCAAACATGAAAATGCCAAATCTATGTCGAAAAGCCATTTCCTCGCGTTCGTCATTGCTCTCATATTCCAGTAGTGCAGTCCAGAATATCAAATTATTTAATTCTCTACAGTTTATTAGAGTTTAGGGTTTTTCTAAGCCATGTAGTAATTGTCACAAAATCCTATGACCAGATTCTAATGTGGCTCTTAAACTCCGCACTATGACTTTTTGCCGTGACCTTATCTTTACATCCTGTAAATAAGATTCTCTATGAAGACTTCTGTGACGAGAACATGAGTACAATTATTATTTAACCCAAATTCTCACCTTTAAAACCAGGGCTCTTTTCTTTACAGCCAGAACATAATGGGGGTTCACTGCCCAACGAAAGGACACCAAAAATGTGCCATTGATGACCCTTCGCTCTTCATTGAATTCTTGGAATGAACATAAAAAAAGGTACACACGGTATGAGTAATGTACAGTTCAGTTTTGAGCGATTAATGGGAAACAATGGACTATATTTCGGTAGTTTTGTCCACTTCTTCAACTGACTGATACTTAATTTAATTTGAACAAAATTTAAAGCAGTTGAAAAATCGTCGGGACACTATCAAAATTAGGATTTTCCCATTATAAAAAGGTTGTTGAAGAAAAACTACCAATAATAAAAAGAGAATATATAAATGAATAGCCATTCAGCGAATTTTAACAGAACTGAAAGGGAAGGGTGGGGGTAAACGTAAATTGACTGCGATAATGGCAAGATGGCCCTCAAAACAAAGTATATAAACTCTCTCCGCAATTGAGTTTAGCTATAAAGAACTCGAACTACTTGTTTATAAGTAAAGGTTACCCCCAGTTTAACCCTCCAGTGTACTCAAAACAACCCAAAAAACAAGTAGTAACGCAGTGCTGTTACAAACTCGGAGTCCGTTTACTTCTTTACGGGGGAAAAACCTATGTCCCCAACATAAGTATTTGTATGGGGAATTGGTAATATTAATGCTTGTTTGAGCTTACAAACGATTAGTAGTTCCCTGCGTTTGATTAAAATCTGTTCCTTAAATAAATGCTAGAAAATTAGTTCTTTTGCTAATAACACTGGAAGATAAAGACTTAGCTTACTTGTAAACCTTAAGGTGGCGCTGTCACAGGAGCCAGTGAACGTCACATTAGTTGGCACACCGCTCTCGTTCAAATGAACTCGAAGAAGGTTACCTTCAATGTAGCCTTCCTTGCGAACGAAAAACGATTGAATCTGGCACGGCGAGTGCTGTGAAGCGCCGGCATAGATGTGAATCAGAAGAACTGTCGAAAGTACTGGGAATGCGACCTGATAAATCAAATCAATTCGATGGTTAGGTGCAAGTGCTTCAGTGGTACCCAAGCGATGATGTCAAGTTGATAACATACTTGTTATGATAGAGTAAAAGGCAAACTAAAACAGCTCTGCATTCATTTCTTAGACTACAAAAGCAAAATGATTCCTGCAAAGTGCATTTCCGGCTAATGTTATAAGCCTATGGATACACGACTACCTATTTTGAAAAATCCTGCATGTATGTAAAGGACACTAGAACGGGAATAACTGAGCAGTGGCCATATATATCTAGAATACCATCGTACGTGAAACAGTTAGCCTTGAGTAAACAAGATACCTCCTAATAGCGAAATCATACCCTTGTAAGTGTTTGACCACATATAAGGTTATGCGAAGGCAACCGATTGCATGAAAGTTAACAGAAAGTGGACCTCGGAAATGCAGGAAGGTGGCTGAAGATATCTAAATGTTTAAGAGTTTATTTGTATGTTATAGTGTAATGAATAGAATAACAAGTAACACCAGAAGAAGCAGTACCTTAGACGCCATTTACCAGGCTTAGACGAGCCTCCTTCTCCTTGATCACACTCCACTAGCACTAACCCTGCAGGAAGTTGAGGAGTAACTTTACGGTTTGCATTAACCTCCCTCACCCTTCTCAGATATTGTATCCTGTTTTGCACAATATGTGCGAAAAGACAACGATATAACTTATGAGGTGAATTCTACATCAATAACATCAGAGAAATTTCATTAAACCACAAAACATTGTGAAATATGGTATTTAAAAAGCAAGTTATCGTGATTTCACTTCATACAAGCTAAGCTTTATGTCACAGTTTACAAATCGCCATGAATACCTTAATTAAAGAAACAATAAACTTCTCAAGTATTTCTGAAGTGCCGAAGGGAACTAATATCCTTGTTGGATCAATTTAATCCGGCCGCAATTTTGCCCATGTTGTCGTCGATGTCATGACCAATCGTATCAAGTCAAATGGTTGCTCAGTGTGAATATTCTATTACTCTTTTGCGAATTAGACTCTCTTATTGTTTAAGATTGGCATCCATCCACTTTTCCTCAGGCCACGAGCAGATTTTTTTTTTTTTTTACCACAAGAAACGCCTATTTTAGACAGCTTATACTGTTTGTGGTGATGTTGCCAATACTTCGTATGTTTGCAAGAGAAAAACCTGTATCTAAAGGGGGAGGTAAACAACCATCTACAGAAGCACACATATCCTTTTGGCACCTGGCACACTAATACGAAAACATAAAGATCACCGTAAAATATCAATTGAATTAGTTATGGCCAAACTGCAAAGGAAATTAACTGTCTGTTTCTGCAGAAGCTGTGGAGGTGTTGGTGATGATTTATGACCTGCACGACGGCATCGTCTCCAAAATTTGCCAATACTTACAAAAAAGGTGACAACCAAAAGAGGTGTCTATTCTCAATGAGAAACGTAGAAGAGGAGATGTCGAGGCAGCTCTCAGGAACAGTCAAATCAGACAGCGATCCTTATCATTGCACGTGACATCCAGTTAGTTATTGTATGCTTCTGTTGGCTGCATCCAAAGGGAAAAAATCGTTAAAGCTTACAACACAAGCAAAACCATGGATTGTTCTAATGATCAATTAATCAGTTGAGACATTCCTTCCACTGCCTCAGAAACGTAGTGTGCATACATTGTAGTTTCACGACTTTATCTTTTCTGCAAGCGTTCGCCCAAGACATTATTCTTACCTCTATGAACTGAGTAAAAATGTTTGAGGAAAACCTGGGTAACTTTTACTAGAGTTAAATTAAACCATCAGCCGCGACTTTACATTTGTTAACGTAATGCCTTATCAACGTTCTATCGAAATTATCCGATGAGTTTCAAGATAATTCAATTACCTCTACGTGTACTCCTGCACGATGAACCGAAACAATGTGTTGGCTGAAAGAGACTTGCCTTTTCTAAGACATTTTCCAAATGAAACTGCGGTTGGCACGGACTGGAGATCGAAACTTTCTGTTGAGCTAAGCTTACAATTGCGATGGCAACTTCATCTAGAATTTGTTCCGGTCAGGCAACATTTTTTTAATGATCCGTAAACAAGGCTGGAAGTCTTGGAATTCACCGCGCCTCTGTTATCGCAATGTATTTCAAAAGTTCCTAGCATAAATTTGTATTCCTGCACGCTGTTAAAGGAGCTTTTACCTAACCATACACGCATCTTTTTTACAAGGAAACGGAGTACACAGCCGGCCTTGCAGCAGCCTCTCTGGTGTAAAAGACCATGCACTTAAGTTGTTCAACCCGCAAGGAAATAACACATCCTCGAGTCATTTTACGTTCATATTTAATGACTGTAAGTTGCAGTTTCTCCGGTTTCAGCCATGAGACCTTAAAAACGTGAACAGGAAAGGCAGAACAAAAATTGCCGTTGATTTTCGGCTGAATACGTTTTTTGACACTTTTGTCTGAGAGAGAGATGCTAAAGAAGTAGCTATTTCATGCACGGTTGCAATTACTCTGCCTGCCTGCACGCACTCTACATGGAAGGACAGTTCTGTTGTGTAGGCCAAACTATGCCGAATTCAGTCACTAAAGCATAGGGCGGCTTGATTCAAGCGCGGGCTACGTTCTTTGTGCCATGGTTCAACATTTCAATATAGATTTCATGGAAGATCAGAGCTTTGGAGAGTATTTAGAAAGCTGAACGAAGTACGTTCTCTTTAACCCTTCAGAGTAATTGTTTTGGTTCTTGATCCACCTCAATACCTTTGTTCAAATAGCATATTTTTCTTCAGTTGCAAGGAAGAGTTTATGCTCAAAATGTTTCTTCAGTGCAGAAGTCAATTTAATGGAAATGCTTTGAAGATCTCTGCGATGTCAAATCCCGGGAGTAGGGTATAAGAAGTAGCCACTGGAAAAACAGTACACTCTCATCCAAACATTATCCCGAAAGCTAATAAAAATGAATTTATGAACTAAGGGATAAATAATTACCTGGCGGAAACTGCAAGCCAAGTTCGATTTAGAATGCCGTGTGTACTTTTAGCATAAGCCACTAGTAAAATAAGAATTTAACTGATATTTACTACTAGCATGTTCTGATCTTCCAACAAACGGTTTATATCAATTCTCCGAAGCTAAAGCTCGTCATTTGTTTCCCAGTACATCAAAAGCAGCAAAATTCGAACACTTATTCGTTATTTTTTCAGCCTCCGCTGAGACCAAAAATTAGCTAAAGGAGACGAGATCCTGAAGATATTGCTGCATTTTTAGCTCAAATAATATGAAACCTGACAGCGAAACACTCACCCAACTCAAATGACAGCTCACTCTCAGACTGCTTAATAAGAATTTTATTTCGGAAAAATCAAAACTGAACAGCGTACAAGATTATTTGCCTTACTGAATAATACCGTTCATTTGGTATTAAGGATTTCGTCCAGAAACTTAAATGTTATAACCACTTACTTTTAACATGAATCATGCGAGGTTTGATTCAAGGAGGGGGAAGGTGGACAATGTAGAAAAAAATCAGTAACCTCAATGATCCCTAAATTTGACTAAAAGCAATGGGCCGATTATTTAAACGACGTATAACTTAGACTGTGGTTTCAGGCAACTTATGAACTTCTACATATGTTTATAAGTGCGTTATTTACAAGGAGATAAATGTTCTTCTAGAGTCTTGGATCCTTCACATTCATTATGGTAAAAAAGCACTTGTATTCGGGTTGGACAGATTGAAATCGATTTAGACCACGACTGAACTTTGTTTGAATAACTGGCCTAACGAGTTCGTTATATTGCAATATTTTACCCACGGGCAATATATATGTTCAATGGATGCTAGCACGCTTGGAATGATTTCGTGTACTTTTTTTTTTTTTTAATGTATATATTTTTTTATTTCTCGATATTTTTACCAGACCGCCTCATTTGCATGAGAAAGAGGATGGCGAGAATTCCCTATAAATATATCTTTAAAATTTCATCAGACCAGTTTAATGCAAAACATTCTTCAACACGGCAACCTCGAGCTCTTTCAAGACATCGTCTTTACCAAATTGTGAACAGAATCTTTCAACTGACGTCTTTTACGGCATTTAAATCAATTAACGTACGATAAAGGTTTTAGACAAGAAAATTGTTCAGGACTCTCGTAAGTACAGCTCGATGTTAGACGCATCATTGAATAGTGTTATGTACCACTGTTGATGATTAGTATACATCAACGACTGCACAAATTGATCACGTATGCAGTTAAGTCGTCAGTTTGAGTTTAAGGTGGTTATAGCTAGCAAACATGAGAAACAAATTGCTACGACATATTACCTGTATTTGTGTATTCCTCTTGTATATCACCATGCATGGAGAACTACTTGTTTCACGTCCATCCAAATCTTAGCCTCCAACAAGACTGACCTGGGCGTAGTGTATTCCGTGCGTCAGCAATGGCGGAACGCCACCTTCTTAAACGCCAGCCAAATCGACGATAAGGTATCTAAGGGAAAATTAAAACAAGATTTTGGTAGAAGCAATAAACATCGACACTTTGTTACTCCTCTTGCCTTCAAACTGGACCATACACTATGCTACAATACACTTTAGTTTACCCGTTAATTCAATGTTCGTATATTTACATGATGTCCATTAACAACTGTCAAGCCCAGAGCTGTTTAATAAACTCTATTCACCTTCAAATACTTTTTAACAGAGAACTGAGAAATTTTGGATCAACAACAGATTATTCCATAGATCACCTGGCTGCAATTTACGTTACCCTATTTCCACAAAACATACACTGATATTAAGCTTGTAACTTGAAAAACAAAATGCGTTTGATATATATGCATATAAATGCATGCCAAAAAGTACCTACTTTAATCTAAATGAATTAAAAGGTTGTTTTCTCCAAAGTGCATCACCTTCCTATGACTCGGCAGATGAACTATTGAATTTCAAATCTTGTAAGGCAGTGGGATGACTGAAATTATCATCGTCTGACTAAAAGATCACGAACCCACTGACTTTCACATAGAATTTCTGATACCAAACTGGAAAGGTTTCAGTTAAAACGTAACACCCTCCAACATTGTGTTCAGTTTCTCGCACTTTCAATGTGAGGAATAAAAGGGCAATTGATTCTCTGACGTTGTTTAAGTGAAGAGTGTATGTCAAGAGTGTATGACTTTTGAATGTTTCAAATAATGCAGTGAAAATAGGTATGCATGAAATCAAACTACAAAATCTTAAATGAGACTCTCACCAGGTATTGCCCAAGGTCGGATGCGTGCTCTCTGTCACCCACTGAATGTCTCTCACGTGGAAGATTTCGACGCGCCCAAGGGTTCTAATCCAAAGTCACGATATCTCGCGTGGGCGTCTGTTTTCTTAAGTCGGGCTCAAGAATAATATATGGCTTTTTTACGTCGCAAACAGTGAAGCATTTCGCTCCAGCACTGCAAGAGCTACAACTTGTCTCGGTTTCGATTTGTTTATTTACAAGACGTGACAAGTTAAAAATCAGGTTGATGAACGATAATGGTAAACTGATATTGCCTTCACGTACACGCATGAAACAAGTTGTTGTTTTCAGTTACTTTGATGAGCTTCTATTGGATGGCAAGATGTAGCTAAAAAAAGATTCCATAGAATTCAGTGTTAAATGACTCCACCCTCGGGGGGGAGGGGGGGGGCAATTGTGTTGGTACACAAGGATACAATACCGCCATCTTTAAAAGCAGTCAAAAGGCCAAATCTTAGTAACCTAATAAAAGGTAGACCAAGGAAGTATTCAATGCTTGCTTAAAGGAACTATGTCACGGTAATTTCATTCACTTTTCTGATCTGACAAAATTATTTTCTCATTGAAGGAAACCTCACAATACTCGTTTCCTTACGTAGAAAAACACCAAAGAAACAATAACAAACCCAAACTAAAGCAGGATGGTCAAGACTGAGGGAGATTAAGATGGATTGCGAATGACAAACTTGAAAAAACTTGCCAATTTTTTCAAGATGCGTTTATCCGTGACGTAGCTCCTTTAACATACTTAGTGAGACATCACTCCGTAAAGCAGGAGGTGCGAGGCTCAACACTCAGGATGTTGATTTGAGGAAGAAGGTGGTGGGTTTGTCAAGCAGGAGGTGCGAGGCTCAACACTCAGGATGTTGATTTGAGGAAGAAGGTGGTGGGTTTGTCAAGCAGGAGGTGCGAGGCTCAACACTCAGGATGTTGATTTGAGGAAGAAGGTGGTGGGTTTGTCAAGCAGGAGGTGCGAGGCTCAACACTCAGGATGTTGATTTGAGGAAGAAGGTGGTGGGTTTGTCAAGCAGGAGGTGCGAGGCTCAACACTCAGGATGTTGATTTGAGGAAGAAGGTGGTGGGTTTGTCAAGCAGGAGGTGCGAGGCTCAACACTCAGGATGTTGATTTGAGGAAGAAGGTGGTGGGTTTGTCAAGCAGGAGGTGCGAGGCTCAACACTCAGGATGTTGATTTGAGGAAGAAGGTGGTGGGTTTGTCAAGCAGGAGGTGCGAGGCTCAACACTCAGGATGTTGATTTGAGGAAGAAGGTGGTGGGTTTGTCAAGCAGGAGGTGCGGAGGCTCAACACTCAGGATGTTGATTTGAGGAAGAAGGTGGTGGGTTTGTCAAGCAGGAGGTGCGGAGGCTCAACACTCAGGATGTTGATTTGAGGAAGAAGGTGGTGGGTTTGTCAAGCAGGAGGTGCGAGGCTCAACACTCAGGATGTTGATTTGAGGAAGAAGGTGGTGGGTTTGTCAAGCAGGAGGTGCGAGGCTCAACACTCAGGATGTTGATTTGAGGAAGAAGGTGGTGCGTTTGTCAAGCAGGAGGTGCGAGGCTCAACACTCAGGATGTTGATTTGAGGAAGAAGGTGGTGGGTTTGTCAAGCAGGAGGTGCGAGGCTCAACACTCAGGATGTTGATTTGAGGAAGAAGGTGGTGGGTTTGTCAAGCAGGAGGTGCGAGGCTCAACACTCAGGATGTTGATTTGAGGAAGAAGGTGGTGGGTTTGTCAAGCAGGAGGTGCGAGGCTCAACACTCAGGATGTTGATTTGAGGAAGAAGGTGGTGGGTTTGTCAAGCAGGAGGTGCGAGGCTCAACACTCAGGATGTTGATTTGAGGAAGAAGGTGGTGGGTTTGTCAAGCAGGAGGTGCGAGGCTCAACACTCAGGATGTTGATTTGAGGAAGAAGGTGGTGGGTTTGTCAAGCAGGAGGTGCGAGGCTCAACACTCAGGATGTTGATTTGAGGAAGAAGGTGGTGGGTTTGTCAAGCAGGAGGTGCGAGGCTCAACACTCAGGATGTTGATTTGAGGAAGAAGGTGGTGGGTTTGTCAAGCAGGAGGTGCGAGGCTCAACACTCAGGATGTTGATTTGAGGAAGAAGGTGGTGGGTTTGTCAAGCAGGAGGTGCGAGGCTCAACACTCAGGATGTTGATTTGAGGAAGAAGGTGGTGGGTTTGTCAAGCAGGAGGTGCGAGGCTCAACACTCAGGATGTTGATTTGAGGAAGAAGGTGGTGGGTTTGTCAAGCAGGAGGTGCGAGGCTCAACACTCAGGATGTTGATTTGAGGAAGAAGGTGGTGGGTTTGTCAAGCAGGAGGTGCGAGGCTCAACACTCAGGATGTTGATTTGAGGAAGAAGGTGGTGGGTTTGTCAAGCAGGAGGTGCGAGGCTCAACACTCAGGATGTTGATTTGAGGAAGAAGGTGGTGGGTTTGTCAAGCAGGAGGTGCGAGGCTCAACACTCAGGATGTTGATTTGAGGAAGAAGGTGGTGGGTTTGTCAAGCAGGAGGTGCGAGGCTCAACACTCAGGATGTTGATTTGAGGAAGAAGGTGGTGGGTTTGTCAAGCAGGAGGTGCGAGGCTCAACACTCAGGATGTTGATTTGAGGAAGAAGGTGGTGGGTTTGTCAAGCAGGAGGTGCGAGGCTCAACACTCAGGATGCTGATTTGAGGAAGAAGGTGGTGGGTTTGTCAAGCAGGAGGTGCGAGGCTCAACACTCAGGATGTTGATTTGAGGAAGAAGGTGGTGGGTTTGTCAAGCAGGAGGTGCGAGGCTCAACACTCAGGATGTTGATTTGAGGAAGAAGGTGGTGGGTTTGTCAAGCAGGAGGTGCGAGGCTCAACACTCAGGATGTTGATTTGAGGAAGAAGGTGGTGGGTTTGTCAAGCAGGAGGTGCGAGGCTCAACACTCAGGATGTTGATTTGAGGAAGAAGGTGGTGCGTTTGTCAAGCAGGAGGTGCGAGGCTCAACACTCAGGATGTTGATTTGAGGAAGAAGGTGGTGGGTTTGTCAAGAAATCTAGTTTAGTTTTTTTAGGATAATCACCTACGAAGCTAAAAAGGGCGGACTTAGAGACTTAAACAAACCAGTGGTGATGTAACAAAAGCTGCCTGTGGCCACCCCCAGTGGCATTCATTCGTCGATGGGTAGAGTGGGTGAGGTGAGCTAAGCTAATATATTGTCTTAGGAGCTTTCACAAGCGGTCGTCCCGCAATTAACTGAAAAGCGCCTCAAAACGAACAGTGTGTGATATCCGTTTATCATCCATTTCTAAAAGATAAGTCAGATGTTTACGGTATATCAGGTTATTAGAGGAGAGAGGGCATAGTTAATAAGAGATACTCCAGCGTATACTAAGAGAGAGAATTTTATTAAACATTTCAAATAATTCTTTCATTCAATACGCCTACTTAATCAGCTTGTGCGCAGTCTCTTAGGTGAAATGAGATATGCAAACTAAGGTAACTGCAACACTCTGCTATTCAAAGCCTCGCAACTCACGCACCTTTCACTGAAAGCTAACAACGGTATTCGTTTTTTATTTCAAAAGGAAGACAACAAAAACCAAGCGAGTGACATTTTTGATTTATGAATATACAACATAAAAGAAATTCAAAAGCAAAAGTGATCTTCTAAACCCTAACGAAAAATAGAACGGTTCAGGCAAGGCAAAACTAAATTTCATTCGCTCAGCGGTGTGTTAAAGGCTACTACCACTCGTCGGAACAGGAGTATAAAAAAAGCTGTTGTTGTAGTTATTGTGTTGTTCTTATTGCAGGAGGTGGGATCTCTTCTTACGGCCGTGGCAACATGTTGGTGCGCAAGCCTTGATGCAGGTGTGAACGCAGACAGGTGGGCATGGGGGCATTCCACCAGGCGGTGCTGGGGGACCGGGCAGTCCGGGTGCTCCGGGAGGTCCAATAGGTCCGAGATCTCCGGGAGGTCCCTGAAGGAAAGAAAGAGCATAGTCGTTTACAGATTTGAACCGTGGAGATGCATTCATACGGCGTAGCAAGTTATACTTTATGAGATGAATCAGGACAGGAGGGGCGAAACACGAGCGGCGAACTGTGAGCGTGAGCACATAACACAAGCACGAGTGGCGATTGGAAAAGGCCAATGTTTCTCGAAGGGTGCGAAGCTAAAATAAAAACACAACAACTTTGTGCGCAGCGGTTAATATTAGGGGCAAATAAGCAAATAGAGTGGTATGTGGGACAATACATTATTCATGTTTTTCGCAATGAACTGCTGTGCTCTGAAGGAGATTCCGCTTAGCAAGATGTAACAAAGCAAAAAAAAAAAAACAGTGACAAACGACAACAACTTAAACTGGTCACAAAGAAGACGCCAATCAACCTTTTATCCAATGATCTCTCGGCGACGATAGACAAATGACCCAAAGTGTTAAGATACGCAACCATCAACATCCTCAGTGAAATTGTGTCACAATATGCAATATCTAAATACTAAGTCTCTAGTAGTATTACGACAAAACTTACTTGGTGTCCAGAGGGTCCGGGTGGCCCCATGGGGCCATCACGTCCTGGGGGTCCAGCAGGGGCACCGGGGAGTCCAGGGAGACCTGGTGGGCCGGGGAGTCCGGGAGGTCCTGGGGGTCCTTTGGGACCATCGGGACCGGCAGGACCAGCCATACCCATAGGACCATCAGGGCCAGGGGGACCTGGTGGGGGAGGAGGTGGTGGAGGTGGTGGTGGCGGCAGTGGTGGGAGTGGGGGTGGTGGTGGAGGTGCGCAGCAAACCGCTGTACATGATGGGGCGCAAGATCCGGGACATCCAGGTGGACAAGGGTTAGGACTTCTTTTGAATATACCTTCAAATTTAACAGAACAAAGAAAATGTTGTTAACTGTGTATGCGTAACCGTATAAAATTTCTGTAAGTGAATCGCGTTGATATAATGGCGGCTTTTTTTCAAGATAAACGAAATGAAAAACGCGATTTTAAAATCGGAGCTTTGGAGATTCTTTAATTTACAAGAAAAATCAATATCTTATTTCTCCTTACAATGTCGATACATCAGTACTGCGAAAGCTATAAAGAAAGGTAATGCACCACCTCATCCAAAAAACAGGTGTTTTATGATAGAATCACCACATCTTCAATCAGATAAGCAAAAATCAACTAGCGTCTTGATGTTTTACCAAATTCTCACAAATAGCACCAAGGAAACTGTATAGCATTCAATGAAGAGAATAACGAAACTGAACAGAGAGTAAAAGGAGCTACACAATGCTTTCTTGGGGGTCAAAAGCCACAGAAAACTCAACAAGCAGTTGTTGAAAGTAAACAAACTTCTGTACTATCTCGCCGCACGAATATGGAGGCTAACTTCGCCATTTATCAGCTGAGAATCTCTACTTCACTAAAATGAACGAATTGCAGAAAAAACTACCTGTGTTATTAATAGAAAATCAGTTCTTGCGTTAGCATGAATTGTTAATAACGTGAAGCAGGTCTGTTTTGAAATAGCAGGAAGAAAAACGTAAATAAACCCAATCCTTAACTCTGGCAAAACCTATGACCAGAACAATTATTTTAAGAAATTTTATCTCATAAATTCTAGTTCCTTTTCGAGTTCTCTACATAGGCTGAAAAACAATCGACATTTTTGCCAGGAGTGAATTTCGTGCGTTTACATACAAAACCACTACAAACAGCCTTAGCTTCAACGATAATACCTTTTTAGTCGAATTTAGATTGAGAAAAAACAAGTAACAAATGATTGAGGGTTAGAATGCTCCTCAAAAATTTCAATTCAAAGTCGTAAAGACATAATAAAGAATTTAATCCCCTGAACCTACTTTGGGTTACATATTTATTACCTTTAGTGCCGGTTAAAATTCGCCTGACTGACCAAACGAATTTTTACTCAAATTACTGAAACATTTAATAGGAAAAACTTAGCAAACCCCTTTTCGCTAACTCTACAAGTTTCTTTTAACTGAAAAAAATGCACTAGGAAACCAACTGAAATCTTTTTTTTTTTTAGCAGAGAAGAGCTTTTCTCTAAATGTAAACATATCCGATATATGCGCCTCTTTTGTAAGTTAGAAATGGCACTTCCAATTGAACACCACTTTTGCTAAAAATGAAATACCTCTTCCAACTTGTATGATAAATTCATTTTAGAATATTCTAAATCCTTCAAACACGGCTTTGTTTGCTTTCGATCAACAAATCCTTTGGTATTTTAGTTTTAGTTCTCCCTGAACTTTTCAAGTTCGAAATATCATTGCCCAGTTGACAGCTGCTCACTTGACTTTCTACGCAGTTAAAAAGTTTAAAATCAAGCACTGATATTACTAAGAAAAATACCAACTTACTTCCTCGGTGTGTTGATTTAGCAGTCACTGATACGACCACAAATAAGAGGGAACAGAAGACCAGCCTAAAATCCATGGCCAAGCCTAGACAAAAATACGAGTGAAATAAATTTTGATATTTGACCTCGTCAGTCAATACAAGTTAACTCATGAGTCAGAATCAAAATGGTAGATGGCAAAAGAAGTTAAGTTATATCTCACCTTTTCAGTACGAGATAATCCGCTATATGCGGCCGCTATTGTCCGAACAGTAGTTTTATGAGAGCTGACGGGTAAATAATTGATGATATCTCCTTTGTCCACTTGCGGGGATCGTGGCAGTCATTGTATTCACGCTTGGATTCATAGGAATTGTCGATTATAGAAAACCACCGGTAAATAACAGCGTTATTAACCAGTGTCAAAACCAGTGTTATCTAAAGCTCAAAACAAATATCTAGCGGGTGTCTAATTGTTTGGAGAAAAGAAAGTCAATTTAACTGAAGAGTGATTTGTATACTGCTTGAGAACACTTGACTGTCTATTTGCTTTCGAAATGACGATACATAACACTCATGAGATAGGGGAAGTAGTGCCCTCTGATCAGGGCATAAATCGGTTTCTTATGCTTTATACAAAGTTTATTTTTGTTCAAACTCGCTGGTGCTATAGCGAAATCTGCGGGAGAACAGTTTTAAAAATGACGAAATGCATAAACGATAGATATCATCACGGGTGTTATAATGTTTAGTGGCCCGTGATGCGGAATTCAATTGGCTCTCCATTCATCATTTTGAAATCAGTTTGACTTGAGGCAAAATGTAAACAATATTAAAAACGGTTGAAATTTTTACCTAGAGTTATTTCTCAAGTTTCAAATTGTGTCGGTTTATCAGAAGTAATGATTATGGATTGATATCTTTATTCCTGTTTTCCTGATGAATTTTCTTTTGCATGGCAATGCTGATATTTTCCTGCCAATTTCTGACAAAAAATAACACCTTCAAAGTAGATAAAAGCAAAAACTGAGAATGTAAGGGGAAAAAACAGCAAATAAATCAAATTTTAAAAATATACAGAAAGGAAATTCCCTTTTAGTTCTAATAAAGAAAATAAGAAAGAAAAATAAGAAAAAGCCCTCGAATTTAGCGCCGTTTGACTAAGCACCTGTAACAGGTGCGAAACACAAACAATCACACACGATAACGTTTGTAGTCCTTTGGTTGTTTTGCCCAGAACTGTGAAATCTTAGAACATAACTGAAGAAAAGAAAAACCTAAAATGACGACAAGGTTAAAACTACCATTTATTGTCTCAACCGCTACAATTCACAGCTGGAAGAGCAAAAGGAGCTGAAAAACAACCACGGTTGGCCTGTTCCTCGTTTCGGGTTCAACAGTTTCTTAGTGAAGCGTTGGAAATCCAAAGCCATGAAGTAGCTGAGTCATGGTATGAGAACATTCGTAAACTGAAGATTTTTTACCGATGCGTCATTCAACCATCACAAGGGTCGCTTGAAGACAATAGCTTTAATAGAGTGGAACGGAACATCGCCCAGAATGCTATTGGTAAGAAATGCAATGGTAAGAGTGATTCCAGTGTAAGGAATGAACTCGGGTTAACGCGGTAGAAAGCGACTTTGTGTAGCCAACCGGGCATTTCTAAAAGACACTGGGAGTGTTCTGGGACATATTTTGAGGTTCCTTAGAGAAGATACTAAAAAAATCTTCTTTGTTTCCATTTCTTCGCGCAAAAATGTCAAAAAGGCCAAAGTCAATGAACTGACTTTTCTTCAACATGCATTTGGACGAGAAGTATGTGCAGGACATTGTATAAGGTATTCTGATTTCGAAATAAACGGAATTGATGTCCCAAGAAAAAGTACACAGTGATTTGACCTAACTTGTCTAACGAACGATAAGAAATAGCAAACAAATCCCCCAGGCAGCCATTGACTTTGCAATCGGCCACTGTGTTCTCACAAATTCATCAGATCCTTTCACTATACGCTGTAAATTTAATAGTTCTGTCTAGGTCCTGAAATTTAGGACGTTTCTGTGACTGGAATACCTACTAGCAAGGGGCTAATTGGCTCCTCTAAGTCTTAATTTTAGGGCCAAATTGTGTCCCACTGTGAGGCTGTTACGGTTTCAGATGAAGTCATTTTGCCCAGCTATGACCGAAATAGCTCGTTTCGTGTTTTTATTTTTCACAATTAAGTTTACATGGCGAGAAAACTGCACTAATGGCATCTTCTCTTAATTCATACATTGTTTGACTGTTTGACTGTGAGCGCTGTGCAGAAATAGAAAAAAAAACGGCCGATAAAATGCTTGTCAGTACTCAAACGATACAGCTCAAACTTGTAACTCTCAATGTTTATTCAAATATAAAAAAAGGCTATAATAAAACGTACGAAGAAAAAGCGGTGCATGCATCATTTTACAATAATACTACAAAAGGATAATTCAAACTGTGAGTTAAAAACCTAACTAAATTAATAATCCAACCCTCTTCTAGTCTTAAACCGAGTGTCAACCGTCTTCTTGTTAGGGCGAGGGGTACACGCAGCTTACATATGGCCACGATTATCAATACATTTGTAGACTTAACGTTTCTCTGGCGTACCAATCTAAAGATTTGACGGAGTGAGCTCGTATCTTTTAATCGTAGCGCAGTAGCGTGAATGGAAGACGTAGTATGCTGAAGATGATTTTCCTTCAGACAAAAGTAGTGAAGGTATTATCATTAATCCCGACCTTGAATTGACCCATCGTCTTCATCTTCACTATCAGATGTTAGCCACGGGGATGGGTCTTCGTCATATGTTCTAATTTCATCATCCAGAATGTGCTGTCCACTCGACACGAACTCAGCGAATCTACGAAAGTAAGAGCGGTGTCACGCTTTATCGTCCATTCCTTAGCGATATCTATCGAAAGGTTGGGGAGGACCCGCACCGCTTCCAGACGAGGTCTAGGATTGGTCGAGGAGAACAATAGGTAAAGAACGAAACAATAGCCCTAACCCTGATAACAATGGACGGTGCAGGTTATAGGGACTAGTGAAATTAGAGGTTTGGAACCGTGCAGGTCTACCGAAAGGTTGTAGTGACCGGGGCAATTTTCATTATGTATATGTCGAACATCAGTCTTTGAAGTCTCTTAATAATGGCATATGCAAATAACATAAGCAGCATTGATGTGTATTTATACTGCTATTAAACTTGTGCTACCTGTACATAGCTCTTGTGTCTTGTAGTCCTTACTGCTATTAGCGACGAATTCGGGCAATTTGAAGGGATTTGCGTTCGATATTTAACGTATTTTTACCACTGTTTCTTACAGTCGATACCTTGGCCCCGGGCCAGACGGTTTCATAATTTTCATTCAATACCGTTCAAAATTTTTGCATTGGCAAGTCTAATGCTTTTGGGCACCCTGATTCTGAAGAATGTTGAATTATTTTGAAAGGATTTGAACAGTGTGTTTCCGCTCAAGCAATCAAGATGATGATGAATCCGTTTGAGCGAGGCCTAAGAACTGTTTGTTAAGGTCGACACGATTTCATTTAAATGAATCAGCCCACTAACGGTGTACGGTGTGTATCTACTGTACATGAAACAGTCACTCAACAATCCTCTCAAATATAGGAATTCTACATCAATCATACGTGGAAACAAAGTCTGTCATTGGACAGTGTTGGTCGAAAATTCTATATGTCAGTCTACATGCAATTTCAAAATAACAACAAAATAAATAAACAAAACAAAAACGCAGACATAGTGTTTTTGTCTCCAACATCTTGCTAAACAATCATATCAGCCTAGTGCATATATATTCCCTCTATGTGACTTTAAAAAGCATCTACTTATAAAATGGCCGGGTAATTTCAAATTGACCCATGATACATTGTGACCCTTCAATAGTTTTATACGTCATGAATACCACTATGCTGTTAAACAGACAAGTTTAAAAATGCGGAAGTTATGCAATAGGAAGGTTTAGAAACACACTGATTTTCTGATATGCCAAAAAAGTTATGCCCCCTCCCCCCCAAAAAAGGACAGAAAGAACTGAAAAGGAAAAACAAATAAAGCATATATTTCCAGGAAAGCCGGAATCTTCATACCTGGTGGGGTGTTTTAGTCGACTGATGACGCGCCACGCGTTACACTCAGGACTATTACAATATTCTCTAAGATGCTCTAAAGCCGCCCTTGTTTCCTCGTTTCCCTGTTTGATGTACTCCTCTTCTGATAGAAACTTGTGTTTCGGGGGGAAGAAGAAGTAGTAGATTCTGTAGGATACCCTGCAGGGGAATCCAGAAATTACATTTAAACTGTGTGCCTAGACGCTTTTCGCGTATATGTGCTTTCAAAGAAAAAAAAACCACCACAGCTAAGTCTTTTGTGAGATGACAATGAATATATGAACGGCGGAAGTGAATTCAAATGAAGAGTAATCCTAGCAGTAATGTACGCAATTAACAAAATTGTCATAAATCCTTAAAACACCTGAAAAAATTGCGGCCATAACTGCGAGGATCTGTCGCGTACATCACTGCGAGGATCGTCCTTCGTTTAAATCTCTATTATATGTTCGCCCGTCCATGATCAGTATTATGATGCTGTACACAACAAAGTTGCTTTTGAGAAAGATAAAGGTTAGTATTTTTTCACCTTTTTGACATTGTTTGGAAAACTTTTGGTGCCAGATATTCACGTTTCTTAAGGAATTTGCCTACTGGTACAAAGGTATTTTTTCACCGTTTAAGATTATATGGAAAAAGCAAATCTTAGCAAGGGTTATCAGAACCAAAAAGAACATTGGGTGTAACCACGTATTTTTCAGAGAAATTAACTTAAATTACATTTGGAAAGAAAATACCATACATTCTTTGTATTTTAGAGCTTTTTTGGGGGGAATCATGGTTGCTTAATAATCTCTGAAAAATGCGTGGCTACCCACATTTTCTTTTTAGATTCCAATAGGTGTTGCTAAGATCTGCTCATCCCCACAATCCTTCCCTTTGCAAAAAAATACCCCTGTATTAGGACCCACCGTCCTTAAACTTTCCAATCAAAATGCAAGACCTGCAACCGACACATAATTTGGAGCACAGATAGCCAACTGCTTCTGAGGGTCTCGAGGCCTGCAATTCGAGTGACATGCATGACTTGATTTTCGGTTTTTATGCGAATCGAGATGAGGCTGTCAAACATTCACGTACAACTTTGACACTGTGGAGGCGCAGTGGTGTAGTGGTCAGCGCGTTGGACTTCAGATCTGAAGGTCGGTGGTTCGACGCCCAGTCCCTGCCATCGTGTTGTTTCCTTAGACAAGAAACTTTACCCCACATTGTCTCTTTCCACCCAGGGGTATAAAATGGGTAATAATAACCGTACCGGGGACATACTGCGGGGGGTAACCCTGCGATGGACTAGCATCCGATCCAGGAAGGGGGGGGGGGGGGGGGAGAGAGAAGCAATACTCTCAGTTGCCTCATGAGAAAAAACCGAGATAAGCTCCGGCAGTGTGTTCCTCCTTGGCTCGTGTGCGACTTTACCTACAGCTTTGACAAGATGATCGAACAGGTGATACGGATGTTATGGATTCTATTTCAAAGCGTATTATTTATGGTGACTTACCAGTTTCGAGGGAGCAATTTTAGTAACCACATTAGGATGCCACTTCTTCGGATCGCATGTGATAAAAACACAGTGACTACTAAAGCAAGCGAGACCTCATCTGACCGAGTACCCATGTAGAGCAGAGTCAATCCGACAAACTGTAACATCCACCTAATGAGGTCTAAGCCGCGGTCACTTGTCACAGGACCGTAATAATAACACACGCAGAAGCTTATGATACCTGAAGAACAAAAACATTCATCTGTTGCAATCAGCAAATTCATACCTTTTTTTTATTCGACTGCGCAAATTTTCGCAGCTGTAACTGAGCTTTCGTAAGACATTTCGTTTGACTGAGATGTATTTTTCAGGTGTATGTAGTAAACGAGATACAGTTGACTCCCGACAACTCGAACCTTCAAGGGAAATCGAAAAAGGTTCGAGTTATCGGGATATTGCAGAAATTAGACAAAGTAGTCGCCCAATGCTTCATACCTTAGCTCGAAACCTCAGCTAACCTTCTAACACTAGAAGGCAAAAATATACCGAAACAATTTTACGTTGATTAATTTCGTAACTCTCTTTGGCTTACTTGCGAATGCAACAATTACCAAAGCTTGCTTTTCTACAGTGCTATAGTTGTAGTCAATTTAAAAAAAACACACACACACAAGCGTGTTTTGAAGACGTTTCACGTTTATAACACTGTTGTCAAATAAGGTTCGAATTATGAGGGTTCGAGTTATCGAGAGTCAACTGTAGGTCTACTGTAAAATCAGCCCTGTTTTGTTTTTCTATTAAAAACCCTACGCGCGTTTCTCGTCTGAAAGCCTGCCGAAACGAGGAAACATTGGTGCTCATTTCCTGTTTGCGTTCACACGGGACATCTGTTGCAGAAGCAAAATATTCCCAAAAAAACTCAAGAAAACTTTAAATAGCTTCTTGGAGGCAAACTTTGCTTTTGCAAGAAATGTTCATTGCACAACCAAACAGGGAAATACTTTCAAACCGCTAATGTAGTTGAAACCGCTAAAGTAGCGTGCAGTACAGTACAAATCAGCAACTGGTAATGACTGAGAAACAACTTGATTGTTGAGAATGATTTGTTTCATTAATAATAAACAAACTGCTAGTTCTCACGGTTGCACGTTCACTCACCTACTACTACGAGATATCCAATAACCCACTGGTTGTGGTTCAGCAACAAGTCTTTAAAATTGCCCCAGGTCCACTGTATTATATATGCTGCCAGACTCCAACCTCCGATTAAAACTGCATATGCACCTCCTCTCTGAATAGATGGAAAAAAAATTAACAACTAGATTAACAATTTCTCGATATTTCCATGACATATACAAGTACATGCAAATATATATATACTCTCAAGTATATGTACACTGTACAGGGTGGGAGAAGGGTACAAAGTTGGGTTGCCAAAGCCCGTGTTGTGATAATCGCCTAGAGTTTGTGTTGTGGTTCATTTCTTTTGTTTTCCATTCTTTCTATTTTGTTTCACATTACGATAATCTGTGACAATGATCACGAGACAAAGGAAAATAAAGATTGAATCAAAACCAGAATTGAACAACAACAGGTACATGTACGACTTTCCACTGATGAACTAATGATCATAATCCTTGAATAATCGGGGAAAGTTACATAAAAAATAATAATAACAAATATCCTTTTTTTTTACCCTTGGCAAGTGATGATAGCAAGGTGCTGGTAGGGCCGAGCATTTAAACCTTAGAAACAAATATTTCAAACTGAACATAACAAGTTAAAAATCCCAACTGGCAGGAGGCTGACAAGTTGGCTATTTACAAGTTTGGCCCGGGTCGGTTATGAAACAACTCCAGATAGCGGTCAGAGCAGGACTTGAACAGGCACCCTAACCACTTGGCCACACTCCTCCACATTTCTTGTTCTGGTTTCATTACCCCACGAGACAGCTGCAGTTCAGTTACAAGCAACTCCACAGCACATAACATTGATAACAACAGAATATCTTACCCCAGGGATCAGTCTGTGTAGAATGTATACAAGCAACAAAAGAGACATGATGAGGCCAAGTGAGACACCGGAAGAGTAAAAGAACACACTGTTCCTGCAAAATAAAATAAATATCTGGCATGATATATTTGTAATTTTGCACTACAAAATACAATATTACCATAAGTTTTTTTTTTTTTTAATTCTCCTTTAAAAAATGTTTTAAGCTGCTCTTTGTTTTTCATTATCGAATTCAGAAGAAATGGAATTATATACTTGACTAAAAAAGAATAATTGCATGAAATCATTCTATTTCTGTTGAGCACCTCTGAACCTGATAATAATGACAGAGAGTCACTGAAGTATCACTTCAGCTTTTGTTCTCAATGAAAATGGAGTCTTTGAAAAACGTTATTCAACTTTATTATCACCAACTGTAGTTATTCTGCAATATCCATGCAATGATGACGTGCTGACATATATTATCCACTACTCAAAAAGTATGATGTTGTCTGAGAACTGTCTTGCTGTCAATTAAACTGTTGAACGACTTAAAAACTCGCCATTTTCACACAATGTGATACAATGAAAATACTTGTACATGGTTGACTTTTTAAAAGAAAATAACAATATTAATATAATGCAGGTTTAAACCAGAAGAGAATCTGGAAATCTAAAGGACACCCTTTATTGGAACAAAAATTCATAGAAAATGCCCTTTACATGTATATGAAGGAACAAATAATCGTCCACAGGGCACCCACTTATCAGCAACTGCTTATACATGTACCTTTGCTGAGACATTATAAAAACTGAACTCCAATTTACTATGTACATGTATCAGCGTCTCAGTGCAATAATCATTGTGTACTCCAACCATTAAACAACAATAGCTGTTTAAAATAATTATATTATAAGCACTTTATCAGCAACACTCTGGGTTTAAACCCTTATCAGTCAAAAAGGGGAGGGTGGGGCATTTAAAGTGTATGACATCTCTTTTTATCACTCCTCAGTAAAATTGCAAATAAAAAATGTACACTCAGGTAAAATAAGGCCCACAATAGCACTAGGAACTTCTCAAAGAGGACACAAGGCTAGTAAGGATGTAAGGCTTTTCCAAAGGCTAGCTTTTAAGGATTTGGCTGCAGGAAATATCCCAAATACCTTTCACTAAATTTTCGAATCAGCAATTTACATTGTGTAGCCTTAAGGTGAAAATAAAGATTGGCCTGGTTCAATGATAAGCATGAAAAATCTGCATTGCATGCAAATATTGGGCATGTTTGGAGCACCCCTCTTGAACAAAGACCTTTGTGTATATTAGTAATCTTATCACATACAAGTTAAAAATGGTATTTCATTGATATACCTACTAAGTCTCTCTGCATTGTAAAAGATTATGAGGCCTGCCAGAAATGCTGCTGGGAATTGCCAATCAATCACTTCAAAAATGAAAAATAGAACAAGAATAAAAGCCGTGAAAATAAATTAAGCACTTACAGTGCACAACGTACATATATGTACAGTGCAAAATGTAGAAAGGTGATTCAATTTGAACAAGAAAGGCTGACAGCTGGGAATGGCAACTCTCTGCAAAAACATGCAGGAAAAGAACAAATGAAGGGCCCAGTGGAAAAATGGCGTAAGTGATGATTGCAGGTTGAAAATCTTAATTGCTGCTATTTAGCTGAAGGTTGGCACACAGGCTGGTTTTCCTGTAAGGAACATTGTTGTGCAGTTATTTCTTGACCTGAGAGTTTCAATTTGAAGAATTAGCGTATTACTTCTGCTTAAAACTGACACAAAGAAAACAACAGGACCGCGGATTCTAGGTTGAATTCCTTTGTTTTAGTTCAGGCAGAGAACAAAAGAAATCTTTCACGCATCACTTGAGCGAGTTCAGTTCAACAAAACCTTTCACGCAAAAGTAATGCGCTAATTCTTCAAATTTTAGATCTCAGGTCAAGAAATAAGTGCGCAACAGCGTTCCTCACATGAAAACCAGCCTGTGTGCCAATGTTCAGCTAAATAGGAGCAATTTCGATTTTAACCTCAAATTCTCACTTACACCCTTTTTCCACCAGGCCCTTCAAATGTTAGTACCCACGGCACACCGACAATAAAATTTAATGAGGGCTTTCCAATAACTATAAGCCAGAGCCATTAATCACAAAAACATTTCCACTGTCACCTACTAATAAACTACATGGACCAGATACAAGTCATGTACACTTCCAGTCATTTTATTTTTGTATATAAGATAGCTATTGTGCAAGGGTGGAACACCAGGAAAAAACTTTCCTTTATACATCCTACCCACACTCCTTTGTGCTTGCCCTCGGTTACATTAAATGCATTTTTGTGCTTTCGTTCACTCACCTATTCTGTGAGGATTGCTGAGTGAGGCAGGCTTGCTTAAGGTCCTTAAGAGATGCTTTTTCTACACAACATCTATCTGTGCTTAGTACAATAAAACTGTTACCAGGTATAAGCACCTTGAAACTCAGCTGTAACAAGCACATCTTGTTTTTGTCCGAGCTCTACCGCTGAGCATGAAGTCTTGAATGGTGAATGCTTGAAAGTGATATGATCCAGTACATTACTGCTGGTCACTAAAGACTGAAACACAGATGCCCAAGTCTTGTTGGCTGGATTGAGAGCAGCACAACTGTTGAATGAAAACATAACATTATAATATGTGATTGGATTTACCTTATTCTTTCTAATTTTCACGAGTACTTAATTTCACAATAATTATTTTTCCAAAATGCAAAAATCCAGAAATTAAGCACCTGCAAATAAAGTAATACACTCTTAAATGCATAGGAAACAAATATAATATATGAGATTGTGGAAGTGAAAGATACACTGTAGTTCGATTTGCAACATAATACAACAGTATCTGAAGGAGTAGATCTAGAGCTGCTGTTTGAGACAGTGCAATTTCACCTACCCCTTACACCCTCAAATGACAAGAGAGTATAATTTCAAAATTGGACAAATTGCACGTTAACAAATCAATTGTTGTAAATACTGATCACCAAAGGAAAGAACTCCTGAAGAGGTTTCATTTAAATGATTGCAATTACATTCAAGGTGTTAGGGATTCATTCTGTAGATTCAAGAGTTATGTCACCACATGGCTTACCACAGTTCATGGCTTGCCATTATTGTGACAGAAAAATCTTCACACACATACGTAAGATAGAGAAATGGAGCCTGCAAAAGTAGCTACTGTAGCTGATTCCTTTCCAAAGCCAAAGCTAACTCTTAGAATGTGTTCACAGCAGGATGAACACAATGGCTAAACACATCTAACTGCCTACAAAGTGTCAATACACTGCCCCCTGTTCACCTACACATTTTTTCACAATAAATTATATTGAATTTTTATTTATGTCCAAAAATATTCTTTTACGTGTATTCATCATCCAAACTCTCAATAATCCAGAATAATTTCAGGAGTCCCAGCGAGTTTGGATTTAATCAAGGTTTGACTGTAAGTCAAACTGAGTAAGGGATGAAAGTCCTCAGTAGGTGGTTACTTCACAAGTCATGGGTTAGGTGGATAACAGTGAGTTTGAAGAATGCATGTCTGGTGAAACTCTTAATCCAGACAATCACTAATATGGCAAAATAAAATCACCTCTCTGCTTCATAGGAGTTTACATCAGTTTCATCAAATTCAAGAAGAACTTTCACACTGCCCCATAAGCGTGAGAGTGACAGCTCACCACCATAAACACAAACTGCTACCCTTTCTTCAGTTCGCGGCACTCTAAGAATTGTCTTCCTTGATAGGGCTGCAACAGATATAACTGTTGGAGGAAATACACAGGAACCCTTCAAGTTACCAACGGACAAAAAAATCTGGCCACATTGATGGCCCTTCTTATGCTAGAGATGCATTATCCATCTGGGACGAACTTGGGCAAACAATGCTTACATGGTCTAGTTATGCGTCTGGTAGTTAGTCTCGTATAAAGACCAGCACAAGACAAAGTACCGTTGAGAAGAACTTTCTGATTTTGCTCATCTTGGAAGATGGACTAAGTCGATGGAGGGATAGTGACTCTTGTGCCCGTCTTTACACGTGGGAAACTGCAAGACGCATAACCAGACAAACTAAAAATTGTTTGCCCCAGTTCATCCCAGATGGATAATACATCTCTTGTATAAAAACTGCCATTAAAGCATCTCGATTAGAGGGTTTTTACATGCACATAAGAAAACAACTGCATACATTTAAGCTTCAGTTTGGACCAAATAAAGTGGACAACGTAATAATGAGATTGTCAAAAGGCAGGTTTTAGTTGTAACTGTAAATATGGATCATCAGATGTGGTATATGACTACAAATATTCTGCAATTGCGGGCAACTAATGCTTTCGTCACCACAAATTTCCTGTCTTTTGTCTTAAATTAGCTACGTGTACTAAATTTTAGTCCCTACACCAGAGATTTGAAAATGCAAAATTTAACGTCGCCATTACCAATGCCTTAAAGATAAGGCAATTCATCTTCTTCACAATCTAAAAGGGTGACAGATTCGTAAAAATGTAAGTGATCTGATCTTAGTCTACCATCGCATTCTATGCAACTTCATCACCGGAAGAGAGAAGCGCATTGTTATCTCCAGATACCAAATCGCTTAATCCCTCTTTTACAATCATTAACAAACAAGAACTTAAAAACAATAGAGCAATAGCCGTTAATACTTACGTTCGCATTTAAGAGCTCCTCCAACGAACAAAATAAAGCAAAACAAAAGCTGAAACACGAGAGTTCCTTTTGCAATGTGCGCCGCCATTTTGATCCCGGTCTCACTAGGTTATCCGCTGACAATGCACCCTGGCGCACATGAGAACACAGCAATTTTGGCGGGAAACATCCATCTGCTCTTCGTCGATCCATTTGTACTGTACATCAGGCGCAAGCGTTCTTAAACAATCGATTACCCAATTCAATTCTTTGTTTAGAACTAAACTCCGTGGCAGGCGTAGACACGTCGGAGAGGGAGAAAGATCGAAATTGGACTCACGATATGACCTTTCCAGTCTTGAGCTTGGCGCTAGAATCTCTTCTCCCTACCCCTTTTCGGCACCTAACTCGTAGGCTAGTAAACATCTTGATAACACACCAAATACGTGTATCCTTTTTTATTATTATTATTTCAATTGATTCTTACAATGTTCACAGCTGGAAGTATTATTTCAGAATTCAAAAGCACACATCGAAAAACGTAACTTTGCTGATGTTGTGAAGGTGGATACGTAATGTATAACCGGTCAGTCTAAAACACCGACTGCGGACTGCGGACTGCGGACTGCGGACTGCGGACCGGACTGGGTATAAAACGCGGACTGAATATGAAATGCGGACTGAGTTTAAAAATTGCTGTACTGACCAATAAATATCAGAAAATGCTACTTTTTCAGTTTTCTCCAGCGCTTTTGAGTAGGGTGTCTTTTATTTACAGTATTTCGTTCAATAATTTAAAATATGGCTTCGAAAATTCTGAAAATTACTTCCAAGTCAGACAACGACAAGGAACTTCGAATTTAAAGGAGGGAGATAAGGTTTAAACACAGTTTTTGTACAGAGAGGTTGAAAGTGGGATTGTCACACGGCTTAGGTAAGATAAATTACACATTTAAGCTTGGGAGTTCTGGAGTTGCACGTTGAAATCAGCTAGAGTACTTTTGAAGCCAACAGCGACTTGCTTACCTGATATCACGCAACAGAGAAACATTTGTGGAAACCCGACGAATGGTCACAAATTAAATTTGTCAACTTCGACTTACCTCATCCCTTTTCAAGAAGAACAAAAATCTGCTAAACAAAGCCGTAGAATTATTAAATCTGCTGAAGACAGTTTGTCCCCGGAAAACAAACGGACCCGCGGACTAGTCGGACTGAGTATAAAATGCCGACTGAATTTAAATCACCAAGTGCAAAATTGGCTCTTGGAGTGTGAAATTAATGGAATCAAGAAACTAAATGTTTATGCGCAGACAAATTTTTATTCTCTCTAAAGAGCCGATCCAGATGAAACTTTGAGTTCTTTCCCGACTGGTTTCTTATCCATTTTGTACTTTTGGTCATGATTAACCTGAAGTCACGAAATAAAAAATATATACATTTAAGCGACGTTCTTAATTTTGAAATTCAGATTAAATAGGAAAACCAAAGACGTGGCTCGAAACTCATCTCCAAAGTAGAAGTGCTAAATGTTAGCGATTTTCAGTTGCAAAGTTGAAATTATGTACGCACTTTGAATTTGCAATGTTTACATTTGTTAGCGTTCCACTCGGACCTGCTTAAAAAGCTTAAACGGCCGGGAAAGCAAGATTTGGTCTTCGACAACTCAAAAGCGCTCGAGAAAACTGAAAAAGTAGCATTTTCTGATATTTAATGGTCAGTACAGCAATTTTTAAACTCAGTCCGCATTCTATATTCAGTCCGTGTTTTATACCCAGTCCACGTTTCATACCCAGTCCAGTCCGCAGTCCGCAGTCCGCAGTCCGCAGTCCGCAGTCCACAGTCCACAGTCCACAGTCCACAGTCCGCAGTCCGCAGTCCGCAGTCCGCAGTCCGCAGTCCGCAGTCGGTCTTTTATACTGACCGAAGGTATAACTTTCTTGTGGGGCAACGCACGCAAGATACCTAAGATACCACGCAAGATACCAAAGATCAACAGAATATACTATGGTATTAAAGCAGGTAAGAAGCTCGCTTTTATTATTATTGAGTTGTATTCAGTCTGTTATGTGTGTGTACGAATCGACTAGAATATTGGTACGAATCAACTGAATACTGGGTACGAATGAACCGAAATTGTGGGTACGAATCGACTGGGTACGAATCGACTTGGGTACGAAACGACCTGGTTCCAGCTAGTTTGGTGTAGAGCACTCCAAGTTGCTCTTGCGTTTATTGCACAGGCTATGCACACTTTCAGTTCCGAACGCAGTATTTATATTTGAGCAAGAGATTTGAGCCATCACGCAACGATTCTCCTTTTTCGGCGTTGCGTGACATTCGGCTACGGCTTTCAAGGGACTGGAAGAGTACGATAATAGGATAACCTTATTATAGGAAGCTAACCCTTGGCCTTGTGTCTCTTGCGACCTATATCAACACCACCTCAAGAGGAAAATAATTTTGAATAAAGGAAATTAATGCGAAAGAGAAAACTTGAAAGTTTCCGAATGAAGGAAATAAACCAAAAGGTGGAGGAATGGCGGTATCCATCCAGAAAGAGTGTTGATGTTGGTCACTCCGCCAAAGGGACTTTGTCTCAAATACACTGAACCTTGCGTTGATTGCCAGACTGTATTAAAGATTAGAAAAAGCCAACAAAAGAGAGTTCTTCTTTATCAAGATTGTCTATATAACGTTTTCCTGAGGTCCCCCAAAAAACGCGAGATTAAAGTAAACGCGAGATTTCCACATAAATATTTTTTTTTTTTCAATTCGCATTAATTTCATGGAACCCTAATTTCATATAATTAGGTAACCTCACGCTTGCATTGAGACAGAGGGGAGAGGGAAATGAATTATTCTGAAGACTCAACCGCAAGGATGAACTTTTATAGAATGAGAGAAGCAGTATTGACCTCGTAATCTTAACATGAATGCGCAAAGATATTCAGAATAACAAGAGTGAATTGCAGATAGCGCGCGGGAAAATGGCAGTTAGAAAAAGCGATCCTTTCTCTCGAGTTTCCTTTTGACTTTTTGTTTTTGGAATTTTTTTTTTTTTTTTTTTTTGATGTCCTTCATTGTTCCATCTTTGCCCTTCGTTTCCCACAAAGTAATGGAAACTGCAACGAAAAAAAATTTCCTTGAAAAGACTGATTCACATTTAAGCAGGGCTGAAAGGCTCCTTGTGTAATCAATTCATTTTGATCTGAATACCACAGGGATTGTAAGTTTAAAGCAACTTATCTACCGGAAAACACAATTTTTAATGGCCAAGTTCAACAAGTACGGCAGGTACACACAATTCCTGCTCGAGGCTGTAGTTCAGTTAGCAGTTCCCGCTTCCTTTATTTCTGACTTCTCATTCAGTAGCACTTCGTCGGTAATAAGGGACACTATCAATCATTTAAGTGACTCAAGCTATGCTTTGTCGTGAATGACCTTTATTAAAACTACATATGACAAAATAGCCCCCATCCCCTTTAACACCATTTTCCCATGTCAATGGCTTTTAGCCTCGCTAATTTCTTTTAACGTTTTCTCCTATTTCACGATTGTACGTCTTCTTCAGACAACTCTGCAAAAACAAAAAATACAAGGCGTCATTAAACAAGCTCACAAAGCAGCCGAATGGCCCACTATTATCCTAACTTAATCTGGTTTCTCTCACAAAACCTAAAGAAGTATTGCCATTTTCCCTCTGATCGGGGTACTAGTTTATAACCGAGTGAGTTACTTCCCGCTGCATTTTGCACGTTTTTCCTTAGCACTTATAGCATGTACGTACTTACGGTACAGGAAATAGCACATTGACAGTGACTCCTACATTTTTTGCCTGAACATTGATACCCTGGATAATTATACCAATTCAACGCAGGCTGACGGTAAAAAGTACCGCTTGACAGATTGAAGGTTAATAGCTAGAGACTAAGGCATTCCCCTCTACCATTTGACAGTGAGATGAGATCCTGTTGACGGCTAATATCACCCCACTGACACCCCTTAATAGTTCATGCTCTAGCTACAAGGTGTACCGCACTCACCAGGTACCATCGGCGGGAAACAGGTCACCCACTCTGCTCTGCTGATACCCGGCTGATGATCATAGTCACAAGACTTCAAAAATCCAATCATACAGTCCTCATCTGGGATCATCATAGCCTCAATTTCTTCCTTGTCTAGTATACCATTGCCGTTCCTATCCTGGTTTGTAAATTCCCACTGAAAAAGAAGAATCGAAACAATTAACAAAAGGGAATAGTTATTTTATAATTTTTGTTGTACGCTCCCAAGAGCGTGGTTTGTTTCTTGATACGGTGGACTTTCCTGTGGCTGGGATATTTTCTCTCAAGCGTCTTTGCATCATTTGGCTATAAAAGGTTTTTTTAAAAAGACAATTGCGAAACGAGGTGCCAATTTTATGAAAATGACGAGGCCGGCTTGGCCTCTTAGTCAGTTTCAATACCCAGTCGTCCATGAATCTGAGGTAACCTACACGCCAAGGTGTATCTGTGTTTACCTCAATGACTGCCCTCCTGTCCTCATGACTCGACTCTAAAGTCTTGGTACATCTCCCTCTCTCTTGCTGCAATCAGGTATGTAAGGTATGTATCATGGAACTGCAGAAGATTTGGGACAGGGCACGGCTCTCTTTCAACATCTGGAAAAGATGACTAAAATGAATAAATATTTGAATACTGTAATTGTGTACACAAAATTCTATAATCGAATATAACGTCATCCATAGGCAACTCTTAGGCTCCTGGATAAAGTGTAAAAAACGACAACAAACAAACAAAACTAAACCAAAGGGTGGAAGGGAAGAAAGGAGTTCTCACCAGTCTTTCCCTCTTTCCTTTATATCAAAGACATTTATTTAAATTGTCCTGCTCATTTTTGCTGTTAGGTCATCAACGGCAGGGACCGCGCGGCCTGTTTTGAAGTGGGGGGGCTAACTTGATCAGGGGATGGGGGGGGGTGACAGCCTCAGATGAACATTTTGTCTTTTTAGTGACTAACAATGCATCTAGGGAGGCCAAGTGTGTTAAAACTTGTCAGTTTATACCCATCATATAGAACATGCGCAACATAAATTGTAACATGGAAACACATGGACCATGCGCAATATAAATTGATTGTATTTGAATTGATTGTATGATATTTAACAATTATCCTGCGAAATCGCGCGGAATATCACCTGATACTTAGCCCACGAGGCCGTAGGCCGAGTTGGCTAAATCAGGGGATATTCCGCAAGATTGAGCAGGATAATTGTTTTATTATTCAACAAATTCCCATCGACTACCATTTTCAGAACGAGAAAAACTACGGCTCTATGATAAAAATGCTAAAAGCTAGCAACACATAAAGCTTAATAAAAATCAAAACAGAACTTCAAGAAATCGAAGTTTACTACCGTTCACTTAAAAAGACTTATTTACAAACTCATGTTTGGAAATGACACGACAAAGGAAAAAATATTGCTACCTTACCGAGAATAAGTCCTCTTCCTGTGAATTAAAACCTTTTCAACTTTAGTCTTTACAACTTTCCGTGAGCAAGTGTGCTGCTTCTTTCGCAATAGCATTTTCTTGGTTGAGTTCTCACTATGAAAATTCCAAGTCAACCGCTGGATATCTTTGTGAGCTGAAGCACATACTTGTTGACATTTTGAGAGCATTTAATCGTGGAAAGTTTCTTCCAGAGAGTTAAAATTTACGGAGAACACTGCTAAAACTGCTTCGCTTTTCAAAATGGCCGCCAAACAAGCAATGAAAGAAAATCTGCAGTGCACTTCCAAATATGGTCATTTACGTATATCGCAGGATATCTGTCATGTAGGATGACAGATATTGAGGGCTTCCTTACCATATATGGGCATAGTGACAATTTGTTGAATAATAAAGACCCATAACTAAAGGATCAAAGCTGTACTAAGGGTATCCGACTCTTCGACCTACCAGTGATTAACAATGTCGATACTTAGGAAAAGAAGACAACATACACAGTTAGTGTTTTCTTCCTTCAGTAATGTATCCACGATAACAACATGAACGGAATGTGGTCAGAATTGTTTGGTTTATCAGAATAGGAAAAATTGCATTCTTTTAGGGAATCGGTATTCTGGATATTGTTATTCCTAAACGGGAATAGGAATAACCAGGATAGTCCCAATATAATGCGCCTGAGTCTGTTCTTTCATCTCTGCACACAGACGTATCCGGCAAGGTGCAAACCTTGACATATTCGCATTATATTTAAGAGCAAATGTTGCCAAAAATCAAAGATTTTCAAAATATTGTGGCAACAGCTCAAAAATCAATCCCGCTCATATTCTTATGTTAGGTAGACCTTACTGTGAAACAAATCACTGCATAGTTCGTTTGGCTGAATATCGATTTATTTTCAAGAAAATCGATATTAACGGAATTCGCTCAAAAGACCGCTTTTGAAGCTCAAAATTTAAGGCAAATCTCGAAACTTCGCGTGACAAAATGAAGCATTCCAGAGCAATAAAAGTTAACCAAACTTGTAGAACGATGTTTAAATATATGTCAAAAGCAATTTCAGCAATTTCTGCTCATTTATTTACGAGCTCTAATTAAATTTATCCGACATACTTTTGACTAGATAAAAAGTATATCAAGTTTAACCCCTAAAAAAAAACATGTGGTACCGAATATTATTCGTCAAGAATCTGGACTTCAAGAGGAGAAGGGATGTTCTTTTCCCTCCTAAAAGGATTTTTTGGGGAAATTTATTGACGCGATGTTATAGAATTTTAAAGTTGGACAAAATGCGTTGATTCAAGCGATCACAAATGTCAGCCTAATTAACTCAGTGTACACAGACACAAACAACTTCACGTTTACCGCAGGTTTTGATCAGCCAACAACCGATTTTAACACAAAATCCTCTAACCTTCATGTTGCTGTATCACAGATGAGAGCTGTGGTCCTTGTTCATGATAAAATTCAACCAAACTGCAAGGAAACTTGACAGGATATCGCAACTTGCCATGCCGTTTCACCGAACATCCGCCGTTTTTGGTGTGAGGATTCTCTTTTCCTATTTTCGTTAGAAAACAGGCTTAAGGTGTTGTACAAAAGATGCCTTTCCTTTGAAACTAGCTCTGAACTGAACAGCGAAACAAGAAGTCGTTCATACAAAAACATCTGTTACGTGCTTTGGGTGATGCCGCTAATTAATTCAGTCCGAACGAGTTTTAGGGGCCGACCATTTAACTCTTGAGGGGGGGTGTGGATGATTTCGAAAAACAATTTCCTGCAAGCCCTTGTCGGAAGAAAAAAATTGCACGCAGCACAAATGAAATAGAAAAAAATTCTTGCACTGCTGCAAGCAAGAAAAAAAAATGTTGCAAAGCTATTTCATCATTCCAGGGGGACTTTACAAAATCCCAGCAAAACTGCAACCATTCTTCCCTTGCTCCCTTTAAACTCTGGAGTTGGTTATGCTTCAGAATGTGCAATGCATTCTTAGCTTTATAGGGTCCGACAATCTGTGAGCCAGCGAGCCACTCCAGTTAGCCTAAATCACACTCTGGTTTGGCCAAAACAACATTCCGGTTAGCCTACGTAGTTACTAGCTTTAATAGGTAGCTTGCGGTTAGCCCTATATAATGGGATATAAAGGGATTTCCCGCTTGCACGGTTCACAAGGCTCGCGAGTCATAGGAGTCATGCAAGCCAATAACCAACTAATTGCCAAAGAGCTAGCAAAAACAACGGCACAGAGACTTAAAACGGCTCTAAGAACGTAACATAAAACCCTCCAAACAGTTTATATCACAGCTTGAGTGCTCTCTTGATCAATAGGTCAACCACTTGCCGGCACAATTGTGTCGCCTTTAGATCACCTTGATCAGAGGGACAAGGCTGTTGCGAATGTACTAAGAAAGCTCTATTTTGAAGGCTAGAATAACTTAAGCAACTAGCGCGCGCGGGAGTCGTGTTTGGCCTGTCGTTTACATACTATGAATAGCAGCATTAACCATGTTTAGAAGTGGACTGAAAAAAGGCTGAGCAAAAATTATAAGTGCTATTTTTCAAATAAGACCATGATCAACTAACTAACTTCAATTCTGCTTTCACATTTGTTTTTGAGTTTTCAGTCCACTTTTAAAATTTTAACTTATGATTCTAGCAGTAATTACCATGCTATGAGCACTTCTGAACTGCTCTTTGCTTTTTTTTAAATAAGAAACTAAACATTTTCAAATCTACCTGTGGAGCATCACTAATATTATGATGTAATATTAAATGAGTGTAAAGAATGACTTTCCGAAAACATGAATTTGTATAGCATGATTTTGTATAGCTTACAACATTTTAAGGCTTTGCAGCTCCATATTGAACTATTAACAATAACCACAATGTAAATGTAAATACATTCTGTAAATGTAAACACATGACACTTTTTTGAGGAAAAAAAAATCCTGCAGAGAAATGAAGAGGAAAAAAATATTCTGCAGAGCATTTAGAAGGAAAAAAAATATCCTGCCCACCAGGTTGCTAGAAAAAAAAAGCTTGCTGACCAGAAATCATCCCCCCCCCTCAAGAGTTAAATGGTCGGCACCTTAGTGAAATCGACAACTGCATGCATGTACCGCGGTAACGAAATTTTGGGTGCATCGGGTGACTTTGGGGAATAAGGTTAAATTGTTTTTTTCAAATAAGCTATTCTTGTCATCCTACGTTTATTAATTTAAGGACTGAGCGAAGATTTTTAGTAGATTGGTTTCAGATGAGCACTTAAAAATGCGTGAAAATGAATAAAACGTACGTTGGTTGCGTGACATTAACCCTAGAGCTTTTTCCCGGTGGGCAGGGCGAAGGGCTTTAAAAAATATATTCTCTGTTGGTTTTTCAAGAGGTAGCACAGTTAATGAACTATGGCTGGATTAAAATACAAAGTTGGACATGAAAATCTCCTTTTCGGTCTGAGAATGTTTTCTTTCTTTTTGTTTAGGGTGGGGCGGGGTTTGGGCTAAAGGTGTTTGAAAAGACGTTTAAGAGAATACTAAATCGACTGATTGCAAGTGCCCGGGTGAAAGAGATAGTATAAGTAAACGATTCTTGGCATTAAAGGATTTTCAAATAAAGCGGAGCATTTCCATCTCTTGTTTCAGAACTCACCTAACCCCACCTTTAATGTATCAATTATGCAGAAGTGAAACCTTTTGCTTTACAACATCACACAACATTCAAGCCAGCCACCTGCATGTGATAAAGCTTTGTTCAGTAATTATAAAAGCGGATCGGAAAGGAATTTGCAGGTTTTCGATTTTCCGAAAACTGGATTTCACAGACCCAAAAGGCTCCGATTAGAAATACTTAGTCCGTGCCTGCACTCTTTCCTCGTGCGTTTTAATATTCTTTAAAGGCATCTTGAGGTGACTTGGACATCTAAGTCACCCTCATATCAAGGTCTTCGAACACCGTTAAGAGTGATAGTGGGTCGTTGTAAAATGACAGTTTTGAGGACTTAATTTTTAATCAAGGCTCGCTTGGAATTATTATCTTGGAATTATCTTTCCCTTTTGCTTAACCGATCAACCGACCGACCGACCGACCGACCCACTTTCGCGAGGATGGGGGGCGATGGGTGGGGGGGGGGGGGGTTGGAAACCTACTTAAGGGGAAACCTTTTCATGTTGGGGGATTAAGGGTTCAAACTTCTCCCTTCTCTTAGCCTTTAACCCCAGCTGCGCCCTCATTTTGTTGGCTCACGCTCTTTGCGTTTCTCGTTTGCAAACTTTATGCCTCGGCCAAACTCATTCAACATTATTCAACAATCTTGAACACTTTTTTGTTATACGATGTTGAACAAGGTGCGCAAACGAATTCAATGCTTTTGATCACACCTGAGAACATAGAAAAAGTTGAATCAATATAACAGAACATCATTGCACAGGGTGGCACACCTGAGAACAAAAGAAAAGTCGGCATAATTGTGAAACATCATTAAGCTGGAAGGCCAAACTTGTCTTAAAAATTCAACAGCGTTGATCGGTGTTGAATAGAACGTTGGACCCCCAGTTGACCGTTTTGTAGTTTTCTTCACTGTTGGAACCTTTAAAAAAAGACTGCACGCACTACAGTGTCAGTCGCGTAGAGTCGTTTTTCGTTGGTGCCTGTTGAGCATCGAAAGCGGAAAACCCAAGACTCATAAAAATGTCATCCAAGTTATCCAAGTTAAGCCCGTAGTGGGTGGTATTTTCTGTCACAGGACAAAGCTCTTAAAAATCTTGCAGATCATTAAATTTATTCCCTGAGAACCAGTACGAGTTTTGATTTCTTATTAATGTCTATTCTCCGTAAATAAGTGTTTGTGCGTTAAATGTACACTAGCACGTAAATACGAACAAGAACAAGGTAAAAATAAAAAGGAGGTTTAAGGTATCACCACTGCCTTATTTGAAAGTCTTTGAATGCCAGGAATCGATACAATCAGTCGATGATTCAGTGTTCCCCGAAACCTATGGCCCCAGCCCCTCCCCACCCTCACTCCAACAAAACGAAAAAAGAATTTTAAGACCGAACAGGAAATTTTCATGCCTGATTTTGTATTTTAATCCAGCCATAGTATATCATATAGCGTTCATTAACTGTGCGACTTCTTGGAAAACCAACAGAGCATATATTTTAACCCCCCTTCGCCCCGCCCATCAGGTAAAAGCTCAGTCTCGGGTATGTCACGCAACCAACGTACGCTTTTTTTTTTTTCCACAGATTACAAAGTACTCATCGAACCCAATCTACTGAGAATCCTCGCTCAGTCCTTAAATTAATAAACGTAGGATGACAAGAATAGCTTATTTGAAAAAACAATTTAACCTTATTCCCCAAAGTCACCCGATGCACCCAAATTTCGTTACCGCGGTACATGCATGCAGTTGTCGATTTCACTAAAACTCGTTCGGACTGAATTAATTAGCGGCATCACCCAAAGCACGTAACCACGAAAGAAAATACCATACATTCTTTGTATTTTAGAGCTTTTTTTTTATTATGGTTGCTTAATAATCTCTGAAAAATGCGTGGTTACCCACATTTTCTTTTTAGATTCCAATAGGTGTTGCTAAGATCTGCTCATCCCCACAATCCTTCCCTTTGCAAAAAATACCCCTGTATTAGGACCCACCGTCCTTAAACTTGCCAATCAAAATGTAAGACCTGCAACCGGCACATAGTTTGGAGCACAGATAGCCAACTGCTTTTGAGGGTCTCGAGGCCTGCAATTCGAGTCGAGCCTTGGGTTTTTTGAGTCGAGTGACATGCATGACTTGATTTTCGGTTTTTAGACGAATCGAGATGAGGCTGTCACACATTGACGTACAACTTTGACACTGTGGAGGCGCAGTGGTGTAGTGGTCAGCGCGTTGGACTTCACATCTGAAGGTCGGTGGTTCGACGCCCAGTCCCTGCCATCGTGTTGTTTCCTTAGACAAGAATTTTTGCCCCACATTGTCTCTTTACACCCAGGTGTATAAAATGGGTAATAATAACCGTACCGGGGACATACTGCTGGGGGTAACCCTGCGATGGACTAGCATCCGATCCAGGGGGGGGGGGGGGGAGAAGCAATACTCTCAGTTGCTTCATGAGAAAAAACCGAGATAAGCTCCGGCAGTGTGTTCCTCCTTGGCTCGTGTGCGACTTTACCTACAGCTTTGACAAGATGATCGAACAGGTGATACGGATGTTATGGATTCTATTTCAAAGCGTATTATTTATGGTGACTTACCAGTTTCGAGGGAGCAATTTTAGTAACCACATTAGGATGCCACTTCTTCGGATCGCATGTGATAAAAACACAGTGACTACTAAAGCAAGCGAGACCTCATCTGACCGAGTACCCATGTAGAGCAGAGCCAATCCTACAAACTGTATCATCCACCTTATGAGGTCTAAACCGCGGTCACTTGTCACAGGACGGTAATAATAACACACGCAGAAGCTTATGATACCTGAAGAACAAAAACATTCATCTGTTGCAATCAGCAAATTCATAGCTTTTTTTTATTCGACTGCGCAAATTTTCGCAGCTGTAACTGAGCTTTCGTAAGACATTTCGTTTGACTGAGATGTATTTTTCACGTGTATGTAGCAAACGAGATACAGTTGACTCCCGACAACTCAAACCATCAAGGGAAATCAAAAAAGGCTCGAGTTATCGGGATATTGCAGAAATTAGACAAAGTAGTCGCCCAATGCTTCATACCTTAGCTCGAAACCTCAGCTAATTTTTCAAAGCGTATTATTTATGGTGACTTACCAGTTTCGAGGGAGCAATTTTAGTAACCACATAAGGATGCCACTTCTTCGGATCGCATGTGATAAAAACACAGTGACTACTAAAGCAAGCGAGACCTCATCTGACCGAGTACCCATGTAGAGCAGAGCCAATCCTACAAACTGTATCATCGACCTTATGAGGTCTAAACCGCGGTCACTTGTCACAGGACGGTAATAATAACACACGCAGAAGCTTATGATACCTGAAGAACAAAAACATTCATCTGTTGCAATCAGCAAATTCATACCTTTTTTTTATTCGACTGCGCAAATTTTCGCAGCTGTAACTGAGCTTTCGTAAGACATTTCGTTTGACTGAGATGTATTTTTCATGTGTATGTAGTAAACGAGATACAGTTGACTCCCGACAACTCGAACCATCAAGGGAAATCAAAAAAGGCTCGAGTTATCGGGATATTGCAGAAATTAGACAAAGTAGTCGCCCAATGCTTCATACTTTAGCTCGAAACCTCAGCTAACCTTCTAACACTAGAAGGCAAAAATATACCGAAACAATTTTACGTTGATTAATTTCGTAACTCTCTTTGGCTTACTTCCGAATGCAACAATTACCAAACCTTGCTTTTCGACAGTGCTATAGTTGTAGTCAATTTAAAAAAACACACACACACAAGCGTGTTTTGAAGACGTTTCACGTTTATAACACTGTTGTCAAATAAGGTTCGAATTATGAGGGTTCGAGTTATCGAGAGTCAACTGTAGGTCTACTGTAAAATCAGCCCTGTTTTGTTTTTCTATTAAAAACTCTACGCGCGTTTCTCGTCTATAAGCCTGCCGAAACGAGGAAACATTGCTGCTCATTTCCTGTTTGCGTTCACACGGGACATCTGTTGCAGAAGCAAAATGTTCCAAAAAAACTCAGAAAACTTTAAATAGCTTCTTGGAGGCAAGCTTTGCTTTTGCAAGAAATGTTCATTGCGCAACCAAACAGGGAAATACTTCAAACCGCTAATGTAGTTGAAACCGCTAAAGTAGCGTGCAGTACAGTACAAATAAGCAACTGGTAATGACTGAGAAACAACTTGATTGTTGAGAATGATTTGTTTCATTAATAACAAACAAACTGCTAGTTCTCACGGTTGCACGTTCACTCACCTACTACTACGAGATATCCAATAACCCACTGGTTGTGGTTCAGTAACAAGTCTTTAAAATTTCCCCAGGTCCACTGCATTATATATGCTGCCAGACTCCAACCTCCGATTAAAACTGCATAAGCACCTCCTCTCTGAATAGATGGAAAAAAAATTAACAACGTTACTAGATTAACAATTTCTCGATGTTTCCATGACATATACAAGTACATGCAAATATACGTATACTCTCAAGTACATGTACACTGTACAGGGTAGGAGAAGGGTACAAAGTTGGGCTGCCAAAGCCCGTGTTGTGATAATCGCCTAGAGTTTGTGTTGTGGTTCATTTCTTTCGTTTTCCATTGTTTCTATTTTGTTTCACATTACGATAATCTGTGATAACGATCACAAGACAAAGGAAAATAAAGATTGAATCAAAACCAGAATTGAACAACAACAGGTACATGTACGACTTTCCACTGATGAACTAATGATTATAATCCTTGAATAATCGGGGAAAGTTACATAAAAAATAATAATAATAAATATCCTTTTTTTTTTTACGCTTGGCAAGTGATGATAGCAAGGTGCTGGTAGGGCCGAGCATTTAAACCTTAGAAACAAATATTTCAAACTGAACATGACGAGTTAAAAATCCCAACTGGCAGGAGGCTGACAAGTTGGCTATTTACAAGTTTGGCCCGGGTCGGTTATGAAACAACTCCAGATAGCGGTCAGAGCGGGACTTGAACCGGCGCCCTAACCACTTGGCCACACTCCTCCACATTTCTTGCTCTGGTTTCATTACCCCACAAGACAGCTGCAGTTCAGTTACAAGCAACTCCACAGCACATAACATTGATAACAACAGAATATCTTACCCCAGGGATCAGTCTGTGTAGAATGTATACAAGCAACAAAAGAGACATGATGAGGCCAAGTGAGACATTGCAAGAGTAAAAGAACACACTGTTCCTGCAAAATAAAATAAATATCTGGCATGATATATTTGTAATTTTGCACTACAAAATACAATATTACCGTAAGTTTTTGTTTTGTTTTTTTTTTAATTCTCCTTTAAAAAATGTTTTAAACTGCTCTTTGTTTTTCATTATCGAATTCAGAAGAAATGGAATTATATACTTGACTAAAAAAGAATAATTGCATGAAATCATTCTATTTCTGTTGAGCACCTCTGAACTTGATAATAATGACACAGAGTCAATAAAGTACTTCAGCTTTTGTTCTCAATGAAAATGGAGTCTTTGAAAAACGTTATTCAACTTTATTATCACTAACTGTAGTTATTCTGCAATATCCATGCAGTGATGACATGCTGACATATATTATCCACTACTCAAAAAGTATGATGTTGTCTGAGAACTGTCTTGCTGTCAATTAAACTGTTGAACGACTTTAAAACTCGCCATTTTCACACAATGTGACACAATGAAAATACTTGTACATGGTTGACTTTTTAAAAGAAAATAACAATATTAGTATAATGCCAGGTTTAAACCAGAAGAGAATCTGGAAATCTAAAGGACACCCTTTATTGGAACAAAAATTCATAGAAAATGCCCTTTATATGAAGGAACAAATAATCGTCCACAGGGGACCCACTTATCAGCAACTGTTTATACATGTACCTCTGCTGAGACATTATAAAAACTGAACTCCAATTTACTATGTACATGTATCAGCGTCTCAGTGCAATAATTATTGTGTACTCCAACCATTAAACAACAATAGCTGTTTAAAATAATTATATTATAAGCACTTTATCAACACTCTGGGTTTAAACCCTTATCAGTCAAAAAGGGGAGGTTGGGGCAAATCATTAAAAGTGTATGACATCTCTTTTTATCACTCCTCAGTAAAATTCCAAATAAAAAATGTACACTCAGGTAAAATAAGGCCCACAAGAGCACTAGGAACTTCTCAAAGAGGACACAAGCCTAGTAAGGATGCAAGGCTTTTCCAAAGGCTAGATTTTTAAGGATTTCGCTGCAGGAAATATCCCAAATACCTTTCACTAAATTTTCAAGTCAGCAATTTACATTGTGTAGCCTTAAGGTGAAAATAAAGATTGGCCTGGTTCAATGATAAGCATGAAAAATCTGCATTGCATGCAAATATTGGGCATGTTTGGAGCACCCCTCTTGAAAAAAGACCTTTGTGTATATTAGTAATCTTATACAAGTTAGAAATGGTATTTCATTGATATACCTACTAAGTCTTTCTGCATTGTAAAAGATTATGAGGCCTGCCAGAAATGCTGCTGGGAATTGCCAATCAATCACTTCAAAAATAAAAAATAGAACAAGAATAAAAGCCGTGAAAATAAATTAAGCACTTACAGTGCACAACGTACATATATGTACAGTGTAAAATGTAGAAAGGTGATTCAATTTGAACAAGAAAGGCTGACAGCTGGGTATGGCAACTCTCTGCAAAAACATGCAGGAAATGAACAAATCTTCGTACCCACGGCAGGCTGACAATAAAATTTAATGAGGGCTTTCCAATAACTATAAGCCAGAGCCATTAATCACAAAAACATTTTCACTGTCACCTACTAATAAACTACATGGACCAGATGCATGTACGCTTCCAATCATTTTATTTTTGTATATAAGATAGCTATTGTGCAAGGGTGGAACACCAGGAAAAGACTTTCCTTCATACATCCTACCCACACTCCTTTGTGATTGCCCTCAGTTACATTAAATGCATTTTTGTGCTTTCATTCACTCACCTATTCTGTGAGGATTGCTGAGTGAGGCAGGCTTGCTTAAGGTCCTTAAGAGATGCTTTTTCTACACAACATCTATCTGTGCTTAGTAAAATAAAACTGTTACCAGGTATAAGCACCTTGAAACTCAGCTGTAACAAGCACATCTTGTTTTTTTCCGAGCTCTACCGCTGAGCATGAAGTCTTGAATGGTGAATGCTTGAAAGTGATATGATCCAGTACATTACTGCTGGTCACTAAAGACTGAAACACAGATGCCCAAGTCTTGTTGGCTGGATTGAGAGCAGCACAACTATTGAATGAAAACATAACATTATAATATGTGATTGGATTTACCTTATTCTTTCTAATTTTCACGAGTACTTAATTTCACAATAATTATTTTTCCAAAACGCGAAAATCCAGAAATTAAGCACCTGCAAAAATTAGTAAGAATAAAGTAATACACTCTTAAATGCATAGGAAACAAATATAATATATGAGATTGTGGATTGTGTGAACGATACACTGTAGTTCGATTCGCACTGTAATACGACAGTATCTGAGGGAGTACATGTAGATCTAGAGCTGCTGTTTGAGACAGTGCAATTTCACCTACCCCTTACACCCTCAAATGACAAGAGAGTATAATTTCAAAATTGGACAAATTGCATGTTAACAAATCAATTGTTGTAAATACTGATCACCAAAGGAAAGAACTCCTGAAGAGGTTTCATTTAAATGATTGCAATTACATTCAAGGTGTTAGGGATTCATTCTGTAGATTCAAGAGTTATGTCACCACATGGCTTACCACAGTTCATGGCTTGCCATTATTGTGACAGAAAAATCTTCACACACATACGTAAGATAGAGAAATGGAGCCTGCAGAAGTAGCTACTGTAGCTGATTCCAGGGATCCACATTAGCAGTCGTCAGGTCATCTGAGATGACTATAAAGTGTTACAGACGAGTATTAATATCACAAACTCATCCAGTGGACGAGTAAGTTTCAAGGAGCAAATTTTTCTTTAATTTCCACCAGCCATTTAGTGATTCTGTACTGTAGTGAACAGAAGATTAATATTCTGTAAACTTCGTGCCGTTGTGCATGTGACATCTTTCTCTCACAAGTGAAAGGTATGCAGGCTCAATTTTTTGTTCTCCACCACTGACGTACTAAAGCGATATGCAAACACAAAGACTCTCACTCTTGTTTCGCAAAATGTAGTGCTACTTTGACAAAGTGTTGCCACCACAGCAGAAGAAAGAAAAAAGTGAGTTTTCCGAGCAAAGTTTAAAATCATGGCAGCAAGACAGGCAGGTGGAGACTCGGATGTCATTGACAAGGAAGAGGATTTAGATGATAATGACAGTGGTGTTGAGGATGCAAGTGACCTGGACAGTGATGTTGATGATTGCCAAATTGAAAGTACTAGTTTGATCAATAAGCAGTCGTAATTTAGGTTTCTTTTAAGTCCATGAAGTTGAATTTGTAAAATGAAAGTGACGCGAGCCTTAATGCGGTGCCCCTGCAGTAACATGGTGAAAATAAAATGCAACCTTTCCACTTACTTGTTGTTAACTTTCAGTTTTTGACTGTATTTTAATTATTACCCAATTTTGAATGGGCAAGTAAAATTTTGTCAGGGCAAGTATCTTTTCTGACATCCTTGCCCGGCTGACGAGTTTGAAAAAAAGCTAATGTGGATCCCTGTGATTCCTTTCCAAAGCCAAAGCTAACTCTTAGAATGTGTTCACAGCAGGATGAACACAATGGCTAAACACATCTAACTGCCTACAAAGTGTCAATACACTGCCCCCTGTTCACCTACACATTTTTTCACAATAAATTATATTGAATTTTTATTTATGTCCAAAAATATTCTTTTACGTGTATTCATCATCCAAACTCTCAATAATCCAGAATAATTTCAGGAGTCCCAGCGAGTTTGGATTTAATCAAGGTTTGACTGTAAGTCAAACTGAGTAAGGGATGAAAGTCCTCAGTAGGTGGTTACTTCACAAGTCATGGGTTAGGTGGATAACAGTGAGTTTGAAGAATGCATGTCTGGTGAAACTCTTGATCCAGACAATCACTAATATGGCAAAATAAAATCACCTCTGCTTCATAGGAGTTTACATCAGTTTCATCAAATTCAAGAAGAACTTTCACACTGCCCCATAAGCGTGAGAGTGACAGCTCATCACCATAAACACAAACTGCTACCCTTTCTTTAGTTCGTGGCAGTCTAACAATTGTCTTCCTTGATAGGGCTGCAACAGATATACCTGTTGGAGGAAATACACAGGAACCCTTCAAGTTACCAACGGACAAAAAAAAATCTGGCCACATTGATGGCCCTTCTTATGCTAGAGATGCATTATCCATCTGGGACGAACTTGGGCAAACAATGCTTACATGGTCTAGTTATGCATCTGGTAGTTAGTCTTGTATAGAGACCGGCACAAGACAAAGTACCGTTGAGAAGAACTTTCTGATTTTGCTCATCTTGGAAGATGGACTAAGTCGATGGAGGGATAGTGACTCTTGTGCCCGTCTTTACACGTGGCGAACTGCAAGACGCATAACCAGACAAACTAAAAATTGTTTGCCCCAGTTCATCCCAGATGGATAATACATCTCTTGTATAAAAACTGCCATTAAAGCATCTCGATTAGAGGGTTTTTACATGCACATAAGAAAACAACTGCATACATTTAAGCTTCAGTTTGGACCAAATAAAGTGGACAACGTGATAATGAGATTGTCAAAAGGCAGGTTTTAGTTGTAACTGTAAATATGGATCATCAGATGTGGTATATGACTACAAATATTCTGCAATTGCGGGCAACTAATGCTTTCATCACCACAAATTTCCTGTCTTTTGTCTTAAATTAGCTACGTGTACTAAATTTTAGTCCCTACACCAGAGATTTGAAAATGCAAAATTTAACGTCGCCATTACCAATGCCTTAAAGATAAGGCAATTCATCTTCTTCACAATCTAAAAGAGTGACAGATTCGTGAAAATGTAAGTGATCTGATCTTAGTCTACCATCGCATTCTATATATGCAACTTCATCACCGGAAGAGAGAAGCGCATTTTTATCTCCAGATACCAAATCGCTTAATCCCTCTTTTACAATCACTAATAAACAAGAACCTAAAAACAATAGAGCAATAGCCGTTAATACTTACGTTCGCATTTAAGAGCTCCTCCAACGATCAAACTAGAGCAAAACAAAAGCTGAAACACGAGAGTTCCTCTTGCAAATTGCACATTATGTGCGCCGCCATTTTGATTCCGGTCTCACTAGGTTATCCGCTGACAATGCACCCTGGCACACATGAGAACAAAGCAATTTTGGCGGGAAACATCCACCTGCTATTCGACGATCCATCTGTACATCAGCCGCAAGCGTTCTTAAACAATCGATTACCCAATTCAATTCTTTGTTTAGAACTAAACTCCATGGCAGGCGTAGACACGTCGGAGAGGGAGAAAGATCGAAATTGGACTCACGATATGACCTTTCCAGTCTCGAGCTTGGCGCTAGAATCTCTTCTCCCTAGTAAACGTGCATAACACATCAAATACGTGTATCCTTTTTTTTTAATGATTATTATTTCAATTGATTCTTACAATGTTCACAGCTGGAAGTATTATTTCAGAATTCAAAAGCACACGTCGAAAAACATAACTTTGCTGGTTTTGTGAAGGTGGATACGTAATGTATAACTTTCTTGTGGGGCAACGCACGCAAGATACCTAAGATAATACGCAAGATACCAAAGATCAACAGAATATACTATGGTATTAAAGCAGGTGAGAAGCTCGCTTTTATTGTTATTGAGTTGTATTCAGTCTGTTATGTGTGTGTACGAATCGACTAGAATATGGGTACGAATCAACTGAATACTGGGTACGAATGAACCGAAATTGTGGGTACGAATCGACTGGGTACGAATCGACTTGGGTACGAAACGACCAGTTTCCAGCTAGTTTGGTGTAGGGCACTCCAACTTGCTCTTGCATTTATTGCACAGGCTATGCACACTTTCAGTTCCGAACGGAGTATTTATATTTGAGCAAGAGATTTGAGCCATCACGCAACGATTCTCCTTTTTCGGCGTTGCGTGACATTCGGCTACGGCTTTCAAGGGACTGGAAGAGTACGATAAGAGGATAACCTTATTATAGGAAGCTAACCCTTGTGTCTCTTGCGACCTATATCAACACCACCTCAAGAGGAAAATAATTTTGAATAAAGGAAATTAATGCGAAAGAGAAAACTTGAAAGTTTCCGAATGAAGGAAATAAACGAAAAGGTGGAGGAATAGCGGTATCCATCGAGAAAGAGTGCTGATGTTGGTCACTCCGCCAAAGGGACTTTGTCTCAAATACACTGAACCTTGCGTTGATTGCCAGACTGTATTAAAGATTAGAAAAAGCCAACAAAAGAGAGTTCTTCTTTATCAAGATTGACTATATACCGGCTTAGGACACGATCCAGAATTTGGGTTGAGGATGAAAAATAACGTTTTTCTGAGGTCCCAAAAAAAACGCGAGATTAAAGTCAACGCGAGATTTCCACATAAATAATTTTTTTTTTCAATTCGCATTAATTTCATGGAACCCTAATTTCATATAATGAGGTAACCTCACGCTTGCATTGAGACAGAGGGGAGAGGGAAATGAATTATTCTGAAGACTCAACCGCAAGGATGAACTTTTATAGAATGAGAGAAGCAGTATTGACCTCGTAATCTTAACATGAATGCGCAAAGATATTCAGAATAACAAGAGTGAATTGCAGATAGCGCGCGGGAAAATGGCAGTTAGAAAAAGCGATCTTTTCTCTCGAGTTTCCTTTTGACTTTTTGTTTTTGGATTTTTTTTTTTTTTTTAATGTCCTTCATTGTTCCATCATGACAGGCTTTGATCGCTTCAGGATTTGTTATGCAAATTAGCTGAAGGGGGATTGAATCCCCCCTCAGTTAATATTAACAGTAACTTAACGCCATGATTTGTCACCTTAAGGATTCATAAGAATGAAACGAGGTGTTAGCTTCTTGCTGCAAAATATGACAATGTTGACAGATAATTACAATGTATTGAGACCCGTTGATAAACAGAGAAGAGAAGAAAAAGGAAAACAAAGCCCGCAAAATAATCTCCTACCGAGCCCAATTTTAGCAGCGTTCTCTATATTTCCTCTTATTTGGTCGTCCGCTAAAAACTTTTCTTGCTCTGCGGTTACCGCGGGCCTGTTCAACCGAACGGAAATAGAGCCTGGCCGCAGGTCACGCGTAATTTTTCGGATAAGATCGAGAAATTTGTTCGCTTTTTTTAACATCCTTTGCCAGGCACTTTTTTGCCCTACAACGTAAAAGCCGGCGTGGATCAAGTGTTCGCTAGAAATTTCTTGGCTTGGTTTCGTTGAATTTCTTTTCGTCTGTCCCGTTGTATGACCAATGAAAACAAGATCGCAGTGAATTTTAACAAGATTGCAGCTATCAAGTAACTAAACTGATTTCTACTCAGTCTACTAAAAAAAGCAAACAAACAAACGAAAGTAGTTACTTCGCGGGCACAGGCGGGACAAGTACCCCTTTGTCGCTTGCATAAGACATAAGTCAAAGAGGTAGCCTGCTTGCGAGATAAATTTCAGCGCAATATTTGCTACTGTTCATTCGACCTTGTTGACGTGACTGGACATCGAACGCCATCGGGGCATCGCTTCTCTGGATCCTGGGCATACATCAAAGTAGCATTAACCTGGGCATTGAGTATTTCCGCTGTTTTACGTGGTTCTCGATTTCGTCTGTTTAAATTTCCCTGGACCACCAGCGTGAATGATTCCGAGATATTAATACTGATTCAAGCCGGCGTGCGTTGCGTGAGATGTGTACATCAGCTGGGTTTACATTTCACGCCGGGTGACCCTTTATAAAACAAACTTTCCGCGAGAGCCGAGTTATCAAGACGGCGCATTAACCGTAACCTTAACTATTAGTTATATTCTAGCGTCTCCGATAAAAAAGGGGTTGCTTGTTGATTCTGATTAGGTTCGGCTCATGTACACATTACGAGCAATCTCTCTTTTCGCTTAGGGACAGTCGAGCAAATTAAAAAGAACGCGAGCCAGCGCGAAAATCGCCTGCTGCGGAGAATCGTGACGCGCGCGCGATTGGTTCCCTTGGGTATTTATATGCTACGAAAGCAACATTAGCCGTACATATACAGAGCAGATTAATTTCAGCCGTACCCTTGGGTATATGCTATGTAAAAGAGCACAGAGCAGATTAACGCAAAGGCAAAATTAACCGTACCCTTGGGTATGTGCTACCTAAAAGGGCACAGAGCGGATTAACGCGAATACCTAAAAGGGCACAGAGCAGATTAATGCGAAGGCAAAATTAACTGAACCCTTGGGTATGTGCTACCTAAGAGGGCACAGAACAGATTAATGCGGAGAAAAAATTAACTGAACCCTTGGGTATGTGCTACCTAAAAGGGCACAGAGCAGATTAATGCGAAGGCAAATTTACTTGTGTCCTTGGGTATGTGCTACCTAAAAGGGCACAGAGCAGATTAATGCGAAGGCAATTTTAACTGAGCCCTTGGGTATGTGCTACCTAAAAGGGCACAGAACAGATAAATGCGAAGGCAAAATTACTTGTGTCCTTGGGTATGTGCTACCTAACAGGGCACAGAGCGGATTAATGCGAAGGCAAATTTACTTGTGTCCTTGGGTATGTGCTACCTAAAAGGGCACAGAGCAGATTAATGCGAAGGCAATTTTAACTGAGCCCTTGGGTATGTGCTACCTAAAAGGGCACAGAACAGATTAATGCGAAGGCAAAATTACTTGTGCCCTTGGGTATGTGCTACCTAAAAGGGCACAGAGCAGATTAATGCGAAGGCAAAATTAACTGAACCCTTGGGTATGTGCTACCTAAAAGGGCGCAGAGCAGATTAATGCGAAGGCAAAATTACTTGTGTCCTTGGGTATGTGCTACCTAAAAGGGCACAGAGCAGATTAATGCGAAGGCAAATTTACTTGTGTCCTTGGGTATGTGCTACTAAAAGGGCACAGAGCAGATTAATGCGAAGGCAAAATTAACTGAACCCTTGGGTATGTGCTACCTAAAAGGGCACAGAACAGATTAATGCGAAGGCAAAATTAACTGAACCCTTGGGTATGTGCTACCTAAAAGGGCGCAGAGCAGATTAATGCGAAGGCAAAATTACTTGTGTCCTTGGGTATGTGCTACCTAAAAGGGCACAGAGCAGATTAATGCGAAGGCAAATTTACTTGTGTCCTTGGGTATGTGCTACCTAAAAGGGCACAGAGCAGATTAATGCGAAGGCAAAATTACTTGTGTCCTTGGGTATGTGCTACCTAAAAGGGCGCAGAGCAGATTAATGCGAAGGCAAAATTAACTGAACCCTTGGGTATGTGCTACCTAAAAGGGCGCAGAGCAGATTAATGCGAAGGCAAAATTACTTGTGTCCTTGGGTATGTGCTACCTAAAAGGGCACAGAGCAGATTAATGCGAAGGAAAAATTAACTGAACCCTTGGGTATGTGCTACCTAAAAGGGCACAGAGGAGTTTAATGCGAAGGCAAAATTACCTCTATCTGCGGGTATATGCTTCCTAAAAGGGCACTGCAATTCAACTCGAAATTGTTCCCGCCAAAACTACACGGTGAGTCACAGTCCAAAGCAATTCTTTTTACCGCTTCCACAACAGGGCCAAATTTTGAGGAGCGAGCCAACCCGTCTTTCGCACACTCTCGCTGCCGAGGCAATCTGGCATAAAGCTCAAACGACGACACAACATAACTATGGCTTGGTTGTCTACAGACGTCACAACCTCGCTTGGCGGGCTTCCGATGTATTGATGCTACAGTGTATTTCGTCAGGACAGTGGTGAAAATTTCGCTCTTAGCAAATTCATCTTAAGCCTTAAGCCCCTACGCAAAATTAGTGACTACATACCAGTGCTTTCCTGGGTCCCGATTATAGCCAGTAACTCTGGAAACACGCGGAAAGCGACCAAGGATACTCGGACGACGCGCGATCGACGCCATGGCTCTATTTTATCAAGCCTACCAGTCACACAGTAAACTCATTGTCCGCTATAGATTGCTATTTCCGCTCAAGTAGAACATTAATGATTTTGTAGCCTTTTAACTTATTAGTCTTCAACACCAATCAGATCTACGAATTGAGTCTCTCCCTGTGTGAAAGCTGTGCATATGTTGTACATTGAAGTATGGTACTTGGTAGACAATTGATTGAAACCGGGAAGGATAATTGATGAGGGAACGTCATCAAACAAATCAAACTCAGGTCAAACTGATTGGCGAGCCCGGGTTGGCGAGTACATTATTAGTGTTCGGTGTACACCGGGTGTACAAAACTTCGAATTTCAATTTCACATGAAAGTTGAAATGCATCGCAAAATAATACCTTGTCACAAACAGAAATGTATGCGAGGTTCTATTTGACTTGTCCCCGTACTAAATACTGTACTCTGTTTCCCAATGTATAGTCATTTGAAAACTATAAATAATGCGTACATCAAGGCATAGATTTCGTCGTTCGTTATGTAGACCGTCAATCAAAAGGGACAAGTTTTGGTTTCAAAATATACCCGCACGCATCTAAATCATGCGTTTTGTTACGGACCGAAGAACATTTTAGTTGGCGAAATTTATTCCCGACAGTGATTGCACAGGCATATGCTTGATTAACATGTTTCAGTAGAATGTCAATTTATTATACCACCCGTGGAACCGAACTAACCGCAAGATCATTAATAGATTGACAGAACTTCGCGCTTTGAATTACTTCTTGCTGTGAAATCCTGAGCTCAGCAAAGCTCCCCATGTTGCCCTTCGTTTCCCACAAAGTAATGGAAACTGCAACGAAAAAAAAATTTCCTTGAAAAGACTGATTCATATTTAAGCAGGGCTAAAAGGCTCCTTATGTAATCGATTCATTTTGATCTGAATACCACACGGATTGTAAGTTTAAAGCAACTTATCTACCGGAAAACACAATTTTTAATGGCCACGTTCAACAAGTACGCCAGGTACACGCAATTCCTACTCGAGGTTGTAGTTCAGTTAGCAGTTCCCGCTTCCTTTATTTCTGACTTCTCATTCAGTAGCACCTCGTTGGTAATAAGGGGCACTATCAATCATTTAAGTGACTCAAGCTATGCTTTGTCGAAAATGACCTTTATTAAAACTACATATGACAAAATAGCCCCCACCCCCTTTAACACCATTTTCCCTTGTCAATGGTTTTTAGCCTCGCTAATTTCTTTTAACGTTTTCTCCTATTTCACGATTGTACGTCTTCTTCAGACAACTCTGCAAAAACAAAAAATACAAGGCGTCATTAAACAAGCTCACAAAGCAGCCGAATGGCCCACTATTATCGTAACTTAATCTGATTTCTCTCACAAAACCTAAAGGAGTATTGCCACTTTCCCTCTGATCGGGGTACTAGTTTATAACCGAGTGAGTTACTTCCCGCTGCATTTTCCAAGTTTTTCCTTAGTAGTTCCTGCTTAAAGTATCTCCTAATCTGTACGCTTTAAGATATAGCATGTACTTACTTACGGTACGGGAAATAGCACATTGACAGTGACTCCTACATTTTCTGCCTGAACATTGATACCCTGGATAATTATACCAATTCAAGGCAGGCTGACGGTATAAAAGTACCGTTGGACAGATTGGAGGTTAATAGCTAGAGACTAAGGCATTCCCCTCTGCCATTTGACAGTGAGATGAGATCCTGTTGACAGCTAATATCACCCCACTGTTACCCTTTAATAGTTCATGCTCTAGCTACAAGATGTGCCGCACTCACCAGGTACCATCGGCGGGAAACAGGTCACCCACTCTGCTCTGCTGATACCCGGCTGATGATCATAGTCACAAGACTTCAAAAATCCAATCATACAGTCTTCATCTGGGATCATCATAGCCTCAATTTCTTCCTTGTCTAGTATACCATTGCCGTTCTTATCCTGGTTTGTAAATTCCCACTGAAAAATAAGAATCGAAACAATTAACAAAAGGAAATAGTTATTTTGTAATTTTTGTTGTACGTTCCCAAGAGCGAGGTTTGTTTCTTGATACGGTGGACTTTCCTGTGGCTGGGATATTTTCTCTCAAGCTTCTTTGCATCATTTGGCTATAAACGTTTTTTTAAAAAGACAATTGCGAAACGAGGTGCCAATTTTATGAAAATGACCAGGCCGGCTTGGCCTCTTAGTCAGTTTCAATACCCAGTCGTCCATGAATCTGAGGTAACCTACACGCCAAGGTGGATCTGCGTTTACCTCAATGACTGCCCTCCTGTCCTCGTATGTCCATGACTCGACTCTAAAGTCTTGGTACATCTCCCTCTCTCTTGCTGCAATCAGGTATGTAAGGTATCTATCATGGAACTGCAGAAGATTTGGGACAGGGCACGGCTCTCTTTCAACATCTGGAAAAGATGACTGAAATGAATAAATATTTGAATACTGTAATTGTGAACACAAAAATCTATAATCAAACGTCATCCATAGGCAACTCTGAGGCTCCTGGATAAAATGGAAAAAACGAAAACAAGCAAACTAAGCTAAACTTAAGGGTGGAAGGGAAGCAGGGAATTCTCACCAGTCTTTCCCTCTTTCCTTTATATCAAAGACATTTATTTAACCTTTTCACTCCCAGAGTCAGTTATGGAGGCATAAGGTGATTCTAACTTCCGAGTCTGTGGATGAAATCGTATGGTGTGGCCATTCAAATGAAACCTCGTCAGCAGTACTTTCGCGTGGTACTATTTATATGTAAATTTTTTACAAAATGAAATTTGAAAATTCGTCTTGAATTTTGATTATAGGCACTCTTGGGAGTGAAAGGGTTAAATTGTCCTGCTCATTTTTGCTGTTAGGTCATCAACGACTCCTCTGCTGAGAAAGCTAAACCATGCACGTTTTCGATCTGGAGTAACAAATGCTCACTGTTTCATATGTCGGTAAAGTATGATCGTCTGGGTGAGTGTTGTCCTGGGAAGAACTGTTTGAGATGAGATTGACTTCAGAGTCAAGTGAATTGTGTGAATTGTCAGTCGTCAGCTTTAAATTTTTTGCGGCCAAAACGCACCTTCCAGATCGCACTTTCCCCTTCTTTCAATTTCCATCATGATGCCGACACGACAAGCGAACTTGTGCAACTTGCAAGTGTTGTTGAACTCCCTGAGGTACGCGCTACACACAGGGCTGTAGTCATCTGGGCAGACTTCAGGGCACACGCATGTAGTGGAGCGATCAGAATTCACAACACACATACGTCCTTTCGTGCAGAAGACATTATAACAAGGATCTGTCGAGAAAGAAAAAACAGATAAGATAAGCGAAGTATTCTTTTTACCCCGCCGTCAGGACGGGGTCTAGTAATACCCATTTTTTTTCCGTGTTTTTTTTTTTTTTTTGGGTGATCACTTGCCCCAGACCTCCGGTTTTCGCTCGGCCAAACAAATACTCGTCGTGTTTTTCGCTACAAAGGCAAGGGCTTTTATCTTGAGTGACCGTAACATATTTTACACCCCCGGGGGGGGGGGGGGGGGGGGGGAAACGGCGGGGTCTAATGCCCCTGGGGCTTTTCTTGTTCTTCAAATTAATGCTAAGCATGGGTTGAAAGTTGACCAAAGTTTCTAATTCACCTGTCAAACTTTGCCATCACTCCTACTTTAACTGACACTGTGTAGTGGGGGGGGGGGGGGGACAGGGGGGCGGGAGACCTGGAGAAAAGGGGGCGGAGGGTGTACGGGAGGCGGGAGAAGAGGGGGCGGGAGGCGGGATTCCCAAGGTGGCGGGAAGCAGGAGAAAAAGGGAAAAAAATTATGCAACATTGCGCAATATTTCGCAATCGAAAAAATGCAAAGGGGCGGGAGCCAAAAAATACAGGGCGGGAACCGGGATTAAAGGATATGGGAAGCGGGAGGTTAAAACTCCCCTGTCCCCCCCCCCCCCCCCCCACTGTGAAGGGCATCGAAAACTAACTTGCTGACCAAAAGCTTTAAAACAGCATTTAAAATTTACACTTATCCTAAGGTTAGTTTAATCCTGCTTTGAACACCCGGATCCAGGGGCCCGTTTCTCGAAACTCCCGGTAACTTTCCGGGCCCGGTAAGTATTTTTTCGAGCTCATTTATTTGTCAGCTAATGGTTATTGTTGGCGCAAACTCACGATATGCTTCACGAAATTATTAAGATTAAAATTTGGCTTTCAAAATCAATAAAAATTTTGTAGCTATTCGAGAATATTGTGCACCTAAAATAATTTTCGGGCCCGGAACGTTATCGGGAGTTTCGAGAAACGGGCCCCAGGGCCGGGTTGTTAAGCGACAAAACTTTCTTCCATTACAAACTAGTCTGACCCAAGTATTTTAAACCCATGGCAACTTGCTTATCAAATAGTCTGGAAGACCACACATAAATCTCTTACAATAATCAATTTGACTTTGATTCCTGTTAGCCAAATAAACTATGGTTTTTAAATTCTGAATGTGATTCATTCAATGGAAGCTGTTTAACAGTGGACTGTAAGACTGCTTACTACGTTGTAAGAAAGGTGGATCTAATTATGCTAAGGACTTAACCATTCGACAACCGATAAAACCCAAACCTGTGGTCATTTAAATGAAACCTACTGAACAGTATTTTCCTGTGGTGCTCTATTTAAAATGCTGTAAAAAGTGTTCCTTACCTTTTGGGACTGTGGATGAAATCCTAAGGTGCGACCATTTTAATGAAAGCCCTTTTTATAGTAGTACTTCCCGGTTTCTGTTCGTTTTCCAAAGCGTACACAAGCGATTTACTGGGACAAATTTGGGAACTACCATATTATTAATATTAACTAAGTACACTTACCCTTTTTTGTGGCTGATGGTTGCTCCGCAGTCTTCGTAAAGTCGGACCAAACAAAAGAGGAAAAAGAATTTAATAGTTTAGTAGGTAAAATCAAAAATTAAAATATCAAGCCCCTCTACTGAGTCCCAGTGGGCTTTATAGAAGCAATACAGTGTTAATTTTGTCCACATCTGTGCACCCCACTTATTATTTAACATGGGCACTCAGATAAGTTAGAAGGGTACACGCCTTCAGTTACTTCGCACTCTGCATTCCTAGGAATCATTGTGAAGCTAATTTGGCGACTAAGCTTTCCACGAGTGCTTATAAGAGTATGCGGTTTGGCTGAAATAACACCAACACAGTGATAATTGGATAATGAATGACTGGGATTGCGCAGATGCCATCAGCGAAGGAGGAAATGTTCCAGGTCTACTCCATAAGCGCTTGGGCTTCATCGTTACATTCTGTTCTATTACAGGAAAACCGAATTGAAAGGAAAAAAAATCATGCATAAACGCCTAAAATGTGCGAGGAAGAGAGATTATCCTCGCTAGAGAGAAATCGAAACCAAAATTTTGCCAACCCTTTGGTCTGAAGTCTTCCAATTCTAAACCGGAAGTACAACGGATGTTGTGTTGTTGGTTTGTTATCATAGTTTTCGCAACAATTGAAGTTGAAAGTCTGTTTAACGTACAGTGCACGCGGCCTCAATACACCTCATCATTAGTTCTCTTATAATACCAGAATGGAGATCGCTATCTCGTATAATGGACAAGCTACCTTTAAACGATCTATGGCTTGGATCGTCTCCTTTCCATGTTAGCTCCAGGCACAATCGTGCCACGATGTTCCCCCTCAACAACCTATATCAGAAATGCCCTAATTTCGCTTTCCAGCCGCGCGAGAAAGAGTAAACGTGGAAAAACTTGAATTCACACTGCGAACGTCTTCCACCTTTGATGGAAGTGACAAAACTACACTATGAGGTATGAATTACATTACACCTTATAAATATCATATGTAAATATTTGACCTACAATCAAATCAATGGCAGATTGTTTACTTTCTCAGACAGTGAAGTCCCAGTGAACGAAAACATTTGCCAATAAAAACTGTTTTGCTCTAGATATACTTGTAAGATGCGTATTCGGACAAGACTAGTCGTTTGATAAATAACCTCTAACGGTAAATTACGTCTTGTGGTCAGTTGGGCAACGTGGAAATCCACTTACTGTCATAAATGCGCTTGGGAGAAAACCAAAATACGATTGAGGGATATACTTACCACGGCGTGGAAGAAGACAAAACCAAACGCAAGGTAAAGGAATCCAACAGACATTGTCAAAAAACAAATCCTTTCTTACTCCTCTCTGGAACTTTTCAAGGCACGATTGAAGCTCTCGAACGTTTCCCAATTAAGATATCAGTCTCTTCTTCCAGACGATCAATCGACCTTGAATGGAATGCAGAGAATGAAGGAGTCGACAAATATTTGAAGGAACTTTATACTCCCGCTTTCGTAATCTTGTGATATCATTATAAACCTGTCAGTCTGATGTCATTGAACGGAAAAAGGAGAGTCTTTGTGATATAACCCTGCTGGGCCATAACCAAAAGGGGTTGTTGGGAAGGTTGGAGCACAGGCCGCCCAAGCGCAAGATAAGAGACATACGCCACGGACGTGGTCTACCGGGGCGAACGTGACTCTAGCGTATCGGCGTATAAGGTGGTGTTGTGTTACAACGGTTTGAAATTGAATTACAAAGGTCTGTATGGGAAGACAATGGATTTGTTTTCAATGGTGGAAATTATTGTTGTTTGAAAATAAAGTTGACTTACTTTGTTGCCTTGTTGTATCCTTTGTAATTTGCCAGCTTCTCAGGCCGATTTGATGCCATTTCGGCGAGTTAGCGATTATCGGAGTTTCCACTGCAGAGGTCAGGGTTCGAATCCCGGCAAGCCTGATTTTTTCAGGCTATCTTTTCGCAACTGCATAAGTTGCGTTAATAACTGCGAGGATCTCCTTTACATTTAATTCTTCATTCCACAGTTCAAATATATGAATTTCATATATTCATAATTTCAGAAGCGCTTCTCTTAGCAGTTGTAACACAACACAGCCTTATACGCCAACACGCTAGAGGGGGGGGGGACAGGGGGGTTTAAACCTCCCGCTTCCCGTACCCTTTAATCCCGGTTCCCGCCCTGTATTTTTTGGCTCCCGCCCCTTTGCATTTTTTCGATTGCGAAATATTGCACAATGTTGCGTAATTTTTCCCTTTTTCTCCCGCCTCCCGCCACCTTGGGAATCCCGCTTCCCGCCCCCTCTTCTCCCGCCTCCCGTACACCTCCCGCCCCCTTTTCTCCCGGTCTCCCGCCCCCCTGTCCCCCCCCACGCTAGAGTCACGTTCGTGGCCTGCGTTCGTGGCGTATGTCTCGTATCTTGAGCCTGGGCCGCCTGTGGTTGCAGAGGTTGTGGTAGCGTGATCAGTAACGATGGTCCCGTCACCGGGCTGAAGTTGGCTGCCAATTCACTGCCAAATCACCAGCTGCCAATTCACTCCTTAGAAGTGTGCTGCCAATTCGTTTCTTTTAAGAAACTGATAAATCTCTTTCAGCCATTTAAATGATTACCTTACACCATTACTAAATCTGTGAGTTGCGCACATGCGCAACGTCACGGAGCAAATGCGCAGCGAATTGTCGATTTGTTGATGGCGTCCAGTCATGAGCGAATGTATGTATGAGCGAATGAGCGAATGAGCGAATAACTGTTGATCGGTGCCACCATCGAAACTCAATTTTCTTTAGAATTAATGATCTTGTAAAAGGGATCTCATCTCTTGATACTTGAGTGCCCTGTAATTATTTCTTGATCTGGTTTTCCATTGGTGGCAAAAGAGAAACAAGACCAGAGCCGTACGTCTGGGGATGTTAAAGAGCCTATCGACGTGGCATTAGAAAAAGTGAGCCTTTTGTGCGAGGAACTAGACAAAATTGAGAAAGTGATGAAAGAGGAAGAGGAAAAACCATCGGAACCTGAAGTTCAAAGGACATATCGCTATGAATTGTCCGCTGAAGACGCTAAACGTAGAGTGGCAGGAATGAGGGATTACCTCAGTTCAATAGCAATCACGCCATTTTCAGAAGCCTTGCCTCCACCGCATTTAGAGCGACATCAAGCTTACATGCTTTTCGGTGGATATCTCGATTCTTTTAAAAAGCTGGAAGCAGTGCTTCTGGGGATGGCATGTTTTCCTTATCCAGTTATAGAAGCCATTGTGAACGCCACCCATGACCTATTCCAACCAAAACCGAGGAAACGCTCTCCTGGTGAGAAAATAGAATTTGTGCCGTACTTTCCCACAACTCTGGTGTACGACTACGAACTGCCCTCAAACATACCGGGCCACCTCACATATGTCAGCCACGTCCTGGTGTACGAAGCCATAACCAAGCTGGTAACGGACATCGAAGGATGCAACTATCTAACGGCGACAGGTTTTGCTCTGGAACTGGACAAACCAAGTAGGACTCCTTATGGAAACAGATGGGCAAGTTTGCTTGCTGAGGCTCGTCAAGGAAAGGGAGTGAAAAAGAAAGGCAAACGAAAACAAAGGCAACCTAAAAGAGTACTCAAGAAAAGATAACTGAAATGTTAATTAAAACGCGTTTTAATTTCAGTCAACAAAAACGTAGGGTACCAAGAATGAAGGATTACCTAAGTTAAAAAGACAGTATGTAACAAATGATGGCTAACAGTCCGTTGATTCATGTGGCGAGACAGGAGCCCAATTAATGAAATCTGTGTAACGGTTCAAGATAATCATATAGTTAATATCCGTAATGTGTCAAAAGGGTATAATCTCGGACAAAAATAGCCCGACGGTATGTGTCTTTTGTAACAGCGGGATTTTCAAAAGTTGTACTAAAAAAATGTCACGTGATTTCCAGGAGAGTAGAATCGCGTGACAAATTAATTTTGATATAGGAAGATCGCATAAGGGCTAATCGGACTATCGAATACCCAAAGATAGCTATTCAGCTTCATATGTTGTATTATGAGACAACGTGGTGGAAAGATAAGGACATCTATCCGAAGTTCGAAGCATGTCATCACAAGAAAAGGCAAAGAAACGAAACCGAGACATCCACAGATGGCATACTGAATCAAAGTAGTTGAACAGGAAGTGTCATTTGTTACCGGGAAAACTCCCCAAAAATAGCTATTTAATTTTAAAAGGGGTATAACTTGACAACATGGCGGGCACTTAAGGAAATCTCTATGAAGTTCAGAGCATGTTATCCTAAGAAAAGATAAGGTGACGGCTAAGACATCGAGAGATGGAATACTGAGCCAAAGTAGTTTAACAGGAAGTGTCATTTGTTACCGGGAAAAGAAACAAGAAAAAAGGAGTTATTCAATTTTAAAAGTGGTAATACGTGACAAGGTAGGAAATCTGTGTGAAGTTCAGAGCATGTTATAAGACGCAACGGAGACATCGAGAGATGAAATACTGAGCCAAAGTAGTTTAACAGTAAGTGTCTTTTGTTACCAAAAAAACTGCTATTCAGTTTTAAAGGTGGTATTACGTGACAACATGGCGGACACTTATGGAAATCTCTGTGAAGTTCATAAGAAAAGGTAAAGTGACGGAACTGAGACATTGAGAGATGGAATACTGAGCCAAAGTAGTTTAACCGGAAGTGTCACTTGTTACCGGGAAATTAACCAAAAATAGAAATTCAATATTTAAGGTTGTGATTACGTGACAAGGTAGGAAATCTATGTGAAGTTCAGAGTATGTTATTACCAAAAAAGGCAAAGAGACGGAACTGCAACATCGAGAGATGGAATACAGAGCCGAAGTAGGTGAACAGGAAGTGTCAATTGTTACCGGAAAAATAACCAAAATATAGTTATTCAATTTTAAAAGTGGTATTATGTGACAACATGGCGGGCACTTAAGGATATCTCTGTAAAGTTCAGAGCATGTTATCCTAAGAAAAGGTAAAGAGACGGAACTGCGACATCGAGAGATGGTATACTGAGCCAAACTAGTTTAACAGGATGTGTTATTTGTTATCGGGAAAAGAGACCAAAATTAGTTATTCAATTTTAAAGGTGGTATCACGTGACAACATGGCCGCCAAGAAGGGAAATCTATGTAAAGTTCAGAGCTTGTTATCCTACGAAAAGGTAAAAAGATGGAAATGAGACATCGAGAGATGGAATACTGCATAAGAGTAGGTTAACACGAAATGTCAATTGTCACCGGGAAAACTCCCCAAAAATAGTTATTTAATTTTAAAAGTGATGTTACGTGACAAGGTAGGAAATCTATGTTAAGTTCAGAGCATGTTATTGCAAGAAGGGGTAGAGAGACGCAACTGCGACATCGAGAGATGGAATACTGAGCCAAAGTAGCTTAACGGCAAAAGAAGCAAAAAATAGTTATTTACTTGCAAAAGTGGTACTACCTGACAACATCATCTCTTGATGTGAAGTTTAGGGCATATAAGAGACGTAACCGAGACATCAAGCAATGGAATACTGAGCCCAAGCAGTTTAAAAGGAAGTGTCAATTTTTACCGGGAAAAAAAAGTTATCAATTTTAAAAGCGCTATTACGTGAAACATGGTGGCCATGTAAGGAAATCTCTGTGAAGGTTAGAGTATGTTATTCCAGGAGAAGTTAAAGAGACGGAACTGCGATATCCAGAGATGGAATACTGCACAAGAGTAGTTTAACCGGAAGTGTCATTTGTTACCGGGAAAAGAAACAAAAAATCGTTATTCAATTTTGAAAGTGGTATTGCGTGACAAGGTAGGAAATCTGTGTCAAGTTCAGGGCATTTTATTACTAAAAAAGGCAAAGAGACGTAACTGCAACATCGAGAGATGGAATACTGAGCCAAAGCAATTTAACACGAAGAGCCATTTGTTAACGGGAAAAGAAACAAAAAATAGTTATTCGATTTTAAAAGTGGTATTACGTGAAACATGGTGGCCATGGAAGGAAATCTCTGTGAAGGTTAGAATATGTTATTCCAGGAGAAGTTAAGAGACGGAACTGCGATATCGAGAGATGGAATACTGCACAAGAGTAGTTTAACCGGAAGTGTCATTTGTTACCGGGAAAAGAAACAAAAAATCGTTATTCAATTTTGAAAGTGGTATTGCGTGACAAGGTAGGAAATCTGTGTCAAGTTCAGGGCATTTTATTACTAAAAAAAGGCAAAGAGACGTAACTGCAACGTCGAGAGATGGAATACTGAGCCAAAGCAGTTTAACACGAAGAGCCATTTGTTAACGGGAAAAGAAACAAAAAATAGTTATTTAATTTTAAAATTGGTATTACGTGACAAGGTAGGAAGTCTATGCCAAGTTCAGAGCATTTTATTGCAATAAAAGATAAAGAGACGGAACTGAGACGTCGAGAGATGGAATACTGAGCCACAGTAGTTGAAGAGGAATTGTCCTTCATTACCGGGAAAATAAGCAAAACATAGTTATTCCATTACTAATGTTGTCTCACGTGAACGAAATAAACAATGTGTGAGGTTTCTCTAGTCCTTAATCAGATCAAGAAATAATTACAGGGCACTCAAGTATCAAGAGATGAGATCCCTTTCACAACATCATTAATTCTAAAGAAAATTGAGTTTCGTTGATGGTACCGAGAAACAGTTATTCGCTCATACATTTCCATGTTTACTTTTTGCTCTGAATACTAAGTCCCAAGACTGGACACCATCAACAAATCGACAGTCAATCTCGTTCCCAGAGGCTGCATTCCTTTTGGTCAGCACCAAGGATGCAAGACCTCTGGGATAATCAATGTCAAAATGCTGACGACTCGAAATCTAATTGGCTACTAAAATTTACCGAAAGTCTAAGTCTACGAGTAAGAAGTTTCTAAACAGGAAACGAAAATGTCTTGCGATGTTTTTGCTGGACCTTTTCGATCACGTCAGAGACGGACAGTGGGAAAGAAATCAGAAAATGGGATATACAAACTCCCAAAGAATCGATAGATGCAGTCAAATTCACATTCATGTTAGACAAGAAGTAAAAAGGGAACAAGTGTCGGTCGCATGATTAAAACGAAAAAGGCGCCAAAACCTTGTGATATGTTGCAGCGGTCCTTGACAAAGCTGAATGAATACCCGCTTCAAGATAAACGACGGTCGAAGGAGCACAATTTTGGAATGATTCCTCTAACTTCCAGCTTTAAAGTATGGTTTATCGACAATAGTGGCTTGAAAATTGTTCTCAGCATTGTCTAAAGCGGATGGAAGCTGACAGTCTTTCCAGTGCAGTCGTAGAAGTTAAAAAAAAGCGGCTTTGTGTCAAAAATCCGTTCACTCCGCGGAGCCATGTGCCAGTTTGATGGAACAGAAGACAGGATTTAAGCTTATTTTGTTTAACTGGAACAGATAATCTCACTGTAGCTGAAAAGTGAATGGTCGATTGGCTTCTTGAATTACGTGGTGCAGAAACTGGTGCAGCGGCCGGACAGAATGATAAAAACAACGAGAACAGCGATCCTGTTTATTTTTGCAAGACATCGTATCCGTCGTATTTGTAAGCTTTGAAAGTTTGCAGCTGGCAGGACTAGTAAACCTCTTCGAGTGTAGGTAAAAGGTCTTTCTTTAGTATTAAATTGTTTTCACTATCAACTTTCATTGTCTTTGTAAGAAATCGTCCATCCTTGATTGTGATAAACTTTCAGTGTTTCTAGCTGTACTAAAAAGTGGCTGTTCAGTTTGCCTTGATTCACTGAGTTGAATTATTTACAGACATGTGATACTCGTTAATAAATTGTACCTAAGTCATTTTGTTGTGTTTATTCTATGTAATGTTATAGTATTTCGGCAAACGAGCTTTCCGTACAAAACCTATATAAAAAAAATATACCGTTGTAAAATATTAACCGACGTAGTGGTGGAGAAAACACAACACCAGCACAGTTGAAAGGAGAACACAACACAACGCCAGCTCGGGTACGCTTCATAAATAAATGACATCTCTACTTTGTTTAAGACCGTTTTATAGCAACAGTACAGTTGATTTGCTTTGTGTCTTCCTTAATAAATAAGCAGTCGGACTATGTTAAAAAAGCTAATTTTTAGGCGTATATGTAAGCTTATATAAGCTTAAAGTGCCACTGGGACGAAAATTCATAGGTTTATTTCGGCCAAATTCTGTCGCAGAATATCGCGTTTTGTTCATATTTCTCCAGAAAACTGAACAACAAACCTTCCATCCTAATATTTTTTAGCTCCAAAGTCGCGTAAAATGTGTCCGCCATTACTGAAAATGTGTTCCTGGGTGATTGCGCAATTTAATAGCTTGTGACGTCAGAGGCTCACCTCAGTCGCGTTTCCTTGTGTTTTGACTGAAGATGTCTACCGTCGACTGCGAAACCTCCGAAGAGTATTTCTACGATTTGGAACAGTCTTTAGCTTCCGAAGCCTCTGAGGATTCGTTTCATTCGGCAAATGAAGAATTTTTCTTACCGTACGATGTAAGAACTGATGTGAGGTTTCAACTAATAATCTTGTCAACAAACTGTTTAAAGTTTTTTTTCTCGCCATATTATTTGAGTTATTTGGCGGGAGTTCAAAACATAAGCGAAATATGCTTAGACAATGATTGTAGTTCACAGGCCCCAGTTGCTCAGAAAGTGGATATCTCTTTTTCAACGGATAAGTCGCTGTCCGGTGGATAAAATTTATCGCTTCATCTCAGTTTTTCAAAGCTTGGATAGCGCCGATCCAGCCAGCTGTTCAGACGCTATCCAGCGATCATAAAGTTGTCCATTCCAAGATAGGTTGTGTAACTTTTATCCACTGTAAACCTGTAGCAAAATAGACATGGCTATTCGAAGAATTGATCTTTTAAGCTGTAGAAATTTAAACAAAACACCTATGAAAACTTTAGACTTTGATGCTCACGAATTCTCAACCATGGGTCAATCGATGTGACTGTTGGTGTGGGAGAAAATAAAAGAAGCGATACTTTGTCTGCCGTTGTTTATGTTCATTATATATTGTAAAAAAAAGCATTGAAATTTTTTACCATTCTTGGCATAGTCTGGGAAACTTTCTTGAAAAACCGTAATTGTTGTAATCAGTTGGCAGGCAGCTTATCATGTCTATCATAGTACAGTGGTCACTCAACACATTGAAACACAAGTGCTTGGCGCTGCTAAATATTTTAAACAGTTTTTATAGAATTCTTTTTCTGAGCCGAAAGAAGTGAAATAAATCAAAACCTTTTTTTTTCAAGAACTGGAGGCCTTGTGTGACCGGAATCTAAATATTTGTAGTCAAAATTAAAAGCCACAAGGAAAATTTTCCGCTGCTCAACAACAACATGCGGACCGCCGAGGAAACGAAGCTTTCGCTTGCCTTATTCGCTGCGTAAAAATAATAACTTGACATTTAATCATTTTTCTTAGTAGTTCATTTACTAAGATTGCTATGACAGGTAAAAATAAATAACACTGTTAAACCCTTAGGCAAATTGTGGCGTGTGATATTTTTTCCCAACTTCAATTTCCACGCACCGACGATCCGATCTATTAAAGCCTTTATCTCGAACAACAACAACAACATTTTATTTGCATTTCCAATCACAAATGCCATTGCACATAGAAAGGAGAAAGAAAAAAAGTTGCAAAATTGATTAATTTACAATTCCTGTGTCTATTGATCCGTTTCTTAATGCAAAATTCGTAAATGAAGTAACCTAATTTTTTACAAGTGAAAGCGACAATGCTATTTAAGAGAAATACAATTTTAAGAATCGAAATCGGAATATTTACTAATAATATCGTCCATTAAAGATTTTCTAATTGCATCATATCTATTGCAAGATAAGAGGAAGTGTACTTCGTTTTCAACTTCATTTGAGCTGCAGCATTGACAAATTCTCAGATGCTCAGGGAGTTTAGGGGTGGAATGTCTTCCATTTTCAATTCTTAGGTTGTAATTACCTAACCTAAGTTTTGCTACTGCCCGAACAATAATGTCAATCGACTGTTCACCGACAGGGAGTAAAGAGAGAAAAGTTTCTCCACATTCAGGATGGTTTGTTATAAAATAAATGTCCATGCTTCTAAGCGATTACTGCTCTGAAATTAACACACGCGGAATTAAAAAAGGAAAAGATAAGCAGTACAAACTATATCAGCTTAATCACGGCGGTCAGGATTGCATTCGCCGAGGATCTTCGCGCTAGCAGACGGCAGAACTGAAAGGGTTTTCCACGACGATAATAAATTTCAAAATACGTTAAAAGAAAATCAGTTTTGCACAATGGTGGATGCGTTAAAGAAGAAACAAACTATCACTTCAACTGCGTTATAAGATTAGGTAAGTTACCTTTCGTCTTGTTCGCGCAGATTGTTTTTTTCGGTCCTTTTTTCCATATAGTTGGAATGGGCAATGGAATAATCGACCTCTGAGATCTTGCGACATGAACAGCCTTCTGGAAAAACTCGTCGGTGAAGTGATCAAAATGCCTCTCCGGTTGAAATTCGCACTGTGTGTGAGTAAGAACATTGTCCTTTTTTCCATTGCGGGTCCGCTCGCAGGGCTTCAATGAAGGAAAATACCAGCTCGGTGGTTAGATTTATTGGTGGTTGGATTTGGTTGGATTTGTTGTTGTGTTGTTACACAAGTACTACCTGTCATTACTGCTGCAGCAAGGAAGATTTCAAAGTCGTAGACAAACACTTGGCAAGAAATCTTTCCTCGAGGACAATTTACTTTCCAGTGGCAAGTAACCATGTGAAGGCACTAGGTTTGAGGTGAGCCTCTGACGTCACTTCCGCTCATTCGCAAGCCAGCTTCCGGAACAAGGGCCAGTAATGGCGGCCGCAAAATCTCGACAAAAACCGTCCGAAAAAAGCGACTTCTAGTTGTCGTAATAAGTTAAAATTTGGCATGGTGACTACGAACCACAAACTATGTTCGAAAATGTAAAAATATGGAATACCAAAATTCTGGTCTCAGTGGCACTTTAAGCTTACCACGCGCTAAAAACAAGGTCATGTTTTTTTAAAGGTTGATTTCTTGCTCAGTTAGACTTTTCAAATTAGTAAGCTTACAAAACACAAAAAGGTTCTACACACTATTTGACTGCTAAATGAAGCTCGCCCATGATTATCGTTTTTTTCTTTCGAGATGTCTCTGAAAATTTGTTAATTTTGTAAAGGGCCGTGAGGTGTGAAATAAAATTTGGGGCGGCACTTCAAACTCTTCGACAATGGCTACGTTTTCAGTACCCTTGAAAACTTTCATGTTTGATATTTCTTCGTCCATCAAAAAGTTTAATGAGGATACGACTACAATAACAGTTAATTTTCTCTTCACTACTTTTGCTAAAAACACACACACACATTCAGTCACAAACGCGTGGAGGTAGCCAGTCACTGAGAGATCTTCCATATTCAGCTGGCAGTACGCAAATGGTATCTTTACCCTCAACAACAACAGTCTTCAGCGCCTCATATTGGCGTTCATTTCATTAGAGGTCCGGTCTCCTTTCTGAATTAAATTTTCTAAAACGGTGCGGCCATCTTCGCGAGTCTGCGAGCGAGGATTGTTTCATTTTCACGCGGGTCTCGCGTGAATGTCAAAGGCGCAAAAAACAAGGGGATTACTGCTCTGAAATTAACACACGCGGAATTAAAAAAGGAAAAGATAAGCAGTACAAACTATATCAGCTTAATCACGGCGGTCAGGATTGCATTCGCCGAGGATCTTCGCGCTAGCAGACGGCAGAACTGAAAGGGTTTTCCACGACGATAATAAATTTCAAAATACGTTAAAAGAAAATCAGTTTTGCACAATGGTGGATGCGTTAAAGAAGAAACAAACTATCACTTCAACTGCGTTATAAGATTAGGTAAGTTACCTTTCGTCTTGTTCGCGCAGATTGTTTTTTTCGGTCCTTTTTTCCATATAGTTGGAATGGGCAATGGAATAATCGACCTCTGAGATCTTGCGACATGAACAGCCTTCTGGAAAAACTCGTCGGTGAAGTGATCAAAATGCCTCTCCGGTTGAAATTCGCACTGTGTGTGAGTAAGAACATTGTCCTTTTTTCCATTGCGGGTCCGCTCGCAGGGCTTCAATGAAGGAAAATACCAGCTCGGTGGTTAGATTTATTGGTGGTTGGATTTGGTTGGATTTGTTGTTGTGTTGTTACACAAGTACTACCTGTCATTACTGCTGCAGCAAGGAAGATTTCAAAGTCGTAGACAAACACTTGGCAAGAAATCTTTCCTCGAGGACAATTTACTTTCCAGTGGCAAGTAACCATGTGAAGGCACTAGGTTTGAGGTGAGCCTCTGACGTCACTTCCGCTCATTCGCAAGCCAGCTTCCGGAACAAGGGCCAGTAATGGCGGCCGCAAAATCTCGACAAAAACCGTCCGAAAAAAGCGACTTCTAGTTGTCGTAATAAGTTAAAATTTGGCATGGTGACTACGAACCACAAACTATGTTCGAAAATGTAAAAATATGGAATACCAAAATTCTGGTCTCAGTGGCACTTTAAGCTTACCACGCGCTAAAAACAAGGTCATGTTTTTTTAAAGGTTGATTTCTTGCTCAGTTAGACTTTTCAAATTAGTAAGCTTACAAAACACAAAAAGGTTCTACACACTATTTGACTGCTAAATGAAGCTCGCCCATGATTATCGTTTTTTTCTTTCGAGATGTCTCTGAAAATTTGTTAATTTTGTAAAGGGCCGTGAGGTGTGAAATAAAATTTGGGGCGGCACTTCAAACTCTTCGACAATGGCTACGTTTTCAGTACCCTTGAAAACTTTCATGTTTGATATTTCTTCGTCCATCAAAAAGTTTAATGAGGATACGACTACAATAACAGTTAATTTTCTCTTCACTACTTTTGCTAAAAACACACACACACATTCAGTCACAAACGCGTGGAGGTAGCCAGTCACTGAGAGATCTTCCATATTCAGCTGGCAGTACGCAAATGGTATCTTTACCCTCAACAACAACAGTCTTCAGCGCCTCATATTGGCGTTCATTTCATTAGAGGTCCGGTCTCCTTTCTGAATTAAATTTTCTAAAACGGTGCGGCCATCTTCGCGAGTCTGCGAGCGAGGATTGTTTCATTTTCACGCGGGTCTCGCGTGAATGTCAAAGGCGCAAAAAACAAGGGGAAGTCCTAATATTTCGCGCCTTTTTTGTCTTTACACGACTCATAACGCATGCTCAGTTCAAAATCTGCCGCACATGCGCTTTTAAAATCCGGAAGCCTAAAAAGTGGCATCCGGTTTTTAATTATCCCAGAGTCCGTGGCATTTCGATCCCGCTGACCGTAAATGCGCACCGTAAATTTAGTAATGGTGTAAGGTAATCTTTTAAATGGCTGAAAGAGATTTATCAGTTTCTTAAAAGAAACGAATTGGCAGCATACTTCTAAGGAGTGAATTGGCAGCTGGTGAATTGGCAGTGAATTGGCAGCCAACTTCAGCCCAGTGGTCCCGTCATAGTACCATGCAATTCTATCGAAGAAATACGTTAGCCATCTGCAGGGAACTTTTCTTTTAAATACCTTTAGAGGCAATGGAATACAACAGTCTGTGAAGTAGTGCCTGGGCCTTCAAATTCCATCACACGGCAGCGTACTGACTGAATTATAGGAGAAGGGAGGGGGGGTCTCAATAGAACTCCTGATCCGGGTGCTATAGTGGAACCTCGATTTAGCGAAGTGCAGAGGGACTCATTGATTGGATCGTTATTATACACGGACCGTCTGGTTGGTTTATGGTCCGTACAAATTATACGGACCGAAACAACACTTATACGGACCGTTACAGTGCGTGTATATTGGACAACCCTCTCGCTATATCAAGGGTTCGTTATATCGAGGTTCTTTTCCATACATTACATTATAACTGGGCTGAAAAATATCTTTTGTTGTACCGAGGACTTCGTTTATATGTAGGGGTTCGTTAAATCGAGGTTCCACTGTAGCTGGAAATTTGGAGAGAAACAGAAGCAGAAGGTACGAATTCATTTTGATGAAAGACAAAGAAGATCTAATCGGCTTTACGTAAGTAACGCCTGTTAATTTTCTATCCATGACACCGTTATCTTCCAATAAAAGAAGTCAGTCATAGCTATTGAGATATTTTCAGCTGTCTGGTCGTTATAACGGACGGTTTGTGAGAGAGCCCTCTTGTTCTCAGACATTCTGTCGGTTTCTGTTCTTACAATAGCGCTACGGCAAGGGAAAGGCCGCGGGCAGAGCGAGGGAAGACTGAGACTGACCACCCCCTCCCCGTCTCTTCGCTCGTTCTCGCCCTTTGTTATCTTCGCCCTTTCCCCTATCGTTCACAGGCTACTTACAATGCACATGTTATACCACGTTAGATCAAGAACTCTCGTAAAACGAGAGGGGAAAAAGGACTTGGTTACCGCAGAGGGGAGCCTAATTTCACATGCATGATATTCTTACTATTTTTCTAACGCAAAGAATTCTTGACGGATGACATGCCCCACGGGGAGCGTTGCGTGACTCCGGCCCGAGCGGCTGCGAAGGAGACTAAAAGATTGTACGAGTGGAACGAAATAAAAATTGTTGGAAAGATACAGTCCTCTTTTCTATTGCGGACCAGTGCCGAGAGAATTTTCCCGTACAGCGTGTGCCCTCGGTAAGCGTAGCCCCCTCGGATGTTGAGACAAGGCACTTGTATTTATCCTACTCTCTAACAAAGGTGATTTAGCGCTTCGACAGTCAATCGTTCACTGCTTTTAGTCATTATCAATGATCCTAATTGCTTAATATGTTGACATGTTTTGTTGACTCTGGTTACTCTGCCGACGTTTCTAGGTTTTCAATTGACTACGGAAGGATAATGAACACATTCTTTTCTAACGGAAATTAAGCCTCTGTGATCGGAGACCACAATCAATAGACCACAATCGATAGACCACAATCTGCAGCATGTTTCATAGATCTTACGTGGACGAAGAGTATTTGACTGAATTTCCGTCAACTCATGCGTGAGTCTAGTCTAAAAAGGTTCGTTTACCTCGGAAATAAATAAGCTTCGAAGACGTGCGATTTTGCTTAATGTTATAAATAGATATAGCAGGCATACACCTTGGGGCTAGTGTTAAAAGCAGATACGACTGAAACTGTAATCAGTAATTATACAGTATTTGAAGGTATTTGGAAGGCCTGGGAATCAACAGATTAGTATCATAGAATATCATATACAGAACGATTGCAAGTTTAATCAAAGGTTCATTTAACTTTAATCTAGGCTTTTTGTTAAACGTATTGACTAGACTGTGGTGATGCAAAACCACAAGATCTATCAGTTCTTGCCAAGAAAGGCTACTATTAATTAAAGTTTATACAAAAGGGGTGGCGAATGGTAAATGCGAGACTTTGCGAGACGGCGAGACGGTCATATTTTTGTACGAGACCGAGACTTTTTCAATTTTTAAAGTGCGAGACCGAGCTTTTTGAGTTATCAAAATGCGAGCCCGAGACTTTTGAGGACTTAAAAAATTCGAGCCCGAGATTTTCAGAACCGATTTTTCCTTTATTGGCAAGCTCGTGTACGAAAAAAGCGTCAAATCTCGTAAGAATGACTATGCGTCTCCAGGCCTTGACCCCGGGGCCGAGATCTAATTTCCGGTCTTTGTGCCTGGCAAGCTCGTGTTACTTATTCGTTGATTGCATTTGATTGATAGTTTTTAAACTATCAATCAAATTAAAATTTATAACTTGCACTGCCTTATGATTGGTAACATGGGTGTGATGTTGTTAAAAATAAAACATCCATGAGTATATACTCCGGTTTCCCAAATTTGACTCGACTCGTCAGTTTTGCGGCAGCGTTTGAACAAACAGCACAGAACGATACCATAGATGGACCAAACCAGTGACGCCAGTGATACAGATTTTCCTGAAAAGTCTCGCAAGCGAAAGCATGAATCGCGTAACTACCTCGAATCTCTTTAAGTATTTAGCTTATAAATACTGCCATTCGAGCATGTATAACAATAGCTAACAATCTGAGCTCTGTATAGCCCAAGTAGCCTCATCATCCCGGGAGGGAGAGGAACACGAGTAACATGGTTAAGTCGCGGCTAAACGATCAAACATATTCAGCTAGTTTTTTTGTCCAACGTGTTGGACAAACATGTTATTACTGTTTCGCCCCCTTTCCCAACTTTTACATTTGTGTCGCAAAAATGTTTGCTTTACTTCTGTGTTTATGCTGCTATACTCAAAAAAGACAAGCAGGATATTTAGAAAACCGCGGAAATTAGTATCTAAAACGCGAGTAGCAAATTACCCAAGTGTCGAAAATAAGATTAGCAATGAATAAGACTATTCAGCTGATACACGTAGCAATAAAAGCAAGGAAATTAGTGGTCAGCCGCAGATCAATGTGGGCCCGTAGAATAATAGGGAGTTTAAGCAATCACGAAGGCGACAGTTCCCGGATAGGTCGGCCACATTAGACAAGTAAAACGGGTTTCACTACCGAATGTCCAGAATGCGTTTCGCAAAAACAAGTTTGCCGTGCCTGCAAAGAAAATGGGTTTGTCCACTGGTCGCCAGCGTTGAGAAAGTGCGAGGACAACCCAGGCACACTTCCAATCAGTGCTTATGGTCGTCGAAACCTTTCTGCGAACCCATCTTCGGCTTTGTCAGAAATTCGGAGCAACGTAGCTTCCGCCACTTCGACCAATGAACAGGAAGATGATGTCGTGTTAGATTATGTCTTAGTAACGGAGGATGCTATTCCCACCATTGCTTATATGATAGCAATGGTTCGATGATGAAAGAGTTCCGGGTCCATTTCTGCTTGGAACCCTTGGAAACCCAGCCTCCCACGCAGTCGCAGTGGGGAGGGTAATATGACTCCCCTAAAAACGACTGCGTGGGAGGCTATGGATACCCCGGCTATTGACAGACACTGCAAGAACGCACATTTATGCACCTGATCGTGAGGATTGCCTGCTCCTTCACTATGAATTCACTTGTCTTGTGAAGTTGGATCAGGTTATTTCTCAACTACCAGCGAACGCAAATGTGAGTACTCGCTGGAGCCGTTCTGCAAAATAACCGTTCTGCAGGGTCATCATGAGCTGGCTGGCAACTTGCGCTGCTTCCATCAGTGTTGTGCTCGCCCCAATTTTTGCGCAGCCAAAAAGCGAAAAACGCCTCCAACGGGAGGAAAGCCCTACAGAAACGCTTGCTACGCAGGCTATGCTGTTACCGAAAGCTTGCTGGGTCTGACAAGACCGGACCTTTGCTGCGAAACTATGCAATTCATTTTGTGAAACTTTTGCGGTGAATTGTCCTCTGACAAGACCGGTGACGCAGACGCTACTCGCTTGCATGTACTTTGTTCTCATCACGTTTTGACGTAATCTGTGCGTTATAAGAGTACAAACCAGGGGCACCCAACGAGAAATTTTCAGCTAAATACTTGAAATATTATTTTTAGCTCTCTTAGACTGTTTCAGAGCTTTTTAAGGTATATTTGTGTAAGCTAATGCAGATTGATCTGTTCCGCTTTCTTAGCTGAAAATTTAGGCCGCAGAAAATTTTAAGGAACAGAATCCTATCCGCCGAGTTTCCGAGCTGCTGATGGCTCTCCGAGAATGCTAGCTGACCTTATTTTGCACTCTAAACGACATATTTGTCCCTATGAAAACAATAGGAACTAATGAGTCCTCTTGTTACGAAAGCCCGAGGTGATGTTTCGCCAAAGAAATCTCTAGCTTTCACTGCAACTGAATCCGAATATCTCAGGCGATTTTAGACCTTCCGAACAGATATTCCCCGAAACGAACCGTTGGGTGCCCCTGACAAACATAGCCAAATTGAATCTATTTGTTAAGTCTTCACCTCTGCTACGGTACTTAAATTGCAATTAACGCCGTGAGACGTTAATTTGCAATGAAACTTTTGAGGTGATTTTCTACTGAAACCTGACTTGATTATTGCTGCGAAACTCGATGTTGTCATGTTGCCCTGGCGACATCACTACAAAGATGAACCGGAAACAGTAAGATAAAGAATAGATTTGTTTGACGTGTACACACCTTATAGCATTAAAAGACTATAGGCAATAGATCACTGAAAACTTGTTGCTTGACACCTTTAATTTAGCAACATATTAATTTCGGCAAATATAGACAAATACAAATCTCATAGCGTCTTAAAGGTTATCACTAGGTAACAGTATCTGTGCAATTCCTCAGTATATGGCAAGTTCGGCGCCTCGATAAGGTAAGTGATGCAAGTGATGTGATATATAATAAAGGCAAAAAGACTTGGAACTTGCTGGGAGATCACAAGGGTTTGAAATATCTGTCCTGGCTGGCAAGTTTTGAAAGCAATAATTTCCAGGCTAGCACTGATTGCTATCAAATGTGCCGCTGGCTGGGAAAACAGAATCCTTCGAGCGATGCTTGCTGGCAAATTAAACTTTCAATCTTTAGCATTGTAGCTGGCTCTGAAGAACGGATAAATTTTTGCCAGCAAAGTTATTTATGGGGCAAAAATAACTCGGTGATTACTAAATAACATCTTAGAGCAACAAACAATCAATTTTGGAAAAAATTATTTGGGTACTCCTGATGATTTTCATTTAGAAATAAATGAAGAGGTGTATCATCAGTGTGTGATGCAGGCTAGCCAAGTGTCAAGAACGGAATCAGCTCCCGAAAATGCAGTACCAACATCAAATGGCCAGACATCTAGAGCGGGAGGTACTCTTCGGCTGCCACACATCGCATCGAAAACTTGCTTGTATTGGTTGGCTTCACGATATGCGTTGCCTGAAGTATCACTATCAAATCTGCCAGTTTGAGTGCGTGCAGAGAACAAAACACTATGCAAAGATGTTGTCTAATACCCTAAAATTCAGTGTTTGCGCGCCCCTTTACTGAGTTTTTTATATGGCTGTGGATAAACCAGTTGATGCTTGTAGGTATGGTATCACGGCCAATCGAGGCTCCGAAACTGTTTTGTCAAAAATTCGAGACTTCGAGACTGTTGTGCTGAAAAATCGAGACTCCGAGACGTAGAGAATTGCTCTAAAAACGAGACTGCGAGACGTTTAAAAATAAGCCAAAATTTTGCGAGACCCTTATTTTGTGAAAGACCATTCGCCACCCCTTACAAAGCATTCTGGGATTCAAAACGGTGGACGACGAGTTCGAACTGGTGAGGAAAAGGAGGTCCTCGGCGTTTCTAAAACATGGCGTTTTGCTGGTGCTTTAAAGTGGCTTCCTTAGTCTTACTCAGCAGTGTTTTGGTGATTTAGTTTCCCTGAGCTTGGAACCGGTTTAATGCCATTAATGGTTTGTAATTTGGATGAAAAATGAAGTTTCGCATGTAAACAATACACTCAGATATGAGAAAAACTTCCAGTACCCTACGAAGTACTACGAAGTGGTTAAGTTTTGGATGTTTTGCACTCACGGGGTGTCATTAAGAAGTATGGCGGAACAGTTCGCAGATTATTGTGTGGAACTAAGAAACATCCTCGGGGAACGCCGAAAAGACCGAGAGCAGGAAATCGAAGGGTTGAACATATCGTTGACTTTATTCTAATATAAAAGAAAACTGTTTATGTCCGGCGGTTTAAACATAGTGGCAACTGATAAAACGAAGGTTAATAGAAACCCTAAGAGCGTGACGAAACCCTAAGAGCGTCTCCTCGGTGGGAGGCTGTCAATTGGTTGTGCCTAAATCCTACCGAGAATCCGAGCCGAGCGTTCGTCGGAATAGTCTCGTCAATTCCAATATGGCGGTCGATTTCTTGGACAAAGTGCTTGAATTGACTTTCAGGATATGGCTCTATGAAAGTGAAAAGTATTTTTTCATTTAGCCTGCACGATCGGAACGTACTGGGTGAAGTCTGATTACCGAACATCAAGCCTCTAAGCGGACTATGGAATTTGTATCCAGTGAGTTTCTTACTGAATTCGAAAATATACGCGCACTTAGCTAAGTATTTTTAATTTCATGATGCAGATAACAACTTAAACGTTAAACGTATTTTCTTTTTCCTGTAAGAAGAATGATCCATTTATTGTGGGGATTCAAATGACTAATCCGGACGTCTTGTCCTTCTGGCCGGTAGGATCTTGTTTTGTTTTGAAAAACCTACCGCTCAGAAGGACAGTCTTTATATTTCAAGCTGTTGACTGCTGATAGAGTTACAGCTTGGTTGGAACACAGTTTTGTTTATTCCTCGTTAGACTAGCACTAAATGTTTTGAATTTCTGGACATGAATATTTTTAGGTTTTTACATCTTGTCCTTCTGGCCGGTAGGATCTTGTTTTGTTTTGAAAAACCTACCGCCCAGAAGGACAGCCTCTATATTTCAAGCAGTTGGCTCCAGATGAAGTCACAGCTTGGTTGAAAACACCCTGTTGTTTATTCCTCTTTAGACTAGCACCATTTTAGAATTTCTGGACATGAATATTTTTAGGTTTTTGCATCTTGTCCCGGGTTGAAATCCCGCTCTGACCACTATCTGGAGTTGTTCACAGTAGACTGCTAGCAGTCCCTTTCTGGATAGTCGAGAAGGCGCGCGAAATAGCCGAGCGAAATAGCCGATAAGTCCCTTATCAATGCTGTTATGGATTTAGTATTGACATTCAAAGTAACAAGCAACAACATTGAAAGGGAGGGGTGGGGGTAGAAATGTATTTAATTTTTCCATTTGCTTCAAGAGTGTGTTTTTAGATGGAAATCCATTTTTTTAGCAAAGTATATCAACAATTTTGCAACTTCGCAACTGCCTGTAGAAATGCAGTAACAATAGTAATATAAAATAAAAATATTACTGTCATAATGTGATTCTATTTGAAGAGTTTTGCCTGACATTAGGTGATTTTAGTTTTCCCCACTTTATCTTGAATCAAAATAGACTGCAGAGCTAGAGTGTGTTTTATGTTGATGTTGATCTAATAATCCTTTATCTAATACAAGTTTCAAGCCATAACACTTGTCACAGCTGTATTGCGACGGCATGTCTGTGAATGTACGTCATTGTGTTAGTATATGCTACATGGCCATCATGTAATTTACTACATACCTGATGAAAACCTGGCTTCTTTCCCTTGCTTAGGTTCTCTACAAACTTTATAACACAAAATTAATGTAATTATAGTCATTAGTGTATGGATTTAATGACTTATTTGTTCTTTCACAGTAGACTACAACAGGTGTTAAGAAAACGAAACACTAATTTGCTAACCTTACTGTAAATTTTTTATCATCTACCAAATTTTTTTTTTAATTTAAACATGAGGTGATAATGACAGTTTTTTTAAGAAAAGAAGACTTAGGCATGGGTCGCACTAGAGCAAAGTTTTCAACATTTCTGGCATAAGCGAGGGCAAAACTTTGAAAACGCAACCGGAAAGCAAAATTTTTGCTGTCGACTGCAGGGTCGCACTCGTGGGAGATAATTGCTATTTTATACACCTAACGTCAACTGAAGTATACCAGTTGCAACACGAGGGAAACCCACACTGCGTCCTGTTGAACTGTGAAGGTTTGGAGATTATTAAATAATGTTTTTATTCTTCAAAAAATCTGTAACAGCTTTTCTTGTTGAGCATCTTGATTGAAAGAAATGAATGTTATTCGTGGTCAGCTCCTCGTCCTGTGTGATCATGTTTTGATTTTTCGACTTTTACGATCCAACGGTACCACAGCAATTCTTTCGCGAACTGCTAAACGTAACAAATACCACATTTAGCCGCATTTTAAACAAGTACTGAGCGCGAACTGAAGGAAATGTACGCTTATCTGATTGTGTAATAAATGTTCTGTTTTTCCTTCCACTGACAAGCGTTGACAGTTGCCACTGTGATTCCTATTGTTTAGCTCGATTTTTCCAAAATCTGCCTGCCCCACCCAAGCACTACGGCGTCTTTGATGTTTTTGCCGATTTTCAAAGTTTTTGCGAACCGGAAAAGTTAGGGTCGCACTAGGAAGATTACGCTGTTGACAGACTTTGCCCTCAAAGTCAATAAACTTTCCCAAAATTTGCCAAGTGCGACCCATGCCTTATAAAACCAGACATAGTGTCTGTCCATGCTGAAGTCAGTGTCAAGAAAATGACAATTTCTGTAAGATGGTTTTATTTATTGTCAAGGGCATAAAAGATGTAGGAGAAATGAAGAAAAATAGCACCAGTTCAAAAAAGGAGCCAAAACATCCCTTTGTAACAATTTCAGTTGAATGTTTGTCCTCCTGATAAACTGGCACATAATACCTTTGGGAAAAGCAGTTTGTAACGTTTGCAGTGTAACAAGATAAACACAAAGGCAAAAATATGACACAGTCCAACACCAAACATTATTATTTTCTCACTTTATTTTTATGAAGTAAGCATACCAAAGACAAAATTTACTATACAGCTATCATTATGTTATTAAAGAAAAACATTTTGAAACTGAACAATAAAATTGCAGGCGATATTGTTTTCAGATCATGGCATGCACATAACCCTACAAGTCAAGGCTGAAGCCAACTGCTGAAATATAGATACTGTCCTCCTGGGTGGTAGGTTTTCCTTAACAAAACAAAATACCACCAGCCAGAGGGACAAGACATAAACAAATGCTCACTCCTAGCAACTCTACATAGTGCTTTTCTGAATAAGAATAAACAACAGTTTGTTTCCAGCCATGCCGTGACTTTATCTGGATCCAACTGCTTGAAATATAGAGACTGTCCTTCTGGGCGGTAGGTTTTCAAAACAAAACAAGATCCTACCGGCCAGAAGGAAAAGAAGTAATAACCTAAAAAGAAAGCCGAGATTTTTGAGGGGGTACCCCCCCCCCCCCAATTTGCCACGCAAATCCAAAACCAGATTCTATTGGCCAGAAGGACAAGATCTAAAAACCTAAAATATTCATGTCCAGAAATTCTAAAATGGTGCTAGTCTAAAGAGGAATAAACAACAGTGTGTTTCCAACCAGCTATGACTTCATCTGGAACCAACTGCATGAAATATAGAGACTGTCCTTCAGGGCGGTAAGTTTTTCTTAACAAAACCAGATTCTACCGGCCAGAAGGACAAGATGTAAAAACCTAAAAATAGTCATGTCCAGAAATTCAAAACATTTAGTGCTAGTCTAAAGAGAACTAAATAACAGTGTGTTTCCAACCAAGCTGTGACTTCATCTGGAGCCAACTGCTTGAAATATAGAGGCTGTCCTTCTGGGCTGTAGGTTTTTCAAAACAAACAAGATCCTACCGGCCAGAAGGACAAGATGTAAAACCTAAAAATATTCATGTCCAGAAATTCAAAACATTTAGTGCTAGTCTAAAGAGGAATAAACAAAACTGTGTTCCAACCAAGCTGTAACTTCATCAGCAGTCAACTGCTTGAAATATAAAGACTGTCCTTCTGAGCGGTAGGTTTTTCAAAACAAAACAAGATCCTACCGGCCAGGAGGACAAGATGTAAAACCTAAAAATATTCATGTCCAGAAATTCAAAACATTTAGTGCTAGTCTAACGAGGAATAAACAAAACTGTGTTCCAACCAAGCTGTAACTTTATCAGCAGTCAACTGCTTGAAATATAAAGACTGTCCTTCTGAGCGGTAGGTTTTTCAAAACAAAACAAGATCCTACCGGCCAGAAGGACAAGACGTCCGGATTAGTCATTTGAATCCCCACAATAAATGGATCATTCTTCTTACAGGAAAAAGAAAGTACGTTTAACGTTTAAGTTGTTATCTGCATCATGAAATTAAAAATACTTAGCTAGGTGCGCGTATATTTTCGAATTCAGTAAGAAACTCATTGGATACAAATTCCATAGTCAGCTTAGAGGCTTGATGTTCGGTAATCAGACTTCACCCAGTACGTTCCGGTCGTGCAGGCTAAATGAAAAGATACTTTTCATTTTCATAGAGCCATATCCTGAAAGTCAATTCAAGTACTTTGGAATTGACGAGACTATTCCGACGAACGGCCAGAACGTCATGGTAGCCCACATATAGGGCAAGAACGTCATGCTAGCCCACATATAAGGCACTAATGTGAAGGTAAGTGAGTACAAGTGAAGGGAAGTGAGTACAAATGAAGGAAAGTGAGTACATGTGAAGGAAAGTGTGTGTTAGTGGAGGTAGGTGCGTTAATCAGTTAGTTTATATATTCATATGGGATTGTAATGTTATTAGTGCCTTATATGTGGGCTAGCATGACGTTCTTGCCCGACGAACGCTCGGCTCGGATTCTTGGTCCTAGGACTGCTCGGCTGTCCTTCTGGCCCCAGTTGTTCAAAAGTTGGATAGCGCTATCCACCAGATAAATCTCCATCCAGTGGATAACGCAATCGGTTTCCCAATAGTTATCCACTGGATAGTAATTTATCCGGTGGATAGCGTTATCCAACTTTTGAACATCTGGGGCCTGGGCGGTAGGATTTAGGCACAACCCTCCGTGATCTTACAATACTGATTCATATACTTAGATTACAATCATGTGATTACAATGTCTAGACCACTGTCAATCATTATACAAAAACAAGTAAAAATCAACGCTGGTAAAATCGAACGACGTTTCGGTGTCGTCATGACGCCATTTTCAAGTTCAAAAATGATTCAAATAAACTGTCAGGAATAGTAGCTGGAGATTAACATAAATGATTAATGCAGAGTCACGCAAATAGTTTAGCTCGAATTGAGTCCGATTGGACATTAAGAGATGGTGTCAATTCTCTAATTAGCAACATTTCGTGCACTAAACAATCGAACTTATTCCGACACTTATTTAGGACGAAAAACTGTTTGTCAAGGTCTTTCGGGACAATACAGTGTTTGTCACTATAGTTCTTGCCAATAGATGATGATAGGTTTTTGTGCTCATTCACGCGCTGGTGTAAATGCCTGAGTGTGTACCCTACATAACTTGCATCGCACAAGTCACATTGAAATTTGTAAACTACACACTGCTGGTTTACAATAGGCGGTTTTTTCTCCTGTACTTTAAGTTCCTGTTCGATCTTGTTGCTAACGAAAACAGGTTGAATGGCTGTGTGAGTCTTCTGGCTTAGGTCTTTGAGTTGTTTGTGCACGAAGTCTGCCGAAACCTGGTCTTTGAAGGGTAGGACTATTCGAACTGTTGGGCTATCTACAGGGGCAGGTATTGGTTGCTGGTCTTCGGCCTTTGAAGTAACAAAAATCTTGATGGTAGTATTGATAAGATGTTGAGATATTTCAGCCGGGATAAGATAACTCTCAGTCGGTCACATTCTTCAGAAGAATAAGACCAACAGGCCGATAAGCGATACGCACGATCGAGCATGGTTTTCAACAGCCCACGTTTATAGCGCATATCGACATGGCTCTGGTAGTGGAGCAAGAGTCCCGTGTTTGTAGGTTTTATGTAAACCTTGGTCTCGATTTGAGGGGCTCTATTCAGTAGCTGCATACCAAGAAAAGGAAGCATACCATTGTTTTCTGTTTCCATGGTGAATTTCACTGAAGAGTGACAGTTGTTAAGGACCTGAAGAAAAGTAGCCGCTGATGTTGTGTCCGGCATTATGGTCAGTGTGTCATCGACGTACCTCTTGTAAAATGAAGGCATTTTGCCTTCACGCTCAAGAGTATCTTCAATGGATCCCATGAAGACATTGGCTAGCTGTGGCCCATGGCTACGCCATCGATCTGTTCATACAGTTGCACATTGAACTGGAACAGTTGGTCTTTGGTGGATGCTCTTAGAAGATCTACAAGGTCCATTCTGCTGAGGTTCAACTGGTGTGTTTCACTGTCAATCAAGTTTGTTTATTTTGTAACACACTCCCCCCTTTCGACCCACAGGGTCCGGTCAGGTCAAGTTCAATCGCGCGATAATGAAAGCAAACAAAACAACTAGTGATTGATCATGGCTCGCGTTAGCTAACGTGAATCCAGCGCTGCAGCGCGCGTCCGTTTTTCCCTGCTCTCATTTTCTTTGTTGGGATTCCCACCCGGGTCTGCGCTTCCCTGGCTGACAGGATTCCCTCTATCCCCGTTCTCAATACCACAGACCTCTAAGGGGTAAAGTTTTTGTACCGGTCTATTGACAAAGATGGGCTTCCCTTTGGTGATTATTCTTAGTTTGACACCCCTTACCTCTTTATCCTTGCCTACGATGAGTTCTTCTACCTTTCCCATCTTCCAGTTGCTTCTCTTTACGTCATCTTCGTGTACTAAGACCACTTCGCCTGTACTTACCTTGTTGTTGCATTCCCCTTTGATACGGTGGTGTTCTCTCAAGTCAGTTAAGTATTCTTTGCGCCACCGATTCCAGAATTGCATTCGCAACCTCGCTAGATACCTGAACCTCCTCAGGAAGCCAGTTTGGTTTTTTTCTTCGTCTTCTCTTACCTCCGCGGGGAAACTCAGCAATCGACGACCATAGATAAGGTGCGATGGCGTGAGCATTTCTGCTCCTTCCTCGTCGTATTCATAGGTAAGCGGACGGGTATTCATGGTCGCTTCTACTTCGGTCAAACACAGTACTGAACACAGTAAGCAATTCATCAGCGTTGAGCTTTGCATTACCGAGCACCTTTCTGAGACAACGCTTCGCAGTGCTTATCAATCGCTCGTAAAATCCGCCCCACCACGGAGTCTTTTCTAAATTGAATTTCCAGTCTATCCGATTTGTTTCTAAACGTTCCTTCACCTCGTTGCTGTCACACAATCTCTTTACCAACTTTGCTGATGTCTTGAAGGTTTTTGCGTTGTCTGAAATGATTACTGATGGTGTACCTCTTCTAGCCACAAATTTTCTCAGACATCGTACAAACGTAGTTGCTTTAAGATCGGTTACCAAATCCAAGTGCACAGCTCGCGTCACACAACAAGTAAACAAAGCTACATAAGCCTTGACCATTTCCCCTGGTTTCGTCTTAACGAACAACGGCCCAGCAAAATCAATACCTACCTTAGAGAAAGGCGGAGCTTCTCTAAGGAACTATCCGTATTTTCATTAAATCCCCCGAAGAAGGACGGCTTGACTGTCCGAAATAGCGGGAAAACCAACTCGTTCGTCGTTTTTTGTTTGCTGTTTTTTCATTATAGTTTATTTCAGGAGCTTCTCTAACCCTGAATTCCGGTAAAGCTGCTGTCGGTGGTGCTCCAAATGGTTTACACTGCTCTTTCTTGTACGTCACACATTCTCTCAAAACCTTTTTAACGACCTGTCGGCCCTTGGGCACCCAAAACCTTGACCTGAGTTCTCCGAGTGTTACTCTAATTCCCCCGTGATGTACCTTTCTGTGGCACTCTTCAATGAGAAGTTTCGTGAGCCGGTGATCCTTTGCGAGGATGATAGGCTCTTGTGATTCCATGTCTAAGTCGGAATTTTCTAATCTGCCCCGGCACTTCAATACGCCACCTCGATCTTCCAGTTTTAATTTGTTGGCCAAGTCTTGGTAAGATTTGTCATTCTTCAATTCTTCTTGACAAGCTTTTATCCACATTTCTTCTGTCGCAGCTATTTCGTCTCTTCGCAGTGCGCCTTTTCTCCGTTCGACTCCCTCTCCCCTTGATCCCAAATTATGCAGAAAACGCTTAACCCACGCAGTCATTCTTAACAACCGTTCCGAAATTACCAAATTTCCTCAGATCTAACACCTGCGTGACACCCGTTCGCTTTGTCACGCTCGTGACTGTCACGTTCACCTTCTTTCTCTCTTCGTTGCTCTGTGGAGTCTCACTGACCTCTGAGTTCGGCCATTTGCTTTCTGGTTTCGTTAGCCAAGTCGGACCTCTCCACCATAGCCCACTTTCTTTAAATCTGGACGCTCGCTCACCTCTCGAACCGATGAGGGCGGGTTTTCTTCCCCTGGACAATGTCCCCATTCGTCTTTCTTCGTGATCTTGAGAATCTCGTTAACCCGGTGACGCACAAACTGTTTCCACTCTCCGTTGTTTTCAATCCACCAGAGAGCGGTCTTGCTATCTAACCACAAAAGTGTCCTGCATATGTAAACTTCTTCTTTCAAGGCATTCTGGACGGTGTCCATGAGAGTTGCGAGAATTTTTCCTGACATCAGTTCGAGCCGCGGAATTGTCTGTTCTTTTAAGGGAGAAACTATCCTCTTGGAGGTTAGCAGCGTCGAAGAAATGGCTCCAGAAACCTCACACACAAAGTAAATAACGGCGCAATAGGCCTTTCTACTTGCATCTGCAAATCCGTGCAGCAAACAGTTGAACTTACCTTGTCCTATCCCATAAGCGAATCCAGGAACATGAATCTTTTTCGTCTCTTTCAAGTCCCTTAGCCACCCAATCCAACTTTTCTCCCTTTCGCTACTTATCCTTTCGTCCCAGTCTGCTTTGCTCACACGCAACTCGTGAAATAAGACTTTCATGCCAACAAGTACTGGACTCAGCAAGCCTAAAGGGTCATACATACCTGCGATCACCTTCAAAATGTTTCGTTTCGTAACGAGTAACCCATCTGCTCTTTCAACCATTTCAGACAGATCAAAAACAAACGAATCATTTTCGCAATTCCACGACTGCCCTAGTACCTTTGCTGCCTTTGCTCCGAGTGTGGCTTTGCCGTAACTTTCGTCGGCGCTTTCGATTTGTTTGTCTACGTTCGACTCGCCAGGCAGTTCGCGGTGCATTATTTTGGCTCTTAACTCCTCGCTGTTTATGTTAGTCAACCATTTCCTCAATCTAAACCCACCTCTCGAAAGTCTTGTCTTCGCCTTTTCATACAACTCACCTGCCCCCCGTGTGGTCTTTTGCCCTGTGACGAGATCATCAACGCAGAAACTCTTTTTCATAACACGTGCGAACTCTGGGTCGATCTCAATAAACGAATCTAAATGGTACTGGAGTGTTGCATTTTAAAAGCAAAAACTCCAAACACAACACGACAGAATCTGTAAACAATAGGGTCTAATTGCTCGCTGTCAAAACTCTTCACCCAAAGAAACCTCAGACGATCCCTGTCACGCTCGTTGACCACGATATTGAGAAATGCCTTCTCAATATCACCAACTAACGCAACGCGCTTCTCTCTGAATCGAATGAGTATGTCATACAATAATGGAGATAAAGCAGGCCCCACGTGCAGACAGTCATTAAGAGACACACCCCCTTTTCCCTTTTTAGATGATGCGTCGTACACGACTCTTACCTTTGTCGTTTTGGCATCTTTACGTACGACAGTATGGTGTTCAAGGTAGTGAATTTTCTCACACGGTTCTAACTCGGCAACCCTTTCGATTATTCCAGCCTCTTCTTGTTCTTTTATGATTGCATCATAGGTGTCTAAAATTTCGGTGTCGCTTTTGAGCCGTTCCAGTTGTCCCTTGAGTCGTTTGATGCTGTTTTGATAATTGCACGGCAGGGGCCCATGTCCTTCTTTCTTCCATGGTAGAGAAACTTCATATCTTTTCCCGTTAAACAAAATCGCGTCTTTCAACGCTTCGTGGACTTCGTCGTCTTCTCGAATTCCCAACGTTTCGTAGTCCCACAGTTTTCGTGCGCTTTCCTCCAAATCCCGGCAGTCTACATTGCGTGACACATTATGACCCACGAGATGAACCCTTACCTATGAATCATCACAAAATCCCTTCAAAGGCCCCGACAAGACCCAACCCAAGCGTGTTTCAATGGCGACGGGTTCGTCAGGCTCCTCCTTATTGTTCTTCCCCCTTGAAAGGACCAGAGATAATCCGCGCCGATAAGCAGGTCGATTTCGAGAATCACCCTATCTCGGTTGACATCAGAAAACCACAAGCCTTGAAGATGGGGGTACTTGGTTTTCCTGGCCTCGATGTGTTCATTTCTAATTGGTGTTATGTTGGGTACATCATACGCCTCAATCTTAATCTCACTCCCCCCTGCAACGGGAAAACATGAAATTCGTACACACCCCTCATCCCACTATCTCTTGCATGCTGTCCAAAAGTGCTAATTTCTATCCACTCCTTTCTTCCTTCTCGTAGTCCCGCTAACTGGACAGCTCTAGTGGTAATAAAGGATTTATTACTTCCCGCGTCCTAGAACTCTTATTTCCCAAAATAATTGCCTGGGCTGTTTGTAATGCGACCCTCTCCACAGAACCTACATGAAGGGCGGGACTAGCACGGCTGGCTTGATTGACGTTTTGCGAAACATCACTATCACCATTGTTGGCGCGACTGCCTGGACGCAGTGCCTGGTGCGCGTTGTGACCCCAATTACAAATAGAAATGTGATGACCTGGTTTCTTACCATGATTACATAACTTTTTAGACGTACAATTACGGGAAATATGCCCCTTACTAACACAAGTTTAGCATCTACCATACCTACGTAACAAATCCTTTTGTTCCTCTTCAGACTTAACAATCTCGCAATTCTCATGGGCGTGTTCACCCTTACAATACGCACACAAACCGTTCAATGTTTTGGCTAAGAGGGCGATGACTGACGAGGATCCACCCCCACTTCTTCCTTGATCTCTTTCACGATTGAAACTCCTTTCGGTCTTCTCGTTCGTTAAACAGTGTTCTTCTCTCAGCTCTAGTTCACATAACAATTCATTCAGCATCTTCTCCATTTTCCATTCTTCATAATTTTTCCCTCTAGTAATTTGTAGCCTGACAGTTTCTGGGAGCTTGGTCAAGATGGAAGGACGACAATTCCTTCATAGGTGCTTGTATTCACTCCCAGCGCTTGAAGGCCTCGATGGTGCACTTCGACGGTATCGTAGAGCCTGCGTAGGCCAACAGTGTCCTTGTCATGGTACACGGAAGGAACTTTGAGCAGGTCATTAACGTGCACTCTGTCTATCGCTATCTTTCTACCAAATCGCGGTTTAAGGATGTCAATGGCGGCCTCATAATTCGCCGATGTTAACGCTAATCCTGCAATTGAGGTTCTCACCGCTCCTACAAGAAGCCCGCGCAAATAACTAAATTTGTCTACGGGCGATAACTTTAAATTGGTGTGGATGGCGCTCTCGAAACTGTCCCAGAACTCCTGCCACTCCTCAACCTTGCCCGTGAATCGTTTTGTTTTTAACTTGGGAAGTCTCGCTCGCCCCGTGGAGCTTTCGTTGTTGGCATGAGGGTCAGGATGGCTTGTTTCCGAATCACTGGCTTGAACGCCCGATTTGCGGGTAAGGTCATTTAAAGAGCTGACCAAAGCCTTGATCTCGCCTCTTATGTCCCCGGCACGTTTAATTTCCTCGGCAATCTCTTCATCCGCGGCAACTTCTATTTGATTTCTTCATCTATCTTCATTGCGGAGTCTAATTGCTCTTCAAGTGTTTCTTTTAACTCCACGGCCTTTAGTTGCTGTCCAGTGTCGTAGGCTTCCAACAGGGTCTTCGTTTCCTCTACCACTTGCTTTAGGTACGCCCGGTGGCCCTTTCGTGTTCTACGTTTTAACGTTACGATTTCTTTAAGACTTGCTTCTTTAGTCGTGCTTCCTTTCTTTGTTTTCCCCATTCTTTACTATCCGGCTCGAAGGACCACATGTACGGGAAAATTCTCCCGACGCTGGTCTGCAATAGAAGAGAGGACTGTATCTTTCCAACAATTTTTATTTCGTTCCACTCGTACAATCTTTCCGCTTCGACAATCTGTTCCATCCTGCTCCGTGATCTTACAATGCTGATTCATATACTTAGATTACTAGACTGCTAGCAGTCCCTTTCTGGATAGTCGAGAGGGCGCGCGAAATAGCCGAGCAAAAAACTGGAGCAAGGAGAAAAAAAACGAGAAGAGACTGTCCCTTTCTTTTCTTTTCCTTTTTCCCGCCTCTCCCCCAGCCCCCCTCCGCTCGTTCGCTCCAGTGTTTTCGCTCGGCTATTTCGCGCGCCTTCTTGACTATCCAAAAAGGGACTGCTAGCAGTCTATTAGATTACAATCATGTGATTACAATGTCTAGACCACTGTCAATCAAGTTTGTTTATTCTGTAACACACGCGGTGGGTTCACCCGTGGGCTACAATCCCGCTTCGTACAGTAATAATATAGCTTATAAGCTCATAAATGATGTATTTACGAGGTAATGACCTTACTACTCTTCGCACAGCCACTGTTGTCTCTGACATCTCAAGGAGATTCTAAGCGTTCCCGACCTCCCGCGAAACAAACGAGTTATCTCTCTGAGTTCGCCACAGTCATTGAGTTGTCACGCTGTTTGGGAAAACAGCCTGTCGGCCAGAAAACTTTATTACGACATTTCTTGCACTTCTGTTCTTCGTACAGAAGGGTTACTTATTTGAAGGCATCAATGGGAATAAGTAACTGCAACGTGTCCACCATATTAAACCCTTTCCACAAATCTACCATTAATACTAATATAATCAGTACTAGTGTTAAAATGCGTTAAATCTGATGGAGTTCATCACATTCATCGTCATTGTCGGTTGCTTTTGCCATCATTGAAAACTTCAGCGATTGTCCGACATGCCGTGTACACATAAAATGAAAATGATGTGAACTGCGGAAATACAAACGAAATGAAGATGTGATCATCGCAGCTGTAATCGCAGTTTAAACAATAACGAATTAAGCCCGGAATAAAAAAAATAGATTTTCGGAGCTTTAACGGGATTCAAAGGAATCAATTGGCCTCTGCGTCGCGCTGCAATGCTCTACCAGAGGAGCTATGAAGACCAATACATTGGCAGCAGCCCAATTTTAATTGCAATGTATGGGTCTTCATAGCTCAGTGGGTAGAGCACTGCAGCGCGACGCAGAGGCCATGAGTTCGAATCCCGTTGAAGGTCCGAATTTCAAAAGTCGGGCTTAATTTGCAATTGCTTAAATTGTGACTACAACCGCGATGGTCACATCTTCATTTCGTATGCTTTACACACTTTTCATACTAGCTTCGCTTATGAGTTGAACTTTATCATTGGAAAGGCTTGGATTCATTTTACTTTTTTCCTCGTCAAACTCAATGTGCTTCAACAATCTTTGCTCCCAGTCAATTCTCTCCATAACACTTGAATAGTCTAAGAATGTTCGCTTTCTTAACGTCTTTGGGAGATTTTTCTTGTCGACGCCATCCACACGGATCAGTAGCAATGAAGAGTCCGCCATCTCGGTAGAGCGATACAATGCTATTTCCAGTTCTTCACGGCAGAACCTACTGGCCAGGTAATTTTCTGAAATAACAGCCAACACCTTTCTACTGTTGTACACACTGTCGGCAATATTTTCGATGATCGCCTTACCAACTATAAAGTCCCGGCTGTGAATGCAGTAGTTGATTCGCTTGTTCTCCAACACCGGAGTGAGGTTGTCTCGTACCCAATGATAGTCGTGGGAGCTGAAGCTGATGAATACATCATACTGAAAATCCGTTGATCTCGATTCATCTGAAAAGGATGAAAGGACTATAAATGTCTTATGGGATGAGATGCCACAGTCAACGCAGTTTAAAGCAAGGTTGATTAACCTACATGTAATCCGGCACCCGGTATGCAACTTAATGGTTTATTCTTATCTTCATATCGTCTTTGAACAAATTGAAGCTGTTACTTAAAGTTACCAGCAAAATCCTCTTTAAATAAGAAAAACAATAACCTTGGTTAAGGTTTGATCCGGCCATGCAAGATTAGCGTTCAGATTGGTTTTGGAAAAAAAGCAAAGCCCTGGTTGGTACACTCAGAGCAGTTATTTTTTAGGAACTCCTATGAACGTTCTTGATGGCCAGAGGGAAGCATTATAACAGCTCTAGAACAATAGAAAGTACAATGTACCATGGAAAGTGCAAAGATAACGGTGAGTTTGACCCTTCATTTTCTGGAACTTAATTTTACAACGCTAACCTGTTTGCTTTGCTTACTTGAGCCATATAATTTCTGTACGACAAGTTCCCAACTTAGAATGCATACACTGATCCTAAGACTAAACCTCTATTTCTGGCCTCTTTTCTGTGTTTCCCACATTACACAGCACTCTCACTTTTAAAGTTACCCGCTGGGTTCACGTCTTCCCCCTTGTCCTACCCCGGCTCTGACAGGGTTTGAGGTTACGTAAGGGTAACATTACTCGAGAACAGATATTAGGATTGACGAGCTGGCAGGAGGGCACCGGTTATTTCTTACCGTATTTGCGAAGATTGGAACAAAAACTATTTAGCCTTCGATCATCCACCACAGCATTGAACAACGACGTCTTCGTTATTAATAAAACTAACATCATTAAGAACACCAAAATTTCAAAAGACTACCAACAAATGAACAATAACAATTGCACAAGGTGAGCAACTTGCATTTTCCATGTCTTCGTCTTTTGCTTCTCAGTCGATAAGCTACGATAGCGGTTCCCAGTCCGCAAAGGATGCCTGCGCTCACGAGCAGAATCTCTGTCAGTGAGGCTTTATGCCTCAGCGGATGAGGATCTGAATTGACAAAGTTAACAATTAATATCAGCTTAAGTCTTAAGTTAAAAAACAAACAAACAAACAAAAACGTTTGATCGTCCAACTATAAAATAACTCCTTTAATTGTAATGTGTTTTGGCGTTGCTTACATAATTCATGAAACTCCATACCGGTGTGACTTGGTGACATCCTATCGCGTTTACATAAGTAAAGGTTTTTTTTTTTTTTTTTTTTTAATCATGTGGTTACTTATCGGTCATCCAGACAAAATTCATAACTTATCTCGGCTATGCCTCTTGAAAATGTAGAACAGATAATAGGTTAAAAATTAAGAAAATTAAGAGTGAGTGGTAAAGAGTCAGATACTTTCAATTATCAGCCCAACAAGAGACACTAGTAATGAAAACCCGAGATTTATATGTGAACAATTCGCGAGAACAGAGAATGACAAAAGAAAGAAAGTAAGAAAATCAAATCAAACTTGTTGATTAACGATTAACGGAGAGAAACATGTTGGTGAAATAAAACACAAAAGTCTCATTGCAGAAACTAAAAGAATAACAATAACTAACAAACAAACAAGCAAAATGCGTCAAGAACCACGAGATATCCCGGTCCGTGGATCAGTTGTTCTTGATCCCACGTCCAACAACTCTGTTCCATCTTGGATGCATGCGCCACCCGTTCCAGTCTTCCGGAAGACCGATTTCAAAACGAGTGGTCGTATCGCGTTACATGATACTGGTACAAGCTCCTTCGTACCGTATCGAAAATCGCGACCCGGTACAGCAATCGGGATGAACTGGCAGTCTGATATTACTCGTACTGGTATGAGATTTTGTGCTGGTATCATGTTACAAAATACGGAGACACAAGAGGAAACTAGGATGAACTCGTACTGGTATAAAGGATAATACTGGTATCGTGTAAATAGCCCCTTATTTTCTTCCACCAGTATTGAAGGAAAAAAATTTATAATTTTGTGTACCAATAAGTCCCTTTGAGGACTCCCAACAAAGTCATTTACTTACTTGGTTCGACAAGGCTCAGGAAAACCGTGTCTGAGTCGTCGCCCTTAAGAGTAAGAGCCTTGCAATGGTAGGCCCCAGTATCTCGCTCCGTCACGTTCCGAATGAGAAGAGAAAAATTGACTTTGGGTGTAAATTCTTCCTTAAAATACACATAGTGCAAAACGTGATGAACATCATCATGTGCGTCCAGCGGCAGATGTGATCCATTGAAGGCCCAAGAGACAACTGTGCTGCTATTAGGAGTGTTTTTCCCTACGCATGTCAGTAGCGCGTCCTCGCTTCTGTGTTTTGCCACTTCATTGACAGATGTGTGGACTTCCGGAGGCAACAGAGGCATTTTCTCTAAAGAATGATGGCAAAAAACAAATACGCAATCGTTTTAAATATAATGATTGTTAGGATAATCGGAAATATTCAATTCTTGTTTTCCTAGTCCCTGAGCCAATTAGCAAATTAAAGATCGTCTTATACAACTGTTTTCTCTTTTCTATTCACTTCCATTCCATAATTTCATTCTACCCTATTTTATTCTGTTCCCTTCTATAGTATCTTGTTCTATCCAATTGTATTACCAAAAACCAGCAAACGGCAAACGCGGTGCAAAGAGTCTTGCCAGTCGTCTGTATAGCTATTCTCTTTTCGGAAACGATTATCTGAAATCGTTGTCCACTTGTGTCATTACAAAACGAAGTCGTTTCACTACCTTTAGAGCAACTTATAAATACAGTTCAACATCTCACATATTAACTTTGCACAACCAATCTACATGCAGCCGTTAAATGGAAGCTATGTATCAAACCTTCCAATACCATGGGCCCCTTCCATGAAATCTCGCCCTCCCTAAGCCGCCATAAGCCAACTTCCGACTGCTAAAAGTGATCGATCGATTAGATTCGATATCTTTGTAACCTGTTCCAGGCTGTCAGATAGCAGGGAGGGCGTTTTCCTCGCTCGAGTTGTCGTACGCTTTTTTTGCTACAACTGACTCCCGGTAACTCGCACACACAGCAACTCGAACCTCCCGCTAGCTCGAAGCCGTGAATTATTTTCCCTTCAGGTCATTTTCGTTATAATTTTACCCTCGGTTAAGTCGAACTCACAATAACTAACTACTAATACATAACTACTAATAACTGTCTCTTTGAGGCTGGAACAGGCATGTTTCTGTGCCAAGAGTTGGTTGAATTGCCACTCGTTGAATGGCTTCTGCCGATTGCTCGATACGAAAGTGAGCGAGGAAACTCTTGATGGCGGACATGCAAATTCAGACAAAACCTCCTGGTAACCGAGGGAAATAACATTGCTTCACTGCATTTGGTTAGGTTCCCTAGTGGTTCAATATTAGAATACGGTATACAATAGTTAAAAAAAACGCCTGAAAAATGCGTCCAGCACGTTCTCCAGAATAAAATATATATATCACACTGATTCGCAAGTTAGCTAATGCTCAATTACAGTACTTCCTCCATTTCAGTGCATACCCTCAAGACGGTGGGCGAGTAATGTCTCTACCATAATGGATGTACTTTTCAGAACTCTTAAAAATTAATTCTACTGTAGATCCGATAAAGAAAAGAGATAAATTCTACTGTGGATCAGATTTAAAAAACAGACCTTCAACGACGAGACGAATGTCATGTCGTTCCTCGCCAAATTTGTTCTTAACTAAGCAGGTGTATAGCCCCGCATGCACCTGCTGCCTGACGTAAAGAATCTCTAAATCCAGGCCGTCTGTTCTTCTCGTTAACACGTAAGAATTCATAGCATCGCCACTTTTTAATTCCTCTCCCTCCTTAAACCACGTGAATGAAGGCGTGGGCCATCCATTTGCGTAACAGTGGAACACAGGGTTGTGCCCTTCTGGTATGACTTGCGGTGTTGTTGTGAAGAAACCTTCGTTTCTTGAAATGATTGGTAGGGCTTCATAAACAGAAATAAAAAAGAACAACGTTTTCATATGCTTTCACACAGCTCGACGTCGTTCAAACTAGTTGCTTGTCTTTGGCCACCGTACCAAGAGACGACTAGTTCTATTCCCGACCCCCCTGCCTGGCAGCGGGGTTTGGGTATTTACATTATCTTACCAATCATTACCTTTACTGACAGATCGATAATATCCCTTGCTAGTAGTCTTGTCACTTTAATACAGAAATGCTAACTACTACCAAAGCTCAGGTCTGCTTTATCTGGAGTTGTAGGTGACTTTAGACGCATTGGTTTGACTTCAATGCTTTGTTTTGACTGCACTTTGTTCTTATTAGAATTATTCATGAATTTTATAGTCACGTTTCTGCCCCTTCAGTTTCAGTTGATAGTAAACATACATGGCTGTCAGATGAGCTTCAGTGATCTGAAAGATCCAATCAGGATTGGACATCCAACATTTCCCAAAACTTTCACTTGCACCTGATTGTTCTCAAAACAACGGGACATAAACTTACAATTTACATGAAGATATTCTTCACAGACATCCTCATGTTTGTCTTTCTTCACTACGCATTTGTATTTCCCAGCATTCTCCGCGCTAACATTGTTTATCCGTAAGCTCGACCAGAGACCTGGTATTGACTCTGATTCCAGGGAGAAAATCCACTGACCCTTCTTTCCTCTTCCCTCTTTACTCCATGTGATCGTGCTTGCGGGCGCTCCTTGGACTACAGAGCAATTCAAGGAAACTGCTTCGTTGGTATTCACAAATATATCACTCCCTTGAAAATAGTGCTTCTGTATTTTGCACAATATTGGTCCTCCATCTAGACCTAGGATGGAGGTTACCAAAGGTTAGGGAAATAGTATTTTTCGTTTCTTTGCCCTTTTGTGAGCAAATACAAAAAGAAAATGACTAAGTAAAGGATTTTATGGAGATCTTATAGTGAACACACGAGGATAAAATATTCATTTCCCGTTCCGAAAGTGCAACACAGTCCCTAAAATTCACTTCTTGGATTGCTCACTTACAATTTAACGCAAAAGTGATCTAACAGAATGTAACGGGGTTTCACTTTATGAATGGCATTTTACTTGGAGTTGACTTTGTGTTTGTTTAAGTCTCCTTTTCATACCACCAGCTAAACAACCTAAACTCTTTCGTTACTGACTGAGCAAGACTTTGAGCTATGCAACGGACGTCGTGCCGTCGTTTGATTCTGTGGATGAGATCTTACTGCGGAAATATTCAAATTAATTAAATTCAAGTGTCTTCAGAAGGTCATTGCCACTGTACGTGCTGTTTGTTTGTCAAGACCGTGCTAAATGGAATCTGGAAGTTTCTTGGGGCACTCTGAGGAATGAAAAGTTTTAATCCGATCGCCGTTTGTTTCAGAAGCGTAGCAACAGGAATGGGAATACTTTTCAATGCTTGGCATATTTCATAACTCCAAATTCTATACTTCGTGGTATTTACAAATGAAAAGCGAAACTTGAATTCTTATTAAGTCTTGTTTTCACGTGAAATTAAAATTACTTTAGTCAGCCCATTTTCAGGTTTATTTTACTGGGACGGTTGGGATTTTTGTGCTAGTTGGAAGAAAAATCTGAAAAAAAGATCAACCCACCTTTGTTTAAAATCTAAATGTATCGTTGCCATTTGTGCATGAAACTAGATCTAAGTGGACTAAATAGAAAGCACAGGACAATTCGAAAAAACATTCAGACACCAAACTGTCAAGACGCAGCAATCTACCTTGAATCATTAAGATTGTAATCTAAGAATTCTTTTCCCTAAATGGAATGGAAAACTATTTTTTCCGGATTTAGATTTAATTAATTTGATTAAAGCGATCAAAATTATGCCTATCGTTAAAACAGATTCCAAATGATTTTTGTCGTCTATTATTTCTCTCAAAAGGTGTAGCCGCAGAAATGCAACCTTCGAATCAGCACAACGTTGTAATTCTGTTGGGTAACACACGGATAAAACCAGACTTAATTAAGTGCGCCAAAAACATAACAACCTGTTCAGACGTCGCCCGTCTGCTAAGGCAGAAAGAGGGGCCTTTTAATTAACTTTGTCGAGCTGTGATATGAACATTGGCCCCGATCTGGTGTTACTGAATAATTTCCACTCGAGCAGCTCACTCAGGCACTAAAATGAATGACTTTTTGAAGTTGGAATAATGGAGAAGATTATTTTGTAGAGATATCATTAATAAAATTAATTTTGACGAGCATAAAAAGCAAACGTGAAATATTAAGCTCTAAATATAGCAACAAATTAATGGCGCCAACATGCCTGTTTCCCTTGGAATTGATCCCTTCAGAAAAAAAATTATCGTTTCGCTATATGTTGAGCAGTTTATTCCTAAACTCAAACGAAGACACTTTGATTGGGGATTTAGTAGCCTTTCAGTTCTGTGGAAAAAGTCCTCGAATAGATTATTCAAATGGCAGCTATGGAAGCTACTAAGCGGCAGCACTTTCTCCTTCCCGTGGTGCGTTCTATCGGTGTTAAAAAACAAAGTGTTTATCTATTGTCCCTTTATGTAGAAAACGTACCTTTGCAGAAGACACCGAGAACAACGGCTTGGCATAAGAGGAGATGATTAAATTTTAAAGCCATGATAAGCTGTTCCAACAAGTGCGTGCGTTGAACAACCTTTAATAAAAATAAAGAATAAAAAGCAAAACAGCGTTAAGTTGCATGACGTCTTACCAATGGACGCTGATGGGAAACAAACAAATGAGGTAATGATTGTGCTTTACTTCCTTGCAACTAAACTTACGGAAAAGAATATTACAATTACTAATCAAAGTATAGGGGCATAACTTTTGTCGGCATGGCTATAATCTTGAATTTCAGTCCTCGGTAACTCTCCGGGGAATTGCATTAAGCACTGATTATTCTGCGTTAGGCAAAAATATAACAGTGGGCTAAATTTCTATTTCATTTAATTCATTGGGAAAAGCAATTCACTATGTACGAAAAAATGCAACAATTCCACGTTATATTTGATATATCTTCGCGTGTAGACAAAAGAATTAAAAGGAACGGCTGAAACGTTTCACCTGTTTTGAAACTATTACCGTATTGAAATACACTCCCCAGGACATATTACTTTAGAGATTTCATTTTTTCATTAAGCATCGCGTGATGTTAATTTAAAAACACGAATAGGTTTTGAAGAAAAAATAACGGAAATTGTGCATGGCAGTACATTAGGACCTTAAACGCGATAAAAAGCTGCCGAAAGTTCTGTCTGTGAAAAAGCCATTCACGGCACTTGCTAAAATTTGATATGATTGAGAGCACACGCAGAGACTTCAATAGATGAAATTAGCTTTTAAGAAATTGCTTTTAGTTTACCTTTTGTATGCTATTTGGAAAATGCTTATGCCACTGATATTTTTTTTAAAGTAAATTAATGAGAACCCTTGTTCAAAAAATCATAAGAAAGAACAATGAGAAACAAGGTAATTGAAGAAAATGAAATCTTTAAATTACGCGCATCTGTCTAATGTACAAAATGTTTCAAATCTATTAACTATGGATAAACGCCATTTTATCCTTACAGAACTTTTGCGCGAAGCAAAAACCACAAAACAAGTGTGGGAACTTAAACTGCTATAGTAAGAAATCCTTTTGATTGTAGTAAATGTACCAAAGACTTGAAACTGAATATTTTTTCTCAAGTAAATGTTAATGTATATGCATTGTTTATAGTAGATGTTTTGTAGTAGATGTGCACTTATCTACCAAGCTAGTTTACAGGCACTCCACTCAAACCGATCATAAACAAACAATGCAAAATTCAAAATAACAGGTTAAAAATCCCAACTTTTCGGAAGCAAACCATCTGGCTGTCTGCAAGCATGGCCAAGGAGATGAACTCAGGTCTGCCGTGAAACAATTCCAGCTAGCGCTCAGAGCGGGAATTGAACCCGTCACCCCGGGATTTCAACTCCGGCGCGGGCCCTAACCACTCGACCACGCTGCGTGGTCAGGGCGGAAATTTGGTTTAATCCCCGTTAACCCTTTTACTGTACTACCTCATACAAGTCCAAAATTGGACAAAATAATTTCCCAATTCTCTGTTTGAAATGCTGTTAACAAAACAACAATAGTCTACTGATTCTGATGAAGCGATTTCAGTTTGAATGGTCAAATTTCAGAATTTTACCCTTAGACTCAAAAATTAGAATCACCTTGTACAGCATAATAAACACCACCACAGGAAAGTACTGCTCAGTACCTTTCATTTAAATGGTTACACTTCAAGGTTTCATACAGAACCAAAACGTGGAATCACCTTGCCGTAGTACAGAATAATAAGCAGCAACAAGGGGATAGTACTTCTTGACGGCCAGTTTCATTTAAATGCACAGTTGTATCTCCGTGAGAGATCAAGCGTCAGGTTAAAGCTGCCAAACCTGAGTCTACAGATCAGTTTCGAAGCACACGCAATCATGCTCAATTAATTGAATTTCACCAAAACTCTAAAAAATGGCACGCGAAGGTAGTGCGGTCATTTTTTATTTTCCCCTCTTTTTAGAAAATTGCCAACAGCAATTATTAATCTTCATTTTTGCCCTATCATACCTGAAACCAGCTGGGGTATTTTAACAAAAACGCCAAACCACTTTTCATCCCATAAATTACAAATACAAAAAGCCAGATGACAAAAACAAGAAAGAAAAGTATACTTACAAGCGTGTGCATAGACCTTTTTCCTGCTTAAAGCACGCTCACTCTATTTATTATGCCCATCCTTACTGCGCGCATCATCAAAGTCGCAATGCCATGCCACGTCAAGGATCGAGTGCGCGCGTTGAGGAAGAAATATAAAGATATATAGCGCCGGTGGCCATTTTATTATCTATGAACGGATTTAACTCTCTTAAATGGTCAATGACCCGGTTTTTCTGTAGATCATGTTCTTTATCGAGTTATCTAAGTTTTATAATAAATCTAAAAATAAGCCTGTGTTGTGGACGTTTACATTTAATTTTTAAAATTTTCCGCCCACGCGCCATCACGTTCCGCTATCACTTTAGCTCTACAGCCTATGCGTAAATGTTGAGTTTGATTGAAAGTGTTAGAAGATAATATCCAATGATTGGTGATTTGAACCTTCAAATATAAAATATAGTAGTTTCATACAGTTTTAGTTGTAGTCAGCCGGTGTTCTGTCGAGAATTTACGCAGTTGTCGCTTGTTTGCTTTTGGATTTAATTTTGTTTGCACTTTTTCTCCCTTTTGGATAAAAAAGAGATCTTTTTAAATTCTGTTCTTTTGACAACATTTACCAGCTGAAAAAGCAAAACGTTGGATAGGTAAGAGCCTTCTGATCTGTAGATGATGATCTGTAGTTCGATTTGTTTTGTATAAGCTGAGCTGGCCTTATTCAGCCTTCGTTTGTTAAGGATGATGCAATCAAGCAAGCGTTAGTATAAATTAAGCGTCCTAGGCTGGTTATTTTAAGTGGATTTGTGTCTGCTTCACGTCACACGTTGGATTCTGCTTCTCAAGGGAGTAAGCTATTAAGTCAAGACTTGTGTGACGTCTGTGGTTCTACTTGTTGCAGATCCCATATCATGCAGGAATCAATGACGAGATTAAGTTGCCACTAGCTAAGCGAGTTGCCGAGCTAAGTTCCCCAGAGTCAAGTGCGTTAGTTTCGCCACAGTTCTCACACAGGAAAAACGCATTGTCAAAGCGAACGAAGATAGCCAAAATTTGCGTGGGTTAGTCCACGCGAGATGTTAATCCCTTGCAACATAAACAAAAAAGGCGCCCAAGTACGTTTGTGAACAAGACTACGTTTGCTGATTTATGACATCCACTAAGAAAGCTTTATCGGAGCAATTACTAAGATCAGTTTGAGGCAGAGACCAAAACCTCACTTGATAATCAAATCTAGTGTACCCTAAGTTAGCAAGACCATCCAATTCGAGGATGTGAATTGTGATTTGTTAAAGAAATTGCGTTATCATTGGAGTTACGGTGATCTATTGCATCCAACAAACGAAACCTGCTGCAGTGTAAACTCATAGTTATCAGCACGGCAGGGATTCCTTAATCCAGTTGTGTCGTTATTGAGGACAGCTCCCGCAGAAGCCGATAACGCCGGAGGTTGGTCCAGGAGATTTCCAGCTAAATCATTCTAGTAGGCCTTCTCGTCCGCCATGTTACAGTCTAGTCTACATGCTGCCTCAAGCGTAGAAGAAAGACAAAAGAAGAAAGTTGCCATCGACGGAAGTAAAGAACTAGAATTTCAACATTATTCCACCCAGAAAATCCGGTCATTAGTTTTTCCCTCACTTGTCTCTAGAAAACTCAGAACTGAAAAAAATACTGATGTGTTAACACTGGGTCATTTTGTAGTTTTACCACAGACATCTTGAGCGATTTTAATTTGGAATCACATTTTAACCGGTGTTTTGTAAGGAAGTCCTCGATCAAATTTTCACTTCTATTGTAGGCAAGCTACGCCATTTTTGAACTACAGCTGTACTATTCTGTTCATGAAGTTGAATCCTAATGAGCGGTTACTTGGAATTCAGTGCATTCTACCAAAATAGGTTGTGTGTAACGTAGTGAGTAATGAGTACCTTTTAAACCTCAATTCCATGATTGGAAGCCGGAAATTCCCAAAAACATCGTTGACTCTGAATAGCCCAAAGAAGCCTAAGCGAGATATAAAAGCCTTGCGCAGAACACTGGTTAACACTACTGCCGACTGAGCAAACTTAACCCCCGGACGTACAAGTGCAAGGGAGAGATGTTCCCCCCCCCCCTAAGGACTTCTTGGAATTTTTCCGAGGACGATTTATCATCCGCACCTGCAATTTTTGATAATAGCTGTGTGCATATCCTTAAGTACATTTTGATTCAAGTGTGGTGAGAATCGGTTGATATAGTTACGAGTCTTCAAGTCATAAGTAGCGGGTGGTCAAACCATTTTGAAGAAAAATGCTTTTTTAGGTGAAAAAAAAAGCACGAAATATTGACAGAAAGAAGCAATTTTGGGTCAAATCCAAGATGGCGGCCAAGATGGCGACCATCTTCGATGATGTCACAGGTCCCCAGCAGCGCATCCTTGGAGACCCAGGGGCAGATGGTCGAGGTGAGAGGCAGATAAAACGGACGAAATCGGTGCGAGCAGAAGCCTGGTGCGAGCGAAAGTTTATAACACGGGCTGGAACAGCCCCTGGGAGGATACCTTTAACGGACTAGTTCAAGAGCCCATTTGCGTTCTTGCTTCTGATTGAGCACAAATTTTGAGGCATTGTATTTTTTGTGCCTAATCAGCGATCAGCGTTTTTCCCAGTTCCTTTCGTGACGTCTTATACAGAGTGTAACTTTGCTAAATATTGTACCCAGATCTCATGCACTCGTGCGTACTGAAATCAACTTTTTGTGTCGCTCGCTCGATAAGCCTGCTATCGAAGAAATTTTAGTAATATGCGAACCCAAAAAGTCGAGAAATCGAGAAATTTGGCAAGGGTAATCAAGGAAAAAGAAAACAAGCACGAAAATTAGATTGAGGTATTGTGAAAAGTTCACACCTTAGGTGTGAACTTTTAGAAGCGTGCAGTTGGGAGCAAACGCAAATACAAGTTGTGGATCGCACTTGAATCCTAGCTGCATGCTTCTAACTTCTAACTTCTAACTTCTAACTTTTCACAATAACTCGATCTGATTTTCATACTCGTTGTTTTCTTTTTCCTTAAGTACTCTTGCCAAATTTCTCAATTTCTCGGTTTTGTGGGCCCCATTTTACTGAGACTTTCTTCGATAGTAGGCCTATCATGCGAGCGAGACAGAAAGTTTATTTCACTACGCACTAGTGCATGAGATCTGGGTACAAGATTTAGCAAAATTACACTTTTCACAATTTCACAATTCACAATTTATTCACCACAAAATTCACAAAAATACATAAATTATTAAATACAAAAATTATTACATTAAATTACATTACACTCTGTATAGGCCGTCATGAAAGGAACGGAGAAATAAGCTGATCGCTGATTGGGCACAAAACATACAATGCCTCAAAATTTGTGCTCAATCAGAAGCAAGAACGCAAATAGGCTCTTGAACTAGTCCGTTAAACGTATCCTCCCAGGGGCTGTTCCAGCCCGTCTTGCAAACTTCCGCTCGCACCAGGCTTCTGCTTGCACCGATTTCGCCCGTTTTATCTACCTCTCGCCCCGACTATCTGCCCCTGGGTCTCCGAGGATGCCAGCAGCGCTGCAACCCATACCGTATACCTCGTCTTGTATAGCACACCACAAGCTTTTTACTAAAGGTACAATATTTTCGAAATATTTTAATCCACAAAAACCCAAGGGAGGGCTCCATCAAACCAGCCCCCCGCCCCCCCCCCCTTCCCCCTAGAACCACGATGGGGGTGTGACTTTTCCTGTTCATCCGAAGGTTAACACAAACATGGTATATCATGACTCTTAAGGTGGCTCGAAAGGGTTTTTAATTGTTATAACCCTTTTGAAACGATGAAAGATTACAAAAATTTATTTTTGACCATGTAGGCAAACTATGAATATCTTAGCACTTCTTTTGTCGGGCAATACTTTAGGGCTGATTGTGACGTCATAGTCGTTACCATAGCAACGTTAATGTTCCATGAAATGAACCTCCAAATTTCAGTTTTTGCCGATTATCTGAAAAACTAGTTCGGTGGCCTACCCTTTCTATTACATTTTTGGAAAGTTCCCTAAATTCTTTAACTTTTCTGGTGGTATGGCAAAAAGTTATTCAGTAGAACTTAAGTTATACTGAAAAAGTCGTTTTTTGAATTACCAATAATTCCACTGAATAACTTTCCTCCAAACGTTTCTATTAGAATTGGCACACTTATCGCTATATGCATGCAAATAATCAGGATGGGTCACCGAGCAAAATTTCGAGATAAGAACAAATGTTTTGTGCAAGTTTTATTTCCGGTTCGAGCGATTTTACGCCGTTTTTCACTTCTGGTACTTTGCACGCGCGACTTTTACAGAAATTTTGATTCACACAGCTGACGCGTACATTCTCGCCATGTCGTGTGTAGGCTACGCGCGCGCGCGGCTAAAAACCGCCCTTTCAAGCCTCCTTAAAGTACCACTGGGACGAAAATTTATAGGTTTATTTCGGCCAAATTATGTCGCCGAATATCGCGTTTTGTTTATATTTCCCCAGAAAACTTAACAACAAGCCTTCCCTCCTAATATTTTTTAGCTCCAAAGTCGCGTTAAGGTGATTCCATTCAATTGCATTACGCATCCTTTCTGCGCATCATTTCTTGCGTGATTTGCGCGTGCACGAGCGCGCGCACCTTCGGAACTTTATAGGTTTTCTATGAAAGCTGAGCTGTTCAGAGAAATAAATGGTCGTTTTCTCTTAAACGAGCTCGGTGACCCCCATTTTTTAAGACATAAATTCAAATGGCACACGGTGTAGTACAATATATCGCGATTTCAAAAAAGTTAAAAATTCTGCTTTGAGATATTTTTATATAAATGCCGAAAAGAACACATTTTTAGGTGCAGCACGGTATGTACGCACGCGGCAAATTTTTTAATTTATTTCACAATCTTGATTCCTGTTCAGCTAAAATGGTATACAATACAAGATAAATGTCTGCTTTAGTGAACTGCTCCAATATTTCAATACAAGCAATGACTTTTTAAAGCAATTATAGTTCTCATTTCTGATTATTAGGGTTTGTCAGGAAAACCTTGCAGGTCGTATAGTTGCCATTAATGGCTATCCATTTTGTGAAAAAACAAGCACGGTGACCCCTATTTTTTATTGCATTTTTGAAATGTTCTAAACATCATTACCAAGTGGACCAAGTTTTAGAAAACTTTAAATATTCCTTCTATTTCGATGGAATCACCTTAAATGTGTCTGCCATTACTGAAAACGTGTTCCTTGGTGATTGCGCAATTTAATAGCTCGTGACGTCAGAGGCTCACCTCAGTCGCGTTTCCTTGTGTTTTGACTGAAGATGTCTACCATCGACTGCGAAAACTCCGAAGAGTATTCCTCCAATTCGGAACAGTCTTTGGCTTCCGAAGCATTTGAGGATTGGTTTCATTCGGCAAATGAAGAATTTTTCTTACCGTACGATGTAGGAACTGATGTGAGATTTCAACTGATAAACTTTTCAACACATTAAAATGTTTTTTTTTCTCGCCATATTATTTGAGTTGTTTGGCGGGAGTTCAAAACATAAGCAAAATATGCTTATACAATGATTGTAGTTCAAGCCCCAGTTGCTCAAAAAGTGGATAAATCTTTTCCAGCGGATAAGTCGCTGTCCGGGGGATAAAATTTATCGCTTGCTTCATCTCGCTTGTTGAAAGTGGATTTAGCGCTATCCGCCAGCAGCCGTTCAGCCGCCGGGTATTCAGCGGATAAAGTTATCCATTCCAAGGTAGGTTGTGTAACTTTTATCTACTGAATAAAACTGCAGCAAAATAGACATGGCAATTTGAAGAATTGATTTTTTAAGCTGTGAAAATTTAGACAAACCACCTACGAAAAACTTTATAGACTTTGATGCTCACAATTTTTCTCAAGCATCGGTCGCTCGATTTGATTGTAGCCGTGGGGAAAAAAAAGTTATACTTTGTTTATGTTAATTGTATAGTGTAAAAAAAGGCATTGATATTTTTGGCCATTCTTGGCATACATGTAGTCTGCGAAACTTTCTTGAATCGAAAAACCGTAATGTTGTAGTCAGTTGACAGGCAGCTTATCGTGTCCATTATAGTACAGTGGTCGCTTAATAAATTAAAACACAAGTGCTTATGGCGCTACTGAATATTTTAAACAGTTTTTATAGAATTCTTAACTTGAGCCGAAAGAAGTGAAACAAATTAAGACCTTTTTTCAAGAACTGGCGGCCTTGTGTGGCCGAAATCTAAACAATTGTAGTCAAAATTAAAAGCCATTAGGAAAATTTTCCGCTACAACAACAACATGCGGACCGCCGAGGAAACGAAGCTTTTTGTTCACCTTGTACGCTGCGTAAAAATAATAGCTTAATATTTAATCATTTTCCTTGGTAGTTCATTTACTAAGATTGCTATGACAGTTAAAAGAAATAACATTGTTAACCCTTAGGCAAATAGTGGCGTGTGATATTTTTGCCAACTTCAATTTCCACGCATCGACGATCTGATCTATTGAAGCCTTTATATATCTCGAACAATAATGTCAATCGACTCTTCACTGACAGGGAATAAGGAGAGAAAAGTTTCTCCACATTCAGGATGGTATGTTATAAAATAAATGTCCGCGCTTCTAAGCGATTACTTCTCTGAACTTAACACACGTGGGATTAAATAAAGGAAAAGATAAGCAGTGCAAACTATATTGGCTTAGTCACGGTGGTCCTGTGTTCGCCCAGGCTGCATTATTCTTTGACTACGCGGAGGATCTTCGCGCTAGCAGACGGCAGTACGGAAAGGGTTTTCCACGACGATAATAAATTTAAAAATACGGTAAAAGAAAATCAGTTTTGCACAATGGTGGATGCGCTGAAAAAGAAACAAACTATCACTTCAACTGCGTTATAAGATTAGGTACTTTTCGTCTTGTTCGCGCAGATAATGTTTTTTCGGCTTCTTTTTTCCATATAGTTGGAATGGACAATGGCATGATCGACCTCTGGGATCTTGCGACATGAACAGCCCTCTGGGAAAACTCCTCCTTGAAGTGATCAGACGACGTAAATGCCTCTTGGGTTGAAATTCGCACTGTGTGTGAGTACGAACAATCTCCTTTTTTCCACTGCGGGTTCGCTCGCAGGGCTTTGATGAAGCGAAATACCAGCGCGATGGTCGGATTTATTGTTGTAGCATTGTACAACACAAGTAATATCCGTCATAACTGCTGCAGCAAGGAAGATTTCAAAGTCGTGCAGCAAACAGTTGGCATGAAATCTTTCCCCTAGGACAGTTAAATTTCCCGCGGTAAGTAACCATGTGAAGGCACCAGGTTTGAGGTGAGCCTCTGATGTCACTTCCGCTAATTCGCAAGCCAGCTTCCGGAACAAGGACCAGTAATGGCGGCCGCAAAATGTCGACAAAAACCGTCCGAAAAAAGCGACTTCCAATCGTCGTAATGAGTTGAAATTTGACATGGTGACCAAAAACTATCTTCGAAAATGTAAAAACATGGAATACCAAAGTTCTGGTCCCAGTGGCACTTTAAGCGTGGCACTTTCAGATTAGAACGCAGAGAGGACTTTCATGCAAACTTGAATAAGCTTCCTGTAAGTGTCCTCTTCTGTGCTATTAACACTAGGTCATTATGAAAAAACTCAATAATTGAAAATTTCGTGAGAGCCCTTGCATGCCATATTCTAGCTCCAGTGATAAGAGAAGTATTTCCTCTAATAACCTGTTCTAGCCTCGGTATGACAATATCCTCCCTTGAGGTATTAAGATTATATACAGAAGTTCCTATAATCCTTGATAGAATATCTTTTCAACTGGTGTCATTCCTTTGATAATTTGAACACCAGAAGGGCTTTTTGTTCGTTCCTCCTCTCTGTTAGGTTTGACTAGCCAAGATTATTTAACATTTCTTTTGTTAGTGCCATGCGATCTGCACCTGGTCTTGGAATCAGGCTGTTGCCGCTCGATTTGGTAGCAGTAAGAGGACACCTCCCGTAAAGTGACATGTCCACTGAGCCATGGTCACGGCAACACACAAACTTCAGTATTATTACATTCTTATACCTCTACGCATGATCGTGTTCCTCAGCTTCGGTCTGCAAGCATATTCTTCTGAGCGTGTTTTTCACACATTGACGAATCTCGCGATATCGCCAACAATAAACAAATGGATTCAAAGATGAATTGAAGAAAACCAAGAATCCCGAGACATTGTAAGCAACAAGGAATGATATTCTAAAGTTATCAATGAGCAAAAGAATACTTGAAAATAATATTGGAAGGTAACAAGCAAGGAAAACAGCGTAAACGTATAAAGTATTTAAGGCCGACCTCTTCACTCTGGCGGTTTCTACTGCACGATGATTTTCAATCTGACAGCGAATTTGATTCTGATGATATCGCACAGCTTTGTAAATACGGAAATAGGCAACGGTTGTAACAGCAAATCCGACCACTTCAGTAACAACAGCTACCAAATCATTGTGGTCGGGAAGTGAAATAAACACCGATGCTCCAAGAGCAGCTGCCACCCAAAGAAGTGTCAAGAGAATTTCTACGCGTTTTGGCGTCACAAGTTCCTGGTATCTTAGATGTAAAGAGACAGCAAGAAGTCTGTCGAGCGCGATGGCAGCGATGGTCATAAAAGATGCCCCCGCCAACAATAGCGTAACAAATATATGTATCGTCAGAGCCACTGGGCACAAAAACTGACTATCCACCGTCTGTAATTGCAGGGCGATGATTGTGCCGTACATCGGTTGTAAAAAGAATCCCACTGCAAGATCGGAGATAGCCAGACTCAGCAGAAGCTTCTTTAGAGTAGCCGGAATCGATAACGCTTTCCATATGGCACGAATTACAAGGAGATTTCCAAAAATTGCCACGAGTGAAGATGCGAAGTAAAATACACAGAGAGAAAACATAACCTGTCTTTGAAGACGAACCGTTTTGACAACTTCATCGAGTCGCGTCTTGCAGACATCGTCTACCATGTTTATGTTTGAAATTGTTTGTCCTTGTCTGGAGACTCCTTAATTTATGAACGTCAATGCTGTCCTTTTATGTCGAAAAGCCAACTTTATCAACTTGTTAATTTAGGGTAAATGATGTACGTGCGTAGGTTCTTACCTCGCGTCCAATCACGAAGCAATCTCACGCAGAGCTGTTGGCTTAACGAGCAAACAGCTGCCAATTTAAAAGCCGGTTCACTTTGAATATTAAAAACTATCCTCATCGTCATTCCTTTTTCATGACGTTATTCAAACGAGGAGCTCTCCCATAAATGACAGAAACTTACATCCGCGCTTTTCAGTTTAATTAATCCATATTAGCAATCGGGCCAACTGGGAAAATAAAATACTAGATCTGTGAAAGACAGTGCAAGAGTTGTTTTGAGTGATTTGACAGAAAAGGTAAAGTTCTAGCTAGCATTAGAATTAATCATGCACATGAAGACAATAGCATATTTGTAAATCTGTCTTGACTAGAGTGTTTTGGCGATCATTTAAAGTAAAATTAGTCAATTTCCTCGCACATTGATAGACAGAATAGAACATCATATTGACACTTCTGACTTTACTGTTATTTTTTCGACAGAATATCTTGTTATCTTCACTAAGAAGAAATTGTCACGTGCGAAAAACGCACATATCAATGTAGCAATAAACAGCGAGCAAGTGAACACAGTAATACCATTGTGAATTATGAAGAAATCCTTATAACGATGATTTCAAGAGAAACCAGCGTTAACCTTCCTGGCATGATTTTGCTTTGCGTATGAATGACATATGGTAGTTGTACTTTCAAATGCTATTTTAGTACAGCAGAACACATGTACTTTTAATAGAACACTTATTGTCGTCTAAGTAGTAATTTATATCTCAATAGAATATCTGCAGAACTCTAACAATGTAGGCTTTCTTGTAACATATGTGCTTTCAATGGCTAAAATCGAGAATAAAGTTACCTTATGCTAGTATTAGAATAGATGTACGGTTTAACTGTCTTACAGATCGAGAATTAACCAATCAGACGTTTACAAATTAACATGTTTACATGTGCCCTTTGTGTTCTTTACAACTTAGTTATCATCTTGTGTTTGTATAAGACGATATATAAGTAGCGCGAAAAGTATAGTAAACCGATTCTCTTTGATTACCTCCAACTACCTGACAGAACGATTATCTTCGATCACCCGGCAAACGATTACCAATGCCTATCGACGAGCTTGTAATTAGCTGTGAAGTATCTAAGAGGTTTATTCCACAATTAAGTTGCTGTGTTCCAGTAGAAGACTCTTTCTTGCTGTTGTCTGCGTTGCTGTTGGGTGAAGGAACTAGACCCTGTACCTCTGGCAAGTTGTAACGAGCGCCAGCTGCCAAACTAGTCCGCTCTACCGAGCTCTCCTCGTTCCCGCCATCGCTAACATAGCTCTGTTGCTAGTTTTCGGTTAGCGCACAAATCCAATCATCGACAGCAACATTTGCCCAGCTCTCAAGCATTTACAAAACTTTCAGTACAGGACAAAAACCTCTCGTTACAAAATAAAAATAAATAAATCACTTTATTTAGCTGTCAACGGTATTTAGCACAAGATCAATGATGTTGGTTTTTGAAGAAAGGGGAAAACCGGAGTGCCCGGAGAAAGACCGCTCGAAGCAAGGACGAGAACCAACACCAAACTCAACCCACATATGACACCGGGAGCGGGAGACGATCCCGGGCCACATTAGTGGGAGGCGAGTGCTCTCACCACTGCGCCATCCCTGTTCCCCGAGAATCTACGATGAACTGCTATCGAGGACTCAGATCTTTTCTTAGTCCAGTGCTGGAGGCATACCGAGTTCTACGTCTTTCTCCATTGTTCTCGTTTGGTTTCCTCATGAATTTCCCTTTACTAGTGACAGCCCCTAGATTGGCGGTTTTTTGCAGGTAATTTCGTCAAGCCTTAGCTGTGTTAACGGCAATTCCACAATTGTCACGAAACCAGTGTTTTTGATAGCGGCTTGGCTATTGGCGGCTTTCAAGAATGACAACGATGCCATTTGAACAGCAAAAGAACAACCTTATTCTTTTGTTTATCGGATATATCCGCTTTTGTAAAGGCATTGGTAGCATGAACGATCTTCGTTGAGAACAGCTTCTTTTTACAGTACGTCCAGTTGTTGTTGTACTTTTTAGCGCCTACATATACTTTTCGCAGTTCATAATGTTTGGTTAGTCATCACCCCGAATTGCCTTTCGGCGTTACTGTTTATTTAGCTTGCCAAATATTATTTCAGTGAAATCTGCCCGGGAAATCAGGCAAGTAGATTCAATGACGTGTAGTCCGTTGTATTCCTGTATTGCTGATAATGTGGAGGGACTGGAAGTAGTTCGCTGACTGGTCGAGATGTAGGATTATTTTCTTCAGAGGCTGTATAGATTAGTGATGTCAGGTTTTAATGGGGAAGCCACTCGTACTGTATGGCCATTTAGGTCAGCAGTTCACTTCAGTTCTTAACATTTCGCTTAGTGGATGACGACCACCAATACTAAGTTAAAAATCAGATTTATGTGTACGCCAACACGAAATCGACACTGAATGTCACAGTCACGCGGTGTTTAGTGTGCTAGAACTAAACTGTTCATAACCAAATATTTCAAAGAAGAAGAATATTATTTTTTACCGCTACTTCAATGTCTTTCAGTGTGCCCTGGCCGGTTTATGGCCATGTTATTCATTTTGTCACTCCCGCTACCGTCCACTATATATCGTATATAATGGACTGAGCGTCATCTCCTGTTATTCGTCCAAGAAAGGCACGGCCCTCATTTGGTACAATAGTTTACCGTCGGCGCCAACAGCGGACCTGTGAACCGCTGTCGTCGAAGTGGCTGTGACGTCATCAAAGGAGAGATCGCTAGCAACTGGCTGACGGCACTTACCAAGTACTCAGGAAGCATCAGGGGTATTCATGAGGCGAGGTTACGAGCGATAATTCACGGGATCTAAGAGCGTTTTCATACCTTGCAAGAACTGTTTTTTATTTGCTTTGGTTTTTTTTATGTTTTTTTTTTTTTTTTTTTTGGTTTTGTTTTATTTTGTACAACTGCTTGAAAAGCAAGAAATGAATTTAGTATGTGAGTCAAGCTTACCGACTTGCTACGTTAGTCCATGTGGGGGGCTAATTCGACTCTCCTGATTCGGGTCACATTAGTCCTATTGTGAGGGACTGGAACAGCACCAAAGGGCCAATTTGTATCTCACTTTGAATAGTCACGGTTTCCGATGGGTCGTGTTGCCTTAAACTGCGATCAAAAAAGCTCCACTGAGGGTAGGTAGAATCAACCCTGGAAGGGGGGATCAGCGCTAATTTCGCATTCTGGGGCTGAAAAAAGATCTTTTAAAGCTGCAGCGTAGTACAACATACAAAACAACAACATGACAATATTTATATATATTAAATGCCGTTTTGTGAATTGTGAATTGTTTTGCTCTGTTTTGTGGTGGATATGTTAAAACCACTCAAAGCCAATATTAGATAGATATCAAAACAGTCCGCTAACAACCCAAAAAGCTCTCGTGTCAAAGCAGACTAGCCGGTGAAGTGTGATAAAATTGTCCCTGTTTTATTTACCTGTCAACTTATAAACCCACTTTATAAACTGCTATGTGTGGTCACGTATCGGTCAACATTGAAAATAAGTCACAAATATATCAAAAATCTATTTTTATATTAAAGCAACGTCTACGAAATGGCAACCAAAGAAACTGTTGTTCTCCTTAAACGGATAATGCGACTGTACTAAAAAAAAGTGGCTAAATATTTTGGAAGCGGTGCTAAGGGAAAAAGTCAAAACAAATGCCAAACCGCTCTAATTTATGATTATGCTCTTCTGTTTCATTTTCAGACTTTGAAGTCTTTTGAAATTTTATGAACTACGTTCTTCTGTCCTTTCCGTGCATTTCTTATATCTTTTGTTTTTGTATTATCTTAGGCAGTTTTAATATCCACTTCGAAATATAATAGTGATTTCACGGGAAACGGATTGCAATTTGAGAAAAAATCACGCCCCTCTTTCTCAAGTTTTCCTCATGTCTAGACAAGAAAAAACTTTATAAACTGATTATGTTTTGTTCCCCCTTCAAGAATTTAATTCGTAAATTCTTCTTGGATTTAACCAGAACTTTAAGCTCAAAACATAAAATTACCTGTGACCAATCCTCTCTTGTCTATGACATAACCCTTCAGTTGGTCACACAGAGGAAACTCATCATGGTCTGCCTTCTGCCAGTTGGGATTCTTAACTTGTTATGTTCAGTTTGAAATATTTGAAATATTTGTTTCTAAGGTTTAAATGCTAGGCCCCACTAGCACCTTGCTAGTCACTTGCCGAGGGAAAATAAAGGACATTTATCATTTATTTTCATTTTTATGGTTTAGCAAAAAGGTTATAAGTTAAATTATATTATCTCTCTCTTCCCTTTTTAACCCTGTCACCTCCAATGGTGTATACACATACCAAAGTGTTCCATTTCGTCTTAAGTTGTGCCTTTCCTGACACGAATGTCTTCGAAGTTCTCATTCTCACCCAGTCGTATATCTCTGCAGTTTCAACGGTTTGCTTTTCTTTAAAAAGTGAATGGCCACTACAGAAAGTGACTAATACAGGTGCACAAGCAACCAGCAAAACTACAAATAAGACAGATAGTGCTAAAGACTATTCTAGCACAACCTACAGCATGGCTGTAGGCTGTACTTAATTTAATTCCGGAGTGTTCCACTGCTCTGCTGTTCTGGTGTTCCGGTGTTCCTGATTTTCGTACAGTCTCAAGCTACTTGGCAAAACGGTAATTCACAAAGAATTCACCGAGTCCGCAGATCTGCCATGGCTCAAAACAACTGCTGTATTCAGTCCCGGAGAACCCTGGTTCTTGCCGAGAAACGTCTGGTACTTAGCACTGGTGTCAACAAGGAATTGAAGGCCAGAGCGCTTTGAAGAAAGAAAGTTTTGAGATCCAGCAATATGGCATGACCGCTCGAAGACACGCAACATGACACACAATGAAGCGTCCAAAAACCCCCAAAGCCGGAAAAACAACCAACCATCTTCTGAGAAGGGAAGAAGAAGGTATGAAACGGCAAGTAAAATTGATGGTGTCCGAAGTATGAAGTTCTACTTGCCCAAGTTGAATCATCGTTGCGAAGCTCTGTTTCATTCGTTTCAGTACCCGAGGCGAAATTTTTCCAAAGATGATCCGGTTTGGTATGAAAACCGACCTATCGGGAAGAATAACTTGCAGAAGATGATGCCCACTATTTCCAAGCTGGCAGGTCTTTCCAGAAAATACACCAATCACTGCGTTACTGCTACAGTCATGACTTTTTGCTCCGACAACAATATCCCCAGCCGCCACATCATGAGCATTTCTGGCCACAAAAACGAGTAAAGCCTCGCGCATTACAACTGCAGACCAACCTTCACACAGCTTGAAGTTTGTTCTGATGTCTTGGCTATAACAATCAACAAAGGAACGGAGCACAAACTGCAAATGGACTCTTCCACAGCTCCAACTGCTGGAATTTCAACTGCCTCCAAGGTTTTGCCGCCTTTTCCGGTCCAGCCTTTTATTCAGTCGTCCTCGGAGAACTGAATGGGTATGTCTTAAGATCATGTCAAATTTGTAGTCATCATGAATTATTTGTCCTTTTTACACTTTCTTTCATGGCATGGTCATACACTCGCTATTGCTTGTTTAATTTAACTCTTTTTAGAACTGTACCAATAACGTAACTTTGCTTTTCAATCAAACCAGAAAATTTTCAAATAAGTAAAACATGAAGTAGGCTCTGAAGTAGTGAATACACAAATCGCTTACACTGGCGAACAGGGACATGAAGCCCGCAAGGCACAAAAGATCCCGCTCCTGGCAATGCTTTGTAATGTATTACCGTACCGTCCGTACCGTCAACACGATATTTCCTACGTTAGCGACTTCTAACGTATTTAAGCTAACTTTTTAGCTAGCAGACGATGTCCGTTTTATTAAAGGAGCTTTGAAATGAAAATGTTTTTGTCCCTAACGGCCTTCAATAAAACCGTCTGTAAATAAATTTACTCTATTCGACTGCGACACCAGCCAAAACGAGTTGCGTACGTAGATGTGACATGTAGTTGCATTCTGAAAAATTATAAGAAGCTGACCTACCTGTTTGAAGAACAGTTGGATCAGTTTGTGTTAATTCTGCTGAAGACATCGGGTATCCTCGCGAAGCAAAGATGAAACAAGACTGAGATTTTTTATCTTTGGCATAACGTTGCGTCACAAATGAAACGTACGTGATATACTTGCATGGGAAATCTATGTCAAAATTTGCATTAGGAGTGACCCTTTTCTCGTTTTTCCAGTAGCATAAAAATTTCCATGGAAATGTTCCTGTTTATACGGAGAGAAAAATTGCTTTGGCTGGAACAGTTTTTAAGTATAAAAAGTAGCGATAAAACATAACGTTTCAATGTCGCCTGAAAATTTAATTAAAAAATTAATTAATTAATTAAAACAGAGGATCTCTAGGGACCCCGGCTTATTTTTAGGAAATACATGTACTGCTTTATGCTCCCAGTGAAATTTATCATAACGACTGATAGGTTCTACATCAGCGTTCGGTCCCACACGAGGCCCCTTTAACCTCCCCCCCCCCCCCCCTTCTTCCCGTTACAACTTGAGGTTAACCAACATCAAAACGGGTAAGGAACAGCGTGACTACGTGACAGTTTATTCATAGCGTGACATTAAAATTGCGCGCAAAGGAAATAAAGGTTTCGTTTCTCCTTTCTTCAAGAAAAACACAAACTAAAACAATTGCCACTTAACTCGCTTTTGAAAAAATATGGCATACATAATTAAGGCGAAGATCAGAGAAAAGATAACAATTTTACTTTAGAAAATAAAATGTAAGCTGCAGTTGACCATTTTGTTTTCCTATTTTTACTGGTAAATCTCCAAACGTTTTCAGATCCCTTAACCCATCAACGTTCGATAAGGTTTTGTGTCGCACCGAATGACTTGCATGACAAGTGACTCGCGTTACTTTGTTTCAATTTTTCGGCTTTCCGAGTCCACCATCTACGTTCTTCACTTCGGGACTATTATCTGTTTGTTAAGGTTGCTCGCGGCTTTTTCTTAGCGCGGAGGCACCATTTTATAAATCGAATTTTCAGCAAGTAAGCATTAACCGATTTCACTGATTTTTGCTATGCTAAACAAAGAATATTTGAATTTTACAAAACTTTTAGTTTTAGGGCAAACAAGTTCAACGATTAAGAGATACAGGCGCTATGTGAAGACCAGCCTTTTTAGGCAAATGCGAGTATTTCCATTAAACGACGATATATACATATATATATCTATATATATATATATTAATTACTCAACAACTTTCAAGACTTCAAGGTTTACTGTGAGCAATTTTCTACAAAATCGGCTATAGAAATATCTGCACAGTTGATTATTAAATTTTGGTTTCAAAACATTATTGTGTAATTGCCTCAGCTGTTGCAAGAACACTAACGTAATGCTGGGATAGCAAATATCTTTTGACAGCTTGATACCACCTAAAACGCTGCTAAAAAAAAAACCGGAACGATCGGAAACTCCCAGTAAAATCTACAAGTAAATGAAGACTAGCATGTTTATAGTGCGTAACTTGAGAATCTGAAGATATTAAAGTTTATTCGACTTGTGAAAAAACTACCAATTAGTTTTCCTTTATTTCTAAGTATCATAAAATCCAGCATATACACTGACGACCTCACCTAGTCTCAGGCGTGTAACCTCGACGAAATCCAACCGCTTTGGCTCGTCAAGTTGGCTTCTTCAAGTCGTCCATGTTATAATGCTCTGAACCCTCGGATTCTTGTTAATTATTCAAACTTAGCGCGTTCCGGAATTATTTGCCATTTAGGAATCACGGCCCGGGTTTTTCCCATTCATTATTGTTGGAACAAATCATCGCAACGCAAACTGCACACGAAAAACACACTCAATCGCATTATCATTTCATTTGTCCATGAACCCAAATTCCCAAGTGGTAAAACAAAGACCACAACGCGGTAAGTTTGAATAATTTACAGGAACACGAGGGTTTTATCCATTTTAGAAACTAGAAGACGCGAAGTGGCCAACTTGACGAGCCAAATTCACTAGATTTCGTCGAGGCTACAGGCCTAAAACTAAGTGAGGTCGATTGTATATGTTTGGATTTTATCCTTCTAAGAAATAAGGGAAAACAAATCGGTAGTTTTTTCACAAGTCGAATAAACTTTAATTTCTTCAGATTCATAAGCTACGCACGAAAAAAAACATACTGTTCTTCTTTTGCTTGTAGATTTTTCCCATTTTTCACCACAGTTTTAGGTGGGATCAAGCTGTCAAAAAATATGTGCGATTTTAGTATTACGTTAGAGTTCTTGGAATAGCTGAGGCAATTACAGAAACATAATATTTTGAAGCGAAAATTCAGCAATTAACTGTGCAGAAATTTCTACCCAGCTGATTTCGTAGAAACTTGCTCACAGTAACCTTTGAAGTCTCAAAACTTATTGAGTTTCATTAGAAAAAAATCTATTGTTGTTTAATGGAAATATTCGCTTTTCCCTGAAAAGGCTTGTCATTGAATAGCGCTTGTGTCTCTTAATCGTTGAATGTGTCTGCCCTAAAACAAAAAGTTTTATAAAATTCGAGCATTCTTTCTTTCGAATACCAAAAGCCACTGAAATTGGTGAAGGCTTACTTGCCGAAAATTCGATTTATAAAATGGAGCCTCCGCGCTAATAAAAAGCCGCGAGCCACCTTACAACAGAAGTCTTTCATCAAATGTACATTTCCCGCATTCAAAAAGTATGTTAAACTAGCGTTTATAAACGACTGAAATAATTTCATTAGCGTATTTTTTTTCCTGTAGACTAAAGTTCCTCTTGATATAGCCGAGAACTTAAGGATGGTTTCCATAACATCGCTACGATCACTACGATCGCTACAAAAAACATTAAGCAATCGTTGTGATCATATGGACACCCCACTAATTAGCGATTTTCGCGATTACACCATTTCACAACGATCGCTAAAGAGTGGTTTCCATATGCCGGTCGCAACGACTGCTAAACGTTTTGTTTTTCGTACATCGAGCGCGCGCTGAGGAAGACCTATGGACAAAAACAGCGGTGGTCGGTGTTGTAATATCTATAAACGTGCTTTATTCTCTTTAAATGTACGGTGACCCCACTCTTTTTTTCGATAGATCACTTCCTTTACTGGTTCTCTCCGTTTTATCAAGAAAAAATTCTGAACGTGAGAGTTCTGGTATTCACCTCCACATCGTTAAATAATTGTTAAATACAGGCGAAAACAAAGTTTTATTGGACGGGCTATTTTTTTCCTATTATACCAAAATGGCTAGATTAGCCCGTGAAAAAGCAAGAGCGCCAAAGGAAAAAACGTGAAGCACATTTTCACACATTTTGCCGTTATTACGCTCGTGTCCACGTGACGGAGCACGCGAGAAATGCAAACAAATAGGCACGCTTTGGTCTCTTCGATTGAAGTGTGATGGAAATACGGAGCAAAAAGACCTAAATTATTATGGCCGACTTGGCTGCAAAGCGAGACAACATTTATGTGACGATTTTCTATCCTTTGAAAACGTTTGCGCCCAAAATCTTCCCGCGTTTAGGTTTTTTGTTTTATTTTTTAGCTTTTGCTGCAGTTAGATACTGATCAACTAATATCAGAAAAGTGTACTGGAAACGTAGTATTTCTAGCAAGTTTGGTCATGTAAGGCAGATAAAACAGGTTAAGTGGGGCCGGTGTACTGATTTCCACGTTAACAGCCATATTAAGTATTTTTTTTTAGCTGATGTCGTTCCCTCAGGTAGACTAAGTCTCACAGAAGGATACTTAACAATTATTCTACGAGGGCGCGCTGGATATTTAACAATTATCCTGCGAAATCGCGCGGAATACCACCTGATACTTAGCCGACGAGGCCGTAGGCCGAGTTGGCTAAATCAGGGGATATTCCGCAAGATTGAGCAGGATAATTGTTTTATTATTCAACAAATTCCCATCGCCTGCCATTTTCAGAACGAGAAAAACTACGGCTCCACGATAAAAACGCTAAAAGCTAGCAACACACAAGCTTAATAAAAATCAAAACAGAACTTCAAGAAATCGAAGATTTCTACCGTTCACTTAAAAAGACTTATTTACAAACTCATGTTTGGAAATGACAAGACAAAGGAAAAAAATATTGCTACCTTACCGAGAATAAGTCCTCTTTCTGTGAATTAAAATCTTTTCAACTTTAGTCTTTACAACTTTCCGTGTGCAAGTGTGCTGCTTCGTTCGCAATAGCATTTTTCTTGGTTGAGTTCTCACTATGAAAATTCCAAGTCAACCTCTGGATATCTTTGTGAGCTGAAGCAAATACTTGTTGACTTTTTGAGAGCATTTAATCGTGAAAAGTTTCTTCCAGAGAGGTAAAATTTACGGAGAACGCTGCTAAAACTGCCTCGCTTTTCAAAATGGCCACCAAACAAGCAATGAAAGAAAATCTGCAGTGCACTTCCAAATATGGTCATTTACGTATATCGCAGGATATCTGTCATGTACGGATGACAGATATTGAGGGCTTCCTTACCATATATGGGCATAGTCACAATTTGTTGAATAATAACGAATGATAGATAACCAACGAGGCGCGTAGCGCCGAGTTGGTTATAATCATTTGATATCCAGCAAGCCCGAGTAGAATAATTGTTTTATTAAAAACTTAACCACTATTAAAAAATAAAATCAAGAAAGAACGGGAAAAATGAGAAAAGAAATTTAAACGGAACAAGAATCGCTCACATGACTGAACAAAAAAGGCGCCAAAACCTTGCGAAGTGTGGCAGCGTTTCATTGCAAAGCTGAATGAATCAATGAAAACTGCTCGAAAGTGAACAAAGTAGCACAAGTTTTGGAAAGAAATCTTCTAACTATTGGCTCTGAAATATGGTACATGTTTGATTTTTCCTGAAACATTGTTATCATCGTTCAAAGCGGATTGAAGCTGTACAATTTCACCATATTAGCTGCTGGAGTTGAAACTGAACAAGTTTGTGATCTGTTCGCACAACGGAGCCATCATGTGCGTGTTCCATCGAACTGAAGACAGAACAAATTTGAACTTGAAGAGGTAATTTCCATGCAGCTCAGAAGCAAGATTACTGTAGTGAGGAACATTAGAAGTCAATATCATAGTTTGTTAAATGCAAAGTGCAAAATGCAGTTGTTCTCGGTTTAGAGGTTGCGGACGGAATGGTAAGCTTAAAAACAACATTCAAACAACTGGAAAAGCGATTCAACTCCGTTTACATGGCATCCGATTTCTATCTGAGCATTTGGACCTATTGGAACACAGAGCTACAACGAGTGTAGGTAAACCAGTGTCAATTTTGCCCTTTCTTCCTTCTTGGTAGTTTGCCGCTGTATTTTTTTAGTACTTGTTTAGACTGCTTCATGATTTTCGCACCGACTCGCCTGTGATAGTTTTTATTAATGCTCCTGCTCCATTTCACTGTGCTTTATTTTATGTCTTCTTGATATTTTGAAGTGGCAGCTTTCCTGATAAAACCTACCGTGTTCAATTTCAATGATCGACGTGACGATCGATGAAAGAAATTAATTGTAAACACGACGCTTAATGCTTAAATTTCTATTTTTGCACAGTTTCTTCAAACAATTTTGACTTGTGTTAGACGACGCTGTTGGTGATGCTTGTTGATGACGATGTTGGAATTTCTGCTCAGTTTATTTAAATTCGCTGCCAAGTGATTTTTCTCGTCCATTTTTCTCGTCGGGTTGCTCGCGAGGAAAAAACTTTCAGCTCACTTTGTTGTTGACTGTTCATTGACCATATTTGTCGCAGCAGGTATATGAGCTGATAGCCTAGCTCCATTCAGCCAATCAAAATGCTAGAAATCCAATATACCTAGTCCAGTTTTTAATAATTCTAGTTATTAATTAGCGAAAGAATACTTGAAAATAATATTGGAAGTTAACAAGCAAGGAAAACAGCGTAAACGTATAAAATATTTAAGGCCGACCTCTTTACTCTGGTGGTTCCTATTAACACTCTATTAATCCATATTAGCAATCCGGCCAACTGGGAAAGTAAAATACTAGATCTGTGAAAGAAAGTGTAACAGTTGTTTTGAGCAATTTCACAGAAAAGGTAGGAGTTCTGGTATTAGAATTGATCATGCACATGGAGCATATTTGTACATCTGTCTTGACTAGTGTGTTTTGACGATCATTTAAAGTAAAACTAATGCGCTGATCAATTCGAACTTCAACATCCCCCCACCCCCGGGCATACCCCGGGCATTTGACTGTGCATTGTGCCCGGGTAGGGAGGAATTTGAACGTTGCCTTCGAGGGGTGGGGAATTTGAATCAGATTTATCTCTTGTTCTGGCGTAATACTCCCGTGAGTATTTTTCGGGTTTTCCAAGGATTTACAAGATAGAATTTCGCCCTTGTTAGTGAATAACTTTTTCAAAAGGGCCTTCAAAAGCAGTTTGAGAGTGTCATCACGGCATATCTCTTTGTGAAAATTGTGAAAAATGTTTGATTGAAGACGAAATTTGTCTTTGAGGGGAGGTATTTCAGCACTATTTGGTGGGGCATTTGAACAGCTTTTTTGCCCCGAGGAGAGGGAATTTGAACGATCCAACCTTCAAAAGTTCAAATGCCCGGGGGTTTGCCCGTGGGGGGGATGTTGAAGTTTCGAATTGATCGGCGCACATTGATAGACAGAATAGAACATCATTTTTACACGTCTGACTTTACTGTTATTTTTTCGACCTTTTAAAGTAAAATTAATTTGTTTCTTGGCACACTCTTTGACAGAATAACTTGTTATCTTCACTAGGAAGAAATTGTGACGTGAGAAAAACGTACATATGAATGTAGCAATAAACAGCGAGCAAGTGAACTCAGTAATACCATTGTGAATTATGAAGAAATCCTCATAACGATGATTTGAAGAGAAATCAGCGTTAACCTTTCTGGCATGATTTTGCTTTGCATATAAATGACATACAGTAGTTGTACTTTCAAATGCTATTTAAGTACAATAGATTATATGTACTTTCAATAGAACATTTATTATCGTCTAAGTAGTAATTTACATCTCAATAGAATATCTGCAGAACTCTAACAATGTAGGCTTTCTTGTAAAATATGTGCTTTCAACAGCTAAAATCGAGAACAAAGTTACCTTGTGCTAGTATTGAATAGATGTACGGTTTAACGGTCTTAAAGATCGAGAATTAACCAATCAGATGTTCACAAATTAATATGTTTACATGTGCCCTTTGTGCTCTTTACAACTTAGTTATCATCTTGTGTTTGTATAAGACGATATATAAGTAGCGCGAAAAGTATAGTAAACCGATTTTCTTTGATTACCTCCGACTACCTAGCAGAACGATTATCTTCGATCACCCGGCAAACGATTACCAATGCCCATCGACGAGCTTGTAATTAGCTGTGGAGTATCTACAAGGTTTATTCTACAATCAAGAAGTTGCGGTGCTCCAGTAGAGGACTCTTTCTTGCTGTTGTCTACTTTGTTGTTGGGCGAAGGAACTACACCCTGTACCTCTTGCAAGTTGTAGCGAGTGCCAGCTGCTAAGCTAGTCCGCTCTACCTAGCTCTCTTCGTTCCTGCCGTCGCTAGCATAGCTCTGTTGCTAGTTTTTGGCTAGCGCAGAAATCCAGTCGTCGACAGCAATATTTGCCCAGCTCAGTCTCAAGCATTCACAAAACTATCAGTATAGGACAAAAACCTCTCGTTACAAAATAAGAATAAGAAAATCACTTTATTTAGCTGTCAACGGTATTTAGCACAAAATGCTAATTCGGCTAGCTCCAAGATCGAGTAGGAATTTGGAAATGTTGGTTTTTGAAGAAATTTTTCCAAAGATGATCCGGTTTGGTATGAAAACCGACCTATCGGGAAGAATAACTTGCAGAAGATGATGCCCACTATTTCCAAGCTGGCAGGTCTTTCCAGAAAATACACCAATCACTGCGTTACTGCTACAGTCATGACTTTTTGCTCCGACAACAATCTCCCCAGCCGCCACATCATGAGCATTTCTGGCCACAAAAACGAGCAAAGCCTCGCGCATTACAACTGCAGACCAACCTTCACACAGCTTGAAGTTTCAGTTCTGATGTCTTGGATATAACAATCAACAAAGGAACGGAGCACAAACTGCAAATGGACTCTTCCACAGCTCCAACTGCTGGAATTTCAACTGCCTCCAAGGTTTTGCCGCCTTTTCCGGTCCAGCCTTTTATTCAGTCGTCCTCGGAGAACTGAGTGGGTATGTCTTAAGATCATGTCAAATTTGTAGTCATCATGAATTATTTGTCCTTTTTACACTTTCTTTCATGGCATGGTCATACACTCGCTATTGCTTGTTTAATTTAACTCTTTTTAGAACTGTACCAATAACGTAACTTTGCTTTTCAATCAAACCAGAAAATTTTCAAATAAGTAAAACGTGAAGTACTGAATACACAAATCGCTTACACTGGCGTACAGGGACATGAAGCCCGCAAGGTACAAAAGATCCCGCTCCTGGCAATGCTTTGTAATGTATTACCGTATGGTTTCAACGCCGTCAACACGATATTTCCTACGTTAGCGACTTCTAACGTATTTGAGCTAACTTTTTAGCTATCAGACGATGTCTGTTTTATTAAAGGAGCTTTGAAATGAAAATGTTTTTGTCCCTAACGGCCTTCAATAAAACCGTCTGTAAATAAATTTACTCTATTCGACTGCGACACCAGCCAAAACGAGTTGCGTACGTGGATGTGACATATAGTTGCATTCTGAAAAATTATAAGAAGCTGACTTACCTGGATCAGTTTGTGTTAATTCTGCTGAAGACATCGGGTTTCCTCGCAAAGCAAAGATGAAACAAGACTGAGATTTTTGATCTTTGGCATAACGTTGCGTCACAAATGAAACGTACGTGATATACTTGCATGGGAAATCTATGTCAAAATTTGCATTAGGAGTGACCCTTTTCTCGTTTTTCCAGTAGCATAAAGATTCCCATGGAAATTTTCCTGTTTATACGGGGAGAAAAATTGTTTTGGCTGGAACAGTTTTTTAAGTATAAAAAGTAGCGATAAAACATAACGTTTCGATGTCGCCTGAAAATTTAATTTAAAAATTAATTAATTAATTAAAACAGAGGATCTGTAGGGACCCCGGCTTATTTTAGGAAATACATGTACATAACAACTGATACTCTACATCAGCGTTCGGTCCCACACGAGGCCCCTTTAACCCCCCCCCCCCTTCTCCCCATTACAACTTGAGGTTAACCAACATCAAAACGGGTAACAAACAGCGTGATTACGTGACAGTTTATTCATAGCGTGACATTAAAATTGCGCGCAAAGGAAATAAAGGTTTCGTTTCTCCTTTCTTTAAAGAAAACGTAAACTAAAACAATTGTCACTTAACTCGCTTTTGAAAAAATAAAGAAAAATAGAAAATAAAATGTAAGCTGCAGTTGACCATTTTGTTTTCCTATTTTTACTGGTAAATCTCCAAACGTTTTCAGATCCCTTAACCCGTCAACTTTCGATAAGGTTTTGTGACGTACCGAATGACTTGCATGACAAGTGACTCGCGTTACTTTGTTTCAATTTTTCGGCTTCGGGACTATTATCTGTTTGGTAAGGTTGCTCGCGGCTTTTTCTTAGCGCGGAGGCTCCATTTTATAAATCGAATTTTCAGCAAGTAAGCGTTAACCGATTTCACTGATTTTTTGGTATGCCACAGTAAACAAAGAATATTTGAATTTTACAAAACTTTTAGTTTTAGGGCAAACAAGTTCAACGATTAAGAGATACAGGCGCTATGTGAAGACCAGCCTTTTTAGGCAAACGCGAATATTTCCATTAAACGACGATAGATATATATTTTAATTACGCTCAACAACTTTCAATACTTCAAGGTTTACTGTGAGCAATTTTCTACAAAATCGGCTGTAGAAATTTCTGCACAGTTGATTATTAGATTTTGGTTTCAAAACATTATTGTGTAATTGCCTCAGCTGTTGCAAGAACACTAACGTAATGCTGGGATAGCAAATATCTCTTGACAGCTTGATACCACCTAAAACCACCTAAAACGATGCTAAAAAAAAACCGGAACGATCGGAAACTCCCAGTAAAATCTACAAGTAAATGAAGACTAGCATGTTTATAGTGCGTAACTTGAGAATCTGAAGATATTAAAGTTTATTCGACTTGTGAAAAAACTACCAATTAGTTTTCCCTTATTTCTAAGTATCATAAAATCCAGCATATATACAGACGACCTCACCTAGTCTCAGGCGTGTAACCTCGACGAAATCCAACCGTTACTTCAAGTCGTCCATTTTGTAATGTTCTGAACCCTCGGGTTCTTGTTAATTATTCAAACTAAGCGCGTTCCGGAATTATTTGCCATTTAGGAATCACGGCCCGGGTTTCTCCCATTCATTATTGTTGGAACAAATCATCGCAACGCAAATTGCACACGAAAAACACACTCAACCGCATTATCATTTCATTTGTCCATGAACCCAAATTCCCAAGTGGTAAAATAAATACCACAACGCGGTAAGTTTGAATAATTTACAGGAACACGAGGGTTTTATCCATTTTATAAACTAGAAGACGCGAAGTGGCCAACTTGACGAGCCAAATTCACTAGATTTCGTCGCGTCTACAGGCCTAAAACTAAGTGAGGTCGTTTGTATATGTTTGGATTTTATCCTACTAAGAATAAGGGAAAACAAATCGGTAGTTTTTTCACAAGTCGAATAAACTTTAATATCTTCAGATTCATAAGCTACGCACGAAAAAAACATACTGTTCTTCTTTTGCTTGTAGATTTTACTGAGAGTATCCGATCTTTTCCGATTTTTCACCACAGTTTTAGATGGTATCAAGCTGTCAAAAAAATATGTGCGATTTTAGTATTACGTTAGAGTTCTTGGAACAGCTGAGGCAATTACACAAACATAATATTTTGAAGCCAAAATTCAGCAATCAACTGTGAAGAAATTTCTACCCAGCTCATTTCGTAGAAACTTGCTCACAGTAATTCTTGAAGTCTCAAAACTTATTGAGTTTCATTAGAAAAAATCTATTGTTGTTTAATGGAAATATTCGCTTTTCCCTGAAAAGGCTTGTAATTGAATAGCGCTTGTATCTCTTAATCATTGAATGTGTCTGCCCTAAAACTAAAAGTTTTATAAAATTCGAGAATTCTTTCTTTAGAATACCAAAAGCCACTGAAATCGGTGAAGGCTTACTTGCCGAAAATTCGATTTATAAAATGGAGCCTTCGTGCTAATAAAAAGCCGCGAGCCACCTTAAAACAGAAGTCTTTCATCAAAAGTACATTTCCCGCATCCAAAAAGTATATTAAACTAGCGTTTATAAACGACTGAAATAATTTTGTTACCGTATTTTTTTTCCTGTAGACTGAAATTCCTCTTGATATAGCCTAGAACTTAAGGATGGTTTCCATAACTTCGCTACGATCACTGTGATCGCTGCAATCGCTGGAAAAAACATTCAGCAATCGTTGTGATCATATGGACGCCCCACTAATTAGCGATTTTCGCGATTACACCATTTCACAACGATCGCTAAAGAGTGGTTTCCATATGATCGCAACGACTGCTAAACGTTTTGTTTTTCATACGTCGAGCGCGCGCGCTGCGGAAGACCCATGGACAAAAACAGCGGTGGTCGGTATTGTAATATCTATAAACGTGCTCTATTCTCTTTAAATGCGCAGTGACCCACTCTTTTTTTAGATAGATCACTTCCTTTACAGGTTCTCTCCGTTTTATCAGAAAAAATTTAGCACAGAATGCTAATTAAGGACACCTCCAAGATCGAATTGGAATTTGGAATATTGGTTTTTGAAGAAAGGGGAACCCAGAGAAAAACCTCTCGTAGCAAGGACGATCCAGGGCCAAATTAGTGGGAGGCGAGTGCTCTGACCACTGCGCCATCCCTGTTCCCCATGAATCTAGGTTGAACTGCTATCGAGGACAAAAACAGCGGTGGTCGGTATTGTAATATCAATAAACGTGCTTTATTCTCTTTAAATGCACAGTGATTTCGATAGATCACTTCCTTTACAGGTTCTCTCCGTTTTATCAAAAAAAAATTCTGAACCTCCACATCGTTAAATAATTGTTAAATACAGGCGAAAACAAAGTTTTATTGGACCGGCTATTTTTTTCCTATTATACCAAAATGGCTAGATTAGCCCGTGAAAAAGCAAGCGCGCCAAAGGAAAAAACGTGAAGCACATTTTCACACATTTTGCCCTTATTACGCTCGTGTCCACGTGATGGAGTCACGCGAGGAATATAAACAAATGGGCACGCTTTGGTCTCTTCGATTGAAGTGTGATGGAAATACGGAGCAAAAAGACATAAATTATTATAGCCGACTTGGCTGCAAAGCGAGACAACATTTATGTGACGATTTACTATCCTTTGAAAACGTTTGCGCCCAAAATCTTCCCACGTTTGTTTTTTATTTATTTTTTTTTTTACTTTTGCTGCAGTTAGATACTGATCAACTAATATCAGAAAAGCGTATTGGAAACGTAATATTTCTAGCAAGTTTGGTCATGTAAGGCAAATAAAACAAGTTAAGTGGGGTCTGTGTACTGATTTCCACGTTAACAGCCATATCAAGTATTTTTTTAAGCTGATGTCGTTCCCTCATGTAGAATAAGTCTCACAGAAGGATACTTCTAGTTATTAATTAGCGAAAGAATACTTGAAAATAATATTGGAAGTTAACAAGCAAGGAAAACAGCGTAAACGTATAAAATATTTAAGGCCGACCTCTTTACTCTGGTGGTTCCTATTAACACTCTATTAATCCATATTAGCAATCCTGCCAACTGGGAAAGTAAAATACTAGATCTGTGAAAGACAGTGTAACAGTTGTTTTGAGCGATTTCACAGAAAAGGTAGCAGTTCTACCATTAGAATTGATCATGCACATGGAGCATATTTGTACATCTGTCTTGACTAGTGTGTTTTGGCGATCATTTAAAGTAAAACTAATGCGCCGATCAATTCGAAACTTCAACATCCCCCCCCCCCCCGCCGGGAATACCCCGGGCATTTGACTGTCCATTGTGCTCGGGAAGGGAGGAATGTGAACGTTGCCGTCGTAGGGTGGAGAGTTTGAACCAGATTTATCTCTTGTTCTGGCGTAATACTCCCGTGAGTTTTTTCGGGTTTTGCAAGGTTTGACGGATTTACAAGATAGAATTTCGCCCTTGTTAGCGAATAACTCTTTCAAAAGCGCCTTCAAAAGCAGTTTGAGAGTGTCATCACGGCATATCTCTCTGTGAAAATTGTGGAAAATATTTGATTGAAGACGAAATTTGTCTTTGAGCTGGGGAGGCATTTCAGCACCATTTGGTGAGACATTTGAACAGCTTTTTTGCCCCGAGGAGAGGGAATTTGAACGATCCAACCTTCAAAAGTTCAAATGCCCGGGGGGTTGCCCGGGGGGGGGATGTTGAAGTTTCGAATTGATCGGCGCATAATTAATTTCCTCGCACATTCTGATAGACAGAATAGAACATCATTTTTACACGTCTGACTTTACTGTTATTTTTTCGACCTTTTAAAGCAAAATTAATTTGTTTCTTGGCACACTTTTCGACAGAATATCTTGTTATCTTTACTAGGAAGAAATTGTCACGTGAGAAAAACGTACATATGAATGTAGCAATAAACAGCGAGCAAGTGAACACAGTAATACCATTGTGGATTACATACAGTATACAGTAGTTGTACTTTCAAATGCTATTTTAGTACAATGGATTACATGTACTTTCCATAGAACACTTATTATCGTCTAAGTAGTAATTTACATCTCAATTGAATATCTGCAGAACTCTAACAATGTAGGCTTTCTTGTAAAATATGGGCTTTCAATAGCTAAAATCGAGAACAAAGTTACCTTATGCTAGTATTGAACAGATGGACGGTTTAACTGTCTTAAAGATCGAGAATTAACCAATTAGATGTTTACAAATTAATATGTTTACATGTGCCCTTTGTGCTCTTTACAACTTAGTTATCATCTGTACGTGTTTGTATAAGACGATATATAAGTAGCGCGAAAAGCATAGTAAACCGATTTTCTTTGATTACCTCCGACTACCTGGCAGAACGATTATCTTCGATCCCCCGGCAAACGATTACCAATGCCCATCGACGAGCTTGTAATTAGCTGTGAAGTATCTACGAGGTTTATTCTACAATTAGGAAGTTGCTGTGTTCCAGTAGAGGACTCTTTCTTGCTGTTGTCTGCTTTACTGTTAGGCGAAGGAACTAGACCCTGTACCTCTGGCAAGTTGTAGCAAGTGCCAGCTGCCAAGCTAGTCCGCTCTACCGAGCTCTCCTCGTTCCCGCCATCGCTAGCATAGCCCTGCTGCTAGTTTTTGGCTAGCGCAGAAATCCTGCAGTCGTCGACAGCGATATTTGCCCAGCTCTCAAGCATTCACAAAACTATCAGTACAGGCCAAAAACCTCTCGTTACAAAATAAAAATAAATAAATTACTTTATTTAGGTGTCAACGGTATTGAGCACAGAATGCTAATTAAGGACACCTCCAAGATCGACTTGGAATTTGGAATATTGGTTTTTGAAGAAAGGGGAAAACCGGAGTACCCAGAGAAAAATCTCTCGTAGCAAGGACGAGAACCAACAACAAACTCAACCCACATATGACACCGGGACCGGGAGTCGATCCCGGGCCAAATTAGTGGGAGGCGAGTGCTCTGACCACTGCGCCATCCCTGTTCCCCATGAATCTAGGTTGAACTGCTATCGAGGACTCAGATCTTTTCTTAGTCCAGTGCTGGAGGCATACCGAGTTCTACGTCTTTCTCCATTGTTCTCGTTTGGTTTCCTCATGAACTTCCCTTTATTAGTGACAGCCCTTAGATTGGCGGATTTTTGCAGGTAATTTTTCGTTTCGAGCGCGATGGCAGTGATGGTCATGAAAGATGCTAATGCCAACAATAGCGTAACAAATATATGCATCGTCAGAGCAACTGGGCACAAAAACTGACTATCCACCGTCTATAACATCAGGGCGATGATTGTGCCGTACAACGGTTGTAAAAACAATTCCACTGCAAGATCGGAGATAGCCAGACTGACTGTTGTTTATCGGATTTATCCGCTTTTGTAAAGGCATCGGTAGCATGAACGATCTTCGTCGAAAACAGTTTCTTTCTAAAGTACGTCCAGTTGTTGTTGTACTTTTTAGCGCCCATATATACTCTCAGCAGTTTCCAATGTTTGGTTAGTCATCACCTGTATACCTTTGGCATTATTGTCTATTTACCTTGCCAAATATTATTTGAAATGCGCCGAGGAAATCAGGCGAGTAGATTCAATGACGTGCAGCTCATTATATTCGTGTATTGATGAAAATGTGGAGGGACTGAAAGTAGTTTGCTGATTGGTCGAAATGTGGGATGATTTTTTTCAGAGGCTGTATAGATAACTAAGCTTAGGTTTTAATGGGTAAGCCACTCGTACTGTTTGGCCATTTAGGTCAGCAGTTCACTTCAGTTCTTAACAGTTTGCGTAGTGGATGACGACCACCAATACTAAGTTAAAAATCAAATTTGTGTGCACGCCAACACGAAATCGACACTGAATGTCACAGACACGTGGTGTTTAGAGTGCTAGAACTAAACTGTTCATAACCAAATATTTCAAAGAAGAAGAATATATATAGACGGTATTGCACGGGGGTGCGAGGATATGAATTTTATTTTCGAGTGGTAAAAACAATATTTTACGAAAGAGCGCAGCGAGTGAGTAAAATATTGTTTTTTACCATAGACAAGAGCATTTTTGCACAAACATCAGCGTAAAAGAGGGAAATGACGTCATTGGTATCCTCACTAGTGAGGATATGGAAAATACGCCACTCGAGTCCCGGATGTAGTTTCGTACGTGGGGTCTATTCTCCACTAAAACACTCTTGTCTGTATAATAAATATATATTTTCATTTACCGTTACTTAGATGTCTTTCAGTGTGCCCAGGTCGGTTTATGGCCATGTTATTCATTTTGTCACTCCCGCTACTGTCCACTATATATCGTATATAATAGACTGAGCGTCATCTCCTGTTATTCGTCCAAGAAAGGCACCTCTCTCATTTGGTACAATAGTTTACCGTCGACACCGACAGTGGCCCTGCCGAAGTGGATGTGACGTCATCAAAGGGGAGATCGCTAACAACTGGCTGACGGCACTCACCAAGTACTCAGGAAGCATCAGGGGCATTCATGAGGCGAGGTTACGCGCGATAATTCACGGGATCCAAAAGCTTTTTCATACCTTGCAAGTACTGTTTTCTTTGCTTTTGTTTTGTTTTTTTTGTTTTTTTTGGTTTCGTTTTGTTTTGTTTTATGTTTGTACAACCGCTTGAAAAGCAAGAACTGAATTTAGTATGTGAGTCAAGCTTACCGACTTGCTACGGTAGTCCACGTGGGGGGCTAATTCGACTCTCCTGATTAAATGCTCCGCCCTACTACCGCCTTGCTATAATTACTTGCCGAGGGTAAATAAAGGACATTTATCATTTATATTTATCTTTATGGTTTAGCGAACAGATTATAAGTTAAATTATATTATCTCTCTTCCCTTTTTAACCCTGTTACCTCCAATGGTATACACATACCTAAGTGTTCCATTTCGTCTTCAGTTGTGCCCTCCCTGACACGAACGTCTTCGAAGTTCTCATTCTCACCCAAGGCGTATATCTCTGCAGTTTCAAATGAGTGGCCACTACAGAAAGCGACTAACACAGCTGCACAAGCAACCAGCAAAACTATAGATAAGACAGATAGTGTTAAAAAAAGTCTAGCACAACCTACAGCTGTAGGCTGTGCTTAATTTAATTCCGTAGTGTTCCGCTGATCTGCTGTTCTGCTGTTCTGGTGTTCCGGTGTTCCAGATTTTAGTACAGTCTCGAGCGACTTGGTAAATCGGGAATTCACAAACAATTCACCGAGTCCGCAGATATGCCATGGCTCAAAACAACTGCTGTCTTCAGTCTGGAGATCCCTGGTTCTTGCCGAGAAACGTCTGGTACTTAGCACTGGTGTTGACGAGGATTTGAAAGCCAGAACGCTTTGAAGAAAGAATCAAAGCTTTGAGATCCAGCAAGATGGCGCGACCGCTCGAAGATGCGCAACATGAAACACGATGAAGTGTCCAACAACCACCAAGGCGGGATAAACGACCAACCATCTTCTGAGAAGGAAATCAGAATGTATGAAACTGCAAGTAAAATTGATGGTGTCCAAAGTCTGGAGTTCTACTTGCCCAAGTTGAATAATCGTTGCGAAGCTCTGTTTCAGTCGTTTCAGTACCCGAGGCGAAATTTTTCCAAAGATGATCCGGTTTGGTACGAAAACCGACCTATCGGGAAGAATAAATTGGAGAAGATGATGCCCACTATTACCGATCTGGCTGGTCTTTCCAGAAAATACAGCAATATAATCCATGCGTTACTGCTACAGCCATCACTTTGTGGTCCGACCACGATATCCCCAGCCACCACATCATGAGCATTTCTGGCCACAAAAACGAGCAAAGCCTCGCGCATTACAACTGCCGACCAACCTTCACACAGCTTGAAGTTTGTTCTGATGTCTTTGCTATAACAATCAACAAAGGAACGCATCACAAACTGCAAATGGACTCTTTCACAGCTTCAACTGATGGAATTACACCAACTGCCTCCGAGGTTTCGCCGCCGTTTCAGGTTCAGCCTATGATTCAGTCTTCCTGGAGAATTGAATGGTTATGTTTCCCACCGGACTTTTTATGGGTGCAGCTTCGGCAATATTATTTTCAACATTTCAAATCATTAGGAAAGTCGTTTGCCATGTTATTCGCTTAACTTATTCTGCCTTTTTAGTTTCTTTACTTAAAAACATGACTGCCTTCCTCCTTTTCGGATGCACACGTGGAAATCAGTGAGATTCGAACGATTATATGTTGACACTTGATCCCTACCCAAGGGATCGAATTTTGTGAGATTCTGTATACTGGTTCCGATTTCGTCACATATCGCAGTGGAAGTTGACGGCTGGTTTTTACCATTTTTAACACCATTTGTTAGCCATCTCCTAGACTTCCTTTTAAATTATAATTCAATTCCGTCATGCTATCCACCCGCTTAAAACATAATTTCGCTTTAATTAACTTTAGTCACCAAATTTTACCTCATTTTTCGGAAGATCTCGACACCGATTACATACGTACATACAGGCAAGAAAGAAGTTGTATCGAAAGAGCAATTATTCTTCTTCCTCATATCAAAATAGTGAGTTTGCTCCGCAAAAAGCAAACGCATTAAAAGAAAAAAAATGGAGCGCATATTCACACATTTTCTTTGTTGTTCTCATACTTCAGGATGCACTTCGTTTTAAAGCAAAAATCGCCGTCTTTGTCATTTATTGGCCTGTTTTAGTTTTCAACAGACTATGCATCAGACAATGCGCATCAAATAACTAAATAAATAATGTCCGCATTATGTCTTAAGATCATGTCAAAGTTGTAGTCATCATGAATTATTTGTCCTTTCTACACTTTCTTTCATGGCATGGTCAATGCACTCACTAATGTTTAATTTAACTTTTTTAGAACTGTAGCAATGACGTGGCTTTGTTTTTCAATCAAACCAGAAAATTTTCAAATGAGTAAAACGTGAAGCACTGAATAGACAAGTCGCTTACGCCGGCGTACAGGGACAACATGAAGCCGGCAAGGCCCAAAAATTCCGTTCCTCACAATGGTCTGTAATGTATTACCGTATACGTTAGCGACTTCTAACGTATTTAAGCTAACTTTTTAACTATCAGACGATTTCCGTTTTATTAATGGAGCTTTGAAATGAAAACGGTTTTGTCCCTAACGGCCTTCAATAAAACCGTCTGTAAATAAATTTACTGTATTCGACTGCGACACCAGCCAAAACGAATTGCGTACGTAGATGTGTCATGTAGTTGCATTCTGAAAAATTATAAGAAGCTGACTTACCTGTTTGAAGAACAGTTGGATCAGTTTGTGTTAATTCTGCTGAAGACATCGGGTTTCCTCGCGAAGGAAAGATGAAACAAGACTGAGATTTTTTATCTTTGGCATAACGTTGCGTCACAAATGAAACGTACGTGATATACTTGCATTTGAAATCTATGTCAAATTTTGCATTAGGAGTGACCCTTTTCTCGTTTTTCCAGTAGCATAAAAATTTCCATGGAAATTTTCCTGTTTACACGGGGAGAAAAATTGTTTTGGCTGGAACAGTTTTTTAAGTATAAAAAGTAGCGATAAAACACAACGTTTCGATGTCGCTGTGAAAATTTAATTTTAAAAAATTAATTAATTAAAACAGAGTGACTGTGAACTAGGGACCCCGGTTTATTTTTAGGAAATATATGTACTGCTTTATGCTCCCAATGAAATTTATCACAACAACTGATAGGTTCTACATCAGCGTTCGGTCCCACAGTAGCCCCTTTAACCTCCCCTCCCCCCCCCCCTCCCTTCTCCCCATTACAACTTGAGGTTAACCAACATCAAAACGGGTAACGAACAGCGTGACTACGTGTCAGTTTATTCATAGCGTGACATTAAAATTGCGCGCAAAGAGAATATAGGTGTTCGTTTCCCCTTTCTTCAAAGAAAACATAAACTAAAACAATTTTTACTTAACTCGCTTTCAAAAAATAAGGCATACATAATTAGGCGAAGATCAGAGAAGAGTTAACTATTATACTTTAGAAAATAAAATAAAATGTAAGCTGCAGTTGACCATTTTGTTTTCCTACTTTTACTGGTAAATCTCCAATAAGTTTTCAGATGCCTTAACCGGTCAACTTTCGATAGGGTTTTGTGACGTACCGAATGACTTGCATGACACATGACTCGCGTTACTTTGTTTGAATTTTTTGGCTTTCCGAGTCCACCACCTACGTTCTTCGCTTCGGGACTATTATCTGTTTGTTAAGGTTGCTCGCGGCCTTTTGTCAGTGCGGAGGCACCGTTATGTAAATCGAATTTTCAGCAGTTAAGCGTTAACTGATTTTACTGATTTTTGTTATGCTAAACAAAGAATATTTGAATTTTACAAAACTTTTAGTTTTAGGGAGTTTCCGATCCTTCGGTTTTTTTTTTTCTTATATAGCATCGTTTTAGGTGGTTTTAGGTGGTATCAAGCTGTCAAAAGATATTTGCTATCCCAGCATTACGTTATTAGTGTTCTGGCAACAGCTGAGGCAATTACACAATAATGTTTTGAAACCAAAATTTAATAATCAACTATGCAGAAATTTCTACTGCCGATTTTGTACAAAATAGCTCACAGTAAACCTTGAAGTCTTGAAAGTTATTGAGCATAATTTAAAAAAATCTACCGTCGTTTAATGGAAATATTCGCGTTTCCCTAAAAAGGCTGGTCTTCACATAGCGCTTGCATCTCTTAATTGTTGAACTTGTTTGCCCTAAAACTAAAAGTTATATAAAATTCGAGCACTCTTTGTTTCGAATACCAAAAACCACTGAAATCGGTGAAGACTTACTCGCCGAAAATTCGATTTATAAAATGCAGCCTCCGCGCTAATAAAAAGCCGCGAGCCACCTTAAAACTGAAGTCTTTCATCGAATGTACGTTTCCCGTATCCAAAAAGTATGTTAAACTAGCGTTTATAAACGACTGAAATAATTTTATTACCGTATTTTTTTCCTGTAGTCTGAAGATCCTCTTGATATAGCTGAGAACTTAAGGATGGTTTCTATAACATCGCTACGATCACTACGATCGCTGCAATCGCTGGAAAAAGCGTTCAGCAATCGTTGTGATCATATGGACACCCCACTAGTCTAGCAGAGAGGTGAAACTATTCTGCACTTTATGATAAAAGCATGAAACTTGGCACACTAATACTAGGTATCACAGGGAAAGTTTTAAAGATTAGAGGCAATCTGGATAGGATCTGTGGCAGGCGGGAAAGGGGGGGGGCTTTTCAATATGGCCGCCATTCAGACTATAAAGGCTATTATTGGAAAAATGAAGCAAAAGTTACTTGATACAGTGTTGAATTGTCATTTTAGTTATGTTCGCCTGTTAAATGTTCCATCAAAACAAAACGTTATCATTTTTCGTGGTGATTTTACTGAATTCAGGGGATCGCTTTATTCTAGGTCAAAATTATGCAAATTAGATATCTAATTAATTCAATTACACTGGTCGAACCGTTTAAAGGGGCTACGTCACGAGGATTTTGCTATTTTAGGTCAATTCTGTGCTAAAATCATTACCTAGTGCCTTCACTCATACACAAAGTGCTCCTTTAATACTATGAAGAAGATATCAAATGAGTTTTATCAGCGACAGCTCACCATAATAATTTTTTTGGTGGTTTTTAAGAACATAGCATCAAAACTTGAAAAAATTGGCCCAATTTTTTCAAGTTTCAATCCATTTCCATCCTTGCCATCAGTAGCAACAGGCGACAGGAAACAGTTTCAGTGGCGTAAGATAGTCTTTAATAACAAAGCTAGACCATTATTTTTGGAATTCAGTTGATGCGAAGACACTTTTAGCTTTTTTAACAGATACTAAAATAGTGTGACATAGTCCCTTTAACCACAATTTTGCTTTCTCCTCAATAATTTCGGTGGCCACTTTCAAGCTTACCTGTTTAACTGTTTCACAGCAGAACTATGATGCAGTTAAAGAACGTAGAAGCATGTCGCTGCACACTCTATTCATTCTGCTATTTGTCCTTTCATTTCCCATTCTCTACGACACAAGTACAGTTACTTCCAAAACAGATTTTCGTTGGCAAATTTACTCCTTCGTCTATAGCCTTTACAGATCTCGATTGCTGGACTGGGCAGTTTAGCACTAAAGGAGCACAAGGCCCACAAATAGCCAGCTTTTTATCCTGTCAGTGTCTAAATGAGGGGTTACGGGTTACGAAGTAGTATGTTTTCTAACATCTTCCTTGGAAAACGTTTTTTCTTGCATTATTCACATCGTTATCAGACATTGGAAGAAGCAATGAGCTGCAATTCTTCAAGCTTGGAAAAATTTGGAAAAAGTCTGTGTGCTGCTGTGAATTTCGCGGATTGTCTGTGCAAGCATGTGCAATGCGCGCATACATGTAGCATCAATGAGAATACTCTATAGCGATCTAGCTATGCACCTTCTTCTTTCCGTAAAACACGGCATGGTGCCCCATCTAGTACATGGCGCACACACTGCACCTGTTATCGTTTGACGCACTAGATGAACTACGCGAGTTACATAATGTACCCGAGTAAACGTCCCGTCCGCATTCCAGTTTGATAATGACCCTGATAGTCGATAGCGACTTCAAACATCGCCTGGAGCAAGTCACTGTCTGCGGCATGAAGTCGCATAATCCGTTAAAAGTATAACTCTCTCGATAGTTTGCCAACTTTAAGAATTATCATCTCATCTAGGTGCAAACCAAGGACACGTACCTCGTTGCAATTCTAGAATATAAAATAGCTTTTTTTACTTTTTTAAACTTCCAACAGAAGTTTCTTTTAACGAAAGCATTATTCTAGCTATCTTAGGCCAGGTTGTCGAACTCCTTCCGTCTGGCAGAAATGTTATTGCAATCGTTATGGTGTGCCCTTAGTACGCTCACAACTCACGAAGCTTGGTTTCGCGCTGCGAGAATTTTGCACCTTAGATGTGGTGCCTTTTGAGCTAACACATTATCTCAATTTCAATAATTATCCAAAAATAGGACAATCAGTAGCACTTCCATCTTTTAATCGCATACGTCAAGACGCTTTAACTAAGCTAATTCAAGACAACTTTTTTTTTCATTTCTGGCCATTTATCAGCCCCCAGGAAAGACAATTCACTGTCGTATATTCTTTTACTAGTTAGAACGAACAATTTTATGGTTGTCTCGTGTAAAGTTTGAGACGTTAGTAATGAAAAAATAAGCTACAACCGTGCAATCATCAAGTGTGAATTAATTAAAACTTCTCATTTGCATAATTATGACCACAGAATTATCTTTTCAATTTTTCATTCTCAGAAACCTTCTATGCCAATTTTGACAGCATTATTGTAATCTTTAAACGTATTTTAGTAGAACATTACCATCAGACACTGTTTTAGACAATTATGCTGTATGTTTCTACACCAAAGAAGTATCGCTGGCGGCGGCCATTTTGAATAATTACCCCCACTTCTTTTACCACCCTCTTCTGGATAACACTGAGCATATCCCAATTGCCTCCAATCTTCAAAATGTTCTCCGTGATGTCTAGTATTAACGTGCCCAATTTGATGCTTTTATCATAAAGTGCAGTACTCACTCCTTATTTGACACTTATCTGCCGGACTATTAGCGATCTTCACGATTACACCATTTCACAACGATCGCTAAAGAGTGGTTTCCAGATGATCGCAATGACTGCTAAACGTTTTCTTTTTCATACATCGAGCGCGCGCCCTGAGGAAGACCTATGGACAAAAACAGCGGTGGTCGGTATTGTAATATCTATAAACGTGCTTCATTCTCTTCAAATGCATGGTGACCCCACTCTTTTTTTCGATAGATCACTTCCTTAACTGGTTCTCTCCGTTTTATCAAAAAAAAAATTGAACGTGAGAGTTCTGCTATTCACCCCCACATCGTTAAATAATTGTTAAATACAGGCGAAAACAAAGGTTTATTGGACGGGCTATTTTTTTCCTGTTATACCAAAATGGCTAGATTAGCCCGTGAAAAAGCAAGCGCGCCAAAGGAAAAAACGTGAAGCACATTTTCACACATTTTGCCGTTATTACGCTCATGTCCACGTGACGGAGTCACGCGAGAAATGCAAACAAATAGGCACGCTTTGGTCTCTTCGATTGAAGTGTGATGGAAATAGGGAGCAAAAAGACATAAATTATTATAGCCGACTTGGCTGCAAAGCGAGACAACATTTATGTGACGATTTTCTATTATTTGAGGACGTTTGCGCCCAAAATCTTCCCACCTTCAGATTTTTTTTTAACTTTTGCTGCAGTTAGATAATGATCAACTAATGTCAGAAAAGCGTATTGAAAACGTAGTATTTCTAGCAAGTTTGGTCATGTAAGGCAGATAAAACAAGTTAAGTGGGGCCGGTGTACTGATTTCGACGTTAATAGCCATATTAAGTATTTTTTTAAGCTGATGTCGTTCCTTTAGCTAGAATAAGTCTCCCAGAAGGATACTTGTAGTTATTAATTAGCCAAAGAATACTTGAAAATAATATTGGAAGTTAACATTAGCAAGGAAATCAGTGTAAACGTGTAAAGTATTGAAGTCCGACCTCTTCACTCTGGCAGTCTCTACTGCACGGCGGTTTTCAAGCGACAGCAAGAAGTCTGTCGAGCACGATGGCAGCGATGGTCATGAAAGATGCTCCCGCCAACAAAAGCGTAACAAATATATGTATCGTCAGAGCAACTGGGTACAAAAACTGACTATCCACCATCTATAACTGCAGGGCAATGATTGTGCCGTACAACAGTTGTAAAAACAATCCCACTGCAAGATCGAAGATAGCCAGACTCTGTTGTTTATCGGATTTATCCGCTTTTGTAAAGGCATGGTAGCATGAACGATCTTCGTCCAGTTGTTGTTGTACTTTTTAGCGCCCATATATACTCTCAGCAGTTCCCAATGTTTGGTTATATTAGTCATCGCCTGTATAACTTTGGCGTTACTGTTTATTTACCTTGCCAAATATTACTTGAAATCCGCCCGGGAAATCAGGCGAGTAGATTCAATGACGAGCAGTCCATTGTATTCCTGTACTTCTGTACCTGTATTCCTGTACTTCACAGGCTGTATAGAGTAGTGATCTCAGGTTCAGTGTTAATTAATGGGGAAGCCACTCGCGTTGCATGGCCATTAAGGTCAGCATTTCACTTCAGTTCTTAACAGTGCGCGTATAACAGTTCTTAACAGTTCGCATAGTGGATGACGACCACCAGTACTAAGTTTAAAAAATCAGATTTGTGTGCACGCCAAGACAAAATCGATATTGAATGTCACAGTCACGTGGTCTTACGCGTGCTAGTACTGAACTGTTCATAGCCAAATATTTCAAAGAAAAAGAATATTTTTTACCGCTACTTCAATGTCTTTTAGTGTGCTCTGGTCGGTTTATGGGAATGTTATTCACTTTGTCACTCCTACCCGCTACTGTCCACTATATATCGTATATAGACTGAGCGCCATCTTCTGTTATTCGCCCAAGAAAGGCACCGCCCTCATTTGGTACAATAGTTTACCTTCGACGTCTACAGCGGACTTGTGGACCGCTGTCGTCGAAGTGGATGTGACGTCATCAAAGGAGAGCTCGCTAACAACTGGCTGACGGCACTCACCAAGTACTCAGGAAGCATCAGGGGTATTCATGAGGCGGTTTTTGGCGCGATAATGCACGGGATTTCAAGAGTTTTTTTCATACCTTGCAAAAACTCAACTGTCTGAAGAGCAAAGACTAATTTGGTGTAGGAGTCATATAGTCTAAAAGAAAACCTTGCTTCAGTTATCAGTTGAACTCTACATGTGAGTTAAACTTATCGACTTGCTACGGTAGTCGATGCGGGGGGCTAATTCGACTCTCCTGATTAGGGTCACAATAGTCCTATTGTGAGGGACTGGGCCAGCACCAAAGGGCCAAATTAGATCTTGCTATGAGCTGTCGCGGTTTCCGGTGGGGACGCCCACAGAAGGTAGACTCAGTCCCGGTTGGGGATAGGGCTATTTTGGCATTTTGGGGCTGAAAAAGACCTTTTGAAGCTGCGGTGTAGTTCAACGTACATAACAACATGACAATATTAATATAAAAACACTCAAAAACCCACGCGTTTCAATGAGCATTTTTGTCATTCCTCCGTTTTAATCATATGCCCTTTTTAAATGTTTTTGTGTGTTTGGGGGTTATAAGAGGAAAAAAGAGGGGAGGGAGGTAGATACGTAAAAATTATTTAAAGACAATATTAGATGGGTAGCAAAATAGTCCGCTAAAAACCTAAAGAGCTCTCGTGTCAGAGCAGACTAACTGGTGCTGCTGGTGCCCTGGTGCTGACGGTGCCCTCATTTGGTACAATATTTTACCGTCGACGCCGACAGCGGACTTGTGGACCGCTGTCGTCAAAGTGGATGTGACGTCATCAAAGGAGAGATCGCTAACAACTGGCTGACGGCACTCACCAAGTATTCAGGAAGCATCAGGGACATTCATGAGGCGGTTTTTGGCGCGATAATGTACGGGATTTCAAGTCCGCTAACAACCCAAAGAGCTCTCTTGTCAGAGCAGACTAACTGGTGAAGTGTAAAAAAATTGTCCCTCTTTTACTTATAAATGACCCACTTCTTACAAATCCAACCGGAAAACTCCTTTGAGAGAAAATATACGCCTTACATTATGTGCAGTCACGTATCAGTCAGCATTGAAAATAAGCCACGACTATAGAGATTCTAGATCTATTTTTATAAAGGCATTTTTAATATCTAGTGTTTTCACGATAGGTGTTAACGCTTCTCTATTTAAAACTGAGCTGCCTTTGTTAAATATTCCGGACTATGAAACATTGCAGAGTTTTGGCCTTACTGAAAAGAGAAAAACCAAAAAAAAAAAACAAACAAACAAACAAAACTTTATGAGCCTGAGACTTTTTAGTAAACAAGAGAAAGTATTGTCTGATATTATAGAATAATACATCGCAGTTTTCTTTGCAAATTGTCGTGACCTTAGTTTGCTTGTTCTTTTTGGTTTCATGCTGGCACCTATCCTCAGACACCACCGCGTACCAAGGCAACACCTCTCTTTTCTGGCATCGTATCGATGTTCCCCACAGCATCATGGTTGTGATCCTCTCTTGGGCGCCACGTTATATCTGCAGCACAGTTGGACAGCGGCATCGAAAAAGTACGGTCCACAGCAGCCTGGCCGTGATCCTTGCTTGGGGTAAATGTGGAGACCTTGGCAGCAAATGGCAGAAGTTGAATCGTACGATTCCGTTCCGCAACCAAGTGTTTTTGGTCCTCCTACCCTGGGTACTACTTCGCCACTGCAGCATAAGTAGTACAGTGGGTCGTAAGGAGTTCCCACGCAATAAAGAGTATTTCGCCGATCTCTGATATCAGCCTCTTTCGGCCCTGTTTATGAAAATTAAAAGTAAACAAACTGAAAGTAATCTAAAAGCTTCCTTCGGTTGTCGAAAGTTGTCGGAAAGCGTTTGGAAACTCAGAAGCATTTGCGAAAACTCATCACCTAAGTTTAACATCACAGACATCACGCTTAAGCCGTCAAAATTGTAATTCCCCCCAACATGTATATTCTTCATGGAGACAAAACACCAGAAGGCAAAAAATCATCTATAACGACAGCGGTTAAAATACAATCTTTGCTCCAAACTGTAACCTGCAAGAACCAAATCTCTGACACAATCTACATTGCTGGTTTTATATCAGCCTGCGGTAATAACAACATCACGCTACCCAGAAGACTAGGCCAAAATTGAGTTTCAGGATATGCCACGAGTGAAGACAAATAAACAGTATCATAGAGAAAATGACAAGTAAAACGTACAGAATTAAAGGGGCTATATCACCGATTTTTTTCTGCTAAATTAAGAGGCCAAAAGGCAAGTTTGTATCGATGGAAAACCAAAATAATGGTCTTATTTTGTTTAAACCAACTACAGTGTGCGCTAATGGCCACGGATGGTCAGGAAGGACACGGATTGCAACTTCCAAAAAAAATGGGCCGCGTTTTTTTTTTTAAGTTTTCCCTTGTGTATAGAAAAAACCTTTATGAACTGATTATATTTTGTTCTCCTCAAGAATTCCATTTAAATGTTCTTCTTGGAGTTCTAAGTCCATTTTGTATATACCAAAATGGTCTTAGTTTTGATTTAATCAGAACTTTGACCTCAAGACACAAAATTACTTGTGACACAGCCCCTTAAAGGGAATTGCTTACCGAGACATTTCAGTTGGGCACACAGGGGAAACTCATCACGGTTTAAAATTCCCTTTTTAACCCTGTTACCTCCAATGGTATACACATACCGAAGTATTCCACTTCGTGTTCAGTTGTGTCCTCCCTGACACGAAAATCTTCGAAGTTCTCATTCTCACCCCAGTCGCACATCTGTACAGTTCCAACGGTTTCTTTTTCCTTAGAAAGTGAATGGCCACTACAGAAAGCGACTAACACAGCTGCGCAAGCAACAAGCAAAATCATAAAACCTGGACTTTTAAAATACAATTTCAGCTTTGGCCTTTCCGGCTTTACCTCTTTACTTTAGTTTGCTGCTAGTATACCAACTATAAAGGGCGCCTCAAAAAGTTTATTGGGCCTTTAAGTTTACAGTACAATTTAAATTGATGTGCAAACTACTTACTGGTTGCGCAATATACCAATATACTTAGTTATCGATAGCTAGCTTTATCGATTTCATTTCATATTGACGACTTAGAAAGAAATCGCACGTAACAGTAAAATATAAGTAAAGGACAAGTGTTTTTATTACTTGTCCGGTGTAAGTAGCAGGAAATCATAGCGCACACAGTGACAACAATTTTTGCATGGACTCGCAAACTTTATTTACCAAGCAATATAAGGAACAACGTAAATAATAGCATGCCAATATTTGTAAGCCAGAAAGCACTTGAAGAGCAAGATATCTAGTTAACAGGGACCCACACATTTGCACCTTACGTTATATAGTCACTTCGGAACAAGCCACGAATATCGTAATTTTAATTCTATACAAGAGAATCCACATCTACGAGTAGTACAACCAAACGTAGAAACCGCTGTTTGCAAGCGTTCCTTTCAGATGGGCAATGTATTTGTACTGGCAAAAACAAATATATTTTTTAGAATGGTAAAACAGTTTTCTAGAGAAAAAAGAAAGATTAAAATAAATGACAATGCCCTTTACTAGTAATTCATACCTATGCTTTTTTCAAGTTTTCATGGACTTCGTTTTTTTTCCTGTCAGTTTCGAACATTTTTCAGCATCTTTTTCCCAATATATTGACAGCAGAATTTATATGTTTATGAGATTGTCAGCGATATGAAGACCTATCACGCAAATCCTTTACTGTTTTTTCTTTTTTTTTCAAAAGTAATAGATTTATCTACTTCAAAAGAAGAACAACTAACAGTATTTTCACGATAACTGTTCAGTCTCTATTTAGATCTGAGCTTTTGCAGTTTTCGTTGTATTCCGGACGTTTATGCAACATTGCTGCAAATTCGCCACTTTAAAAATCAAAGAGGCATGAGACCGAACAATAATGTACAAGGAAATCAGTCAATTGCAAAAACAAACTCATTCCCAGGGTTTCTCTTCTTCCCGAAAGACGAGGGAACAAGGTTGTTGCTGTCGCATGAAAGAACTTACCAAAATAGTTTTAAAAAATTCAACCGTCTTTATTGTGAAACGTGTGCCCTCCCTGTAAATTTCCTGAACTTTTGAATCCATTTTGTGCACTTATTTCCCGAAGTAGTTCCAAACTTTGCAGTTTACCATTTTTGATGTCCTCTAGTCTCTTTACAACGCGTTCAATTGTGAAAACTCACACACACACAAAAAAATACCTACACTTTTAAATTATTGCTCGCATTGCAGGGACGCACGACACTGCTAGCTCCGCATAATGTGGGGCGTAATATTGGACCGTGTGTCTAGAGCGTAAACCCCCGGCTAAACGATCAAACTTTTTCATCTAACATCGTGTTGGATGAACATGTTTTTCTGTTGAGCCGCCTCTCTCAACCTTGCATTTAAATGGTTCTCCATTGTCCGACTGTTATTCAGACATTGTTTGTCCATTTAGCCACCGAACGTTCTGTGTGGGACAAACACGAAGTTGGACGAAAATGTTTGATCGCTTAGTCGGGGCATAACGTAACTTATCAACTGTCTGACAACATGGATACAGAGTGTCTGGCTTAACACCTTCTGCCGTGTACCAATCTGTTGCCAGGGCAGCATGTGTAGAAGCGGGGATCATACGCTTCTCGTCCACAGCAACCTGCACCTGGGCTAGGCTTGCGTAGGGTGATACCTTCGCAGCATAAGTAGAAAAGGACATCGTACGGTTCATTTCCACAGCAAGCTGACCTCTGACCAACCTTGCGTACCACGTTACCATTGCAGCATAAGTAAGAATACGCATCGTATGCTTGCTTGCCAGAGCAACCTGAATATGGGCTGACCTTGTGGACTATGTTACCGCTGCAGCATAAGTAAGAATTAGCATCGTAAGCTTGTTTTCCGCAGCACCCAGACCGTGAACCAACCTTACGTACGGCCGTACCACTGCAGCATATCTCGAAATTGGGGTCGTAGGGAATTCCCCCGCACTCATAGCGTCCAAAGGCCCAGTTGTCGTTTACAGTTTCCGACTCGCTTGGTCCTGTTAATGGTAACGAACATGCCTCTTATAACTTAGAACAAAGACATATAATAAAATTTAAATTTTGTTCTATATACATATTTATATATACACGCGTGCATGGAGTTTTGGTTGAGTGATTTCATTTTTTTTCAAAGCAAATGTATAAATGGCCTTAAACATTGCGTTACTCATTCCCTTTAGGCCCCTTTCTGATTAAACCTTAATTATTCTGACGCAAAATAATGATTAAACCTGTTTTCCTGGAGCAAAACTAGCTCTTGGCTTTCTAGGTAAAAATCGTAAGACAAGACCATGCAAATGAAAGCTATAAGAAGCATGTGTATGAAATCCTAAAGTGTGACCACTAGAATGCACTCTTTTGTGATCCTCTCATTTTTGCGATATTCCGCAGAATGGACATGTGTGAACAGAGAATAGAGGAAGCTTGCTTGCTCAGGAAGAAATTGCGCGAGAGCGTTTAATCTAACATATCAATTACAATAGGATCGGTTTTACAATTATGAACTGTCAGGCTCAACCCCGTAATAGTTTGCGTTCGTGACAGCTGTGCAGGAGCTGAGTGTAAGGGCGGAAACAATAGTGTTAGTTTAACAGCTGCGCGGGACAGTTCGATTGGCCAATTTATTATTTTTTCTATCATAGTTTTGTGCATTGCTTAAACCTTATCTTTCCTTGGCCAATGAAAACAGAGGAGGAGATAAACGAAGGCTTACGCTACAAATTTAGTTTGCATTTGTCGTGACCTAACCATAATTGATGGCATTTTGAGGAAACCTGTGCGATTTTCCACGTCCGCACATCGATCCATGAATCGATCCATCGATCCGTGAAGATCGCACAGTTTTGAAGGTTGCATCAATTTTATTTCTAACAAAATGTATATATATAGTTGTCAACAAGGCAAATGATGCACGCCAATAACGCATGAAAATCACAAATTAAAGGATGCTGTCTCGTTGCACCACAAAATTGATCAGTCTCTTCCAAGGCGAAAATTAACAAGTAATTATGAAGGTTTATAATATAAACAAGAAAAGCCCCAGGGGCATTACCCCGCCGTTCCCCCCTCCCCTCGGGGTGTAAGAGATATTATTAAAAACTGGACTAGGTATATTGGATTTCTAGCATTTTGATTGGCTCAACGGAGCTAGGCTATCAGCTCATATACCTGCTGCGCCCAAATATGGTCAATGAACACTCAACAACAAAGTGAGCTGAAAGTTTTTTCCTCGCGAGCAACCCGGCGAGAAAAATGGACTTGGCAGCGAATAGCTGCAGGGAATTTAAATTAAGCAGAAATTCTAACAGCGTCACCAACAAGCATCACCAACAGCGTCCTCTAACACAAGTCAAAATTGATTGAAGAAACTGTGCAGAAATAGAAATTTAAGCATTTTAAAGCGTGGTGTTTACAATTAATTTCTTTCATCGATCGTCACGTCGATCATTGAAATTAAAAACGGTAGGTTTTATCAGAAAGGATTTTCGCTTCAAAATATCAAGACAAGACACAAAATAAAAGACAGTGAAATGGGGCAGAAGCATGTAATAAAAACTATCACACATTCATGGCGAGTCGGTGCGAAAATCATGAAGCAGTCTAAACAAGTACTAAAAAAAATACAGCTGCAAACTGCCAAGAAGGAAGGAAGGGTGAGACTGTTTTTCGGCTTTAACACGCAAAATTGACACTAGTTTACCTGCACTCGTTGTAGCTCTGTGTTCCAATAGGTCCAAGTGCTCAAATAGAAATCGGATGCCATGTAAACGGAGTTGAATCGCTTTTCCAGTTGTTTGAATGTTGTTTTTACCATTCCGTCCGCAACCTCTAAACTGAGAACTGCATTTTGCGCTTTGCGCTTAACAAACTATGATGGTGAATTCTAATGTTCCTCGCTACAGTAATCGTGCTTATTAGCTGCGTAGAAATTACCCTCTTCAAGGTCAACTGTTCAAATTTGTTCTGTCTTCAGTTCGATCAAACCCGCACATGATGGCTCCGTTGTGCGAACAACCGATTACAAACTTGTTCAGTTTCAACTCCAGCAGCTATATGGTGAAATTGTACAGCTTCAATCCGCTTTGAACGATGATTGCAACAATGTTTCAGGAAAAATCAAACATGTACCATATTTCAGAGCCAATAATTAGAAGATTTTTTTCCAAAACGTGTGCTACTTTGTTCACTTTCGAGGGTTTTCATTGATTCATTCAGCTTTGCAATGAAACGCTACAACACTTCGCAAGGTTTTGGCGCCTTTTTCGTTCAGTCATGTGATTGATTCTCGTTCCGTTTAAATTTCTTTTCTCATTTTTCCCGTTCTTTCTTAATTTTTTTTTTAATAGTGGTTAAGTTTTTAATAAAACAATTATTCTACTCGGGCTTGCTGGATATCAAATGATTATAACCAACTCGGCGCTATCATTCGATATCCAGCGCGCCCTCGTAGAATAATTGTTAATTATGGTCACTCAAGATACACGCTCTAATCTGTGTAGCAAAAGACGCGACGAGTATGTTTGGCCGAGCAAAAACCGGAGGTCTGGGGCAAGTGACCACCAAAAAAATGGAAAATAAAAAAAACGGGTATTACTAGACCCCGTCCTGACGGCGGGGTAACTACTGGATAACATTGGGTATTCACCTTATTATAAATTCCATTTTCTTGCCTTGGTACGTTATTTCGGCATATCATTATTCAAAATAAAATTGTCATTATTTTTTCCGTCCTGGCAAACCTCCATGTGAGTGTAAAGGGCCGCTCACTTACCTCCATCATTAATTTCTTGGGTTCCAGCATTTTCTGGCTCACTTCTCACTTCCACCTCTATATCTTTCCAGAAGGTCTCACAGCTGCAGAATGCGGAAAGCAAAGCAGCACACAAAATAATCGTAATAGGACAACGCAACTCTGTCTTAAAGACAGTTTTCATTTTGACTTCAAATTACTGTGGCGGTCTTTTCAGTATCGTCGCTTCAGACAGCCGATTTACATTCAACTGACATCATCTCCAGAGAGACGTGCACTTCGGCTCGATTTAACACGGGCTCATTTCCCGGAACAGCGGATTCTAATCTAGCTATGCGTCCGGTCTTGTAAAACTGACTGTAAAACTGTCGCAGTGGAGATGAAAAAGAACACGAAAATCTGTGGTTTATCAAAGACGAGCCCTAACGGGCAGAATGCCGTTACAATGCCCTTACAATTGCCCTTACAACTGTATAGCTGGAGCAAAACAGTTGTGGGCACCTTGGTTCACGAATTTTTGTTATTGGGTGTTATAAATAAATTTTGCGTGATCTGTTTTGGACATTGTCAAAAAAATACATACCGCAAAAATGAAAAACCGCAGCAAGAATTTCATACCAAACCGTAGATGCTACAATTAAACCTTTGAATTCTCCCCTAGCCCTTGCATTTTCAGTATTTTGTAATACAGTAATAAATGTCAACCTTTTTTATAAAATTGCGTTACCTGTATATTTGCGTGACATCTTGTCGAAAGTTGATCTCGAGCTAAACTCTCAAGCTTAAAGGTTCCTCTTGTGAATCAAGACGCAAATCGTGACGTATTTTATTCAAGACTAAGTTTGTTTTCACCGCTAAATGTTTTGATTGGACAAAATTAACCTAGTGTAGATTCTAGCGTTTTTGTTCCCCTTTATATGAGCTAGATTTCGAACATATGAAGAAGCATATTCTGTGTGAAAACAGTGACAGATGCTTCAACAATCGGTCGGGTCACCATTTGCAAGGGTTCCCATAAAACCAACAAATATAAGCGTGGTGGAGGCATTGCAATAACCTACCCTTCTCCCCAAGGAAACCACGGTCAAAACATAGGCCTTCTTCCGTCCCAACCCCTGTAAGATATCTTTAAAGCAACCAATCAACCATCGTGACCTTGAATAACCTACTTCGACGAGGCCTGACGTAATAGAGTGGGCTATAAAGTAACACAAAGACGTGCAAGATTACTTTAAGCGAGGAGTGTACCCCGATAACATAAGTACAGAGAGTACTATATTTTCCGTCCCAAAGTGGCCAAATCCACGCTTTAAAAATCATTTGAAAATAAAGAATGGCACCAACAACAGTAAAGACAACAGATTAGCGCAGGAGAGGAAACTTACTTTTCATGGTGTAAGGACTAGGGGGGGGGGGGGGTTGAAATAAACCGTGCCAAAACCAAAGATGTGATAAGGATTTCCTGGTTTGGATTTTTGTCTGATATTTCGTAAAAGATCATCGATTAGCATTTTTAATGAGGTGGGGGGGGGGGGGGGGCTAGTTATTCGGTAAAATCGCCTCTTTCGGTTAAACATAATCCCAATCAGAGACCTGTATGCAAATGAAATTATCTTGACTCGTTATGATTTTGACTGACCTTCAAGGGATCAGCTTTTTACAGAACATATGGCAATAAAATCTTACCTGAATTTTCTTTTTCATGATAAGATTAATACTTCGTACAAGAAACAAATTTGACGGAAAACTGTATCGGATTCTATTTTCAACGCGACGGGAGCTACACCCGTTTTACCGCAACTTATTCAAGTAATCGTACCAAGCCTTGCGCCTCGATGAGCAGTCGAATTTTTCGCAGATCGATACGTCATTTAACTATTTTTTTTTTGTAATAGATTGTGTAAAATGACCTAAAACGTGTGCGTTTGAATTAACTTCAAAGCAGAAACTTAATTGAAGATGGTTTACACCTAATTCAGAATATTTTTGTCATGGAAAAATGAAAAAAAAAAGCCAAATAATAATAAATTAGGCACACTTACTACTATACATCCAAGGAATTGCTCCGACGAACCGCTATAGCTCAAAAGGTCTTTTCTGAGGCCAACGTACGTTCTATCAATTCAGTTGATACAAAATCGGAGTATTTATATACACCTGTTTGAAAAAACGTTGTCGGGTGAAAAGTGTAATCGATGGACAATGCGACACAACGGAACTCTGGGAAGATGGCACACGCAAGCTTGTTACTGGGTTTCGTTTCTTGATGTTCAGAATATTGTTTTCCAAGATAATTTAAAGAGTAAATTAAGGCATGCTGAGTTATTATAATGTGCACGTGACTTAGAATGGAGGCAAGTATTCACACTTCCCAACATACCATTGGGTCACATCGTCAATAACTTATGCTTTTCACCCGACAACGTTTTTTCAATTGGGTGTATACCGTAGTGCATAAGTGGGCGGGTCTGAAACTGTTTACATTTAATGAAAGTCTGTTTGCTGAAAGCCATAACGTAATCTAACGTATAAAACAAATTTGTGTCATCTGCAATAAATGATAAATCGTTGAACTTTCATAAACGTCATTTGTATAGATAGGAAAAAGCAGAGGTCCTAACAGTGATCCCTGTGAAACTCCACATTTAATGGTTAAGCTGTCCGGTTTGAATGCTTTGTATTTTACAATTTGCTTTCTATTTATTATTCCATAGTGTTCCAACTTTCCCAACTTCTGGTATGCTTCATATGGTTCCTAATCCTTTCATGATGTATTGTTGCATATGTAAACACGACATTAGTCGGTTAGTCGAGCTGCAAACCATCGAACACGTCGCCTTTTTAAGGAGTGATGGAGCAGACAAGTATCTCTTCAACATCATTTCCTCATAACCACAATACGCGTGGAAAGAAACACTCACAGCAGGTGGATTAAGTGATGCCTATCTTGTCAGGCGAGAACGCTTGACCTCAATTTTCAGCTCTTACAACATTTTCCATGAAGCCAAACTTATCCTTTCGTCTTAGAAATGGAACAGCACCAGCAGTAGGCTGGATTGCTTAGGTTTCCTAATTCAATCACAACAGCTCTAGGAATGCGTTCTTAAATCAACGGTCTGTGTAGCAGTAGATTAATGCATTTATTACAGAGTTTAATTGCACCGTATGTCCGGTATTCGGAAAGCAAAATTTTTACGAAAGGCAGGGAAAACCGGCTCCCAAAATGGTAAGAACACCGGCAAACACAAACGTTTGTGTTAGTGCTCCGGTTATCAAGCTGGTTGTCTTGGCAACTTTGGATTGCGCCTGAATATGAGCAGTGACTTGGCTAGCCTAATTTCAGTTGTTCTACGTTTACGCACGTCTAGGTACACATGGACCAAAAACGATAGCTAGGAAGGCCAACATTTCTCCAGCAAGCACAATTATAATCCAAATTTATATGAAATTCAAGTCAACACAGATTATCTTCATTACAGCAGAAGGTAGCCTCCCACGCAGTCGTTTTTAGGGGAGTCGTATTACCCTCCTCAATACGACTCCCCTAAAAACGACTGCGTGGGAGGCTAAGCAGAAGGAGGCACTGCGATAACCGCTGCCAGCCAAGCGATTATTACCATCGTCTTAAGGCGGTTCCATTAAGACCTGTAGTCCATCCATTTTCGAATTGTTACATACCTCTTCCAAGCAACCACGGTGAGGTGGTAAAGAGAGGAAACGAGAACAACAAAGCATTAAGTCCAACCTGACTGTGCCTAATGTACAAACATGTTCAAGCGAAAGTTCGTGCACAATCAATAAGTTAGCAGTGGCAATCATAGGCATAGCAATTGCGCCTACGAGTAGTTCCGCAATGGCCATGCTCGAGAGCACAATGTTAAAGTGCTTTTGCAGTTCTTTCCTTTACTAACGCATTGAAAATCATGGTAATGAGTCAAGCAATCAATACGATTACGGCTCAAATTAAAGGGAATGTTGAGTGATGAAAGTCCTATGTAAACTCAGGTGCGTGAAGACAATGAAATACTGATGTATTTGAACTGTTAGCCAGAGGTGATGGTTGTTTCTTCGCCATTCTGGTGTCTTATAAAAGCTTTTGAAAAACGGAAACAAATGTTTGTCCAGATCGGTTCTTAGACGTGTCGTAAATGGCTAAGTCTGACTTTCGCTCTTTGATCGTCAACTGCCTTTGGGCAAATTGATTTTTGTGCATTATGCGCTTACATGTTGTGTCTTCTCATTTGTAGAATAAAGGCTCATATTCAAGAATATGATTTGTGATTATGCTGAAGTTTCCTCTTTAAAGAAACATGCTAGTCGAACACTCTTTATCGGTGAAGACTCAACGAAAACTTACTGTAAAGGAACAGGAACAGGAACACGAAGAGGATTCATCTTTTTTTTTTTTGAACATAGTAGTTTTTGTTTCGAGTGTTTACATATCAATACGTCTTCGGAAGTATTCAACCCTATTCAGACCGGATGTTTTTTCCTCTTTTTTTTATCTTCCGGGACCAGGAGGGGGGGGAGGATTGATTCGCCCTCCCTTGTTAACTCCAAGAATATTAAAGCTATGGCAACGAAACTTCGAGGGCAGTTAGTACGTCCAAAAAGGCTGCCTTTGAGGTCCACAGCATGAGCTTGTGTGAGGGCACAGTCCCAACCCCCCCCCCCCCCTCAGTCTGAACAGGGCTAAGACAATTACACTGAAAATAAATCACATGTCTAAAAAGGAATATTTCAGCGTTTTTGAAATAAACAACAAGGAAGTTAGTATTTTGTCTCCTTCGCAGCCGTTTTTAGAGTCGTCACGCAACGCTCCTCCCCACAAACGGCTGCTTTCTTTCGAACCACATTCCTTTTCCTTTGTTTGTCTGAACAGGCGATTGACCAATCGTAACACAATTATTGTTTTCAATCGAACCAATCAAGCTTCAGCGAAAAACTTTTCCCGCGAATTTTCTTGACATCAAGTCGGAATCTGGAATATGTTGATGAGAGACATTTTTCGTAGTTTTTACAGCTATTGGAGACTTACTGGAAACTCCGAAGAAAGTCGTCGAGGCCGATCGTTGTTTTATTTGTTCTACAGTTGTAGCAAAGAAAGAAAAGTTGTACATTTTTTGGAAAATCATCGATTGACTTTTGCAAGATTATTGAATCCGCACTAAATGTGAATGTTAGAAACTTCTCAGCCAGCCAACAGTTATTCACCTGCAGAGCGCAGTGCTACCAAAGATTGACGAAATTTAAGCGTGCATTAGACAACCTAAACAAAGTAAAAAGTGAATTAGAGGAGGTTTATAACGCGAGTGTTCATCGTACGAAGAGACTATGTAAAGATGATGCAGAGGAAGACGTCGCGAAAGAAGTCGAAGAACATGTAGAACGGTCAACACGTGGAAGGGTCGCGAGAGTACTTCACTTTTCGACTAAGGCTACCAGTTGTACTTCTTCGCCTGGGGCTTCAACCGTCACCTCATCAGATGGCCAACACTGCGTTTTGGATGAGCCATTTTGCGGCTTCCCATCGCCAATTCAGAGTAACGGTGGCGAGTTGCTGAAACGCGCGTTTATAAACACCATCGCTTATAGTCGCAAAGTTGTCACGTCCACTCCACGAAAGTTATCAAGAAACTGTGAAGGTAATTTGCCTGAAACTTCCAATGTAAAGCTTTCTATAAGGTACCCCAGTAAAAATGTGAATAAATCCCTCCACGGTAGCTATCAACTCATTGGAAAGGCCCTTGTTCATGGCATTCCCTCGAGAGTCGCTAATGCAGCTACGAACTGTCAGCCCATTCGCAAACACATTTTAGAGAAAACACTGGGTATTTTGAAGAAAGAAGTTCTGGGACTTTGCTCCAAAAACAATCCTTCGCTACTTCGAAAGTCTAGCAAGGAAGGTCTGACAAATTTTGATCTGCAACACGTGTGTGAAAAATGGAAAGTTAGAGCCCCATTATTTTATTCGTTTTTGATGACTTCCGCCTCTAATAAAAGAACAAAGGCTTAATTTTGGTTCGGGAGCGTTGCTGTGGCTGGGTCAGTACTTCTCAAGCAACCAAATGAGAAAATGGATGCTTCTTCTTCCGTTCTTGGCGTCTTGATGAAAACTAAGTCTATCGAGGTATGTTGTTTTTAAGTGAGGCGATCTGCTACCAGTAAATGCATTAGTCTGTTATCCTTTTATTTTTACTTATAATACACAGAGTTAATTGCTCACACTGTACCTTTCACCACCCACAACTAAAAACCTGTTTGATAAAAACATCTTAAATTTCTTTCCTCGAAAAAACTGGAGAGCGTATAATCAACGAACTTAAATGAAAAAGCAAACCCCTTTTTTCCATCAGAAGAGAATGATGAAGCCTTGTGAAGCCAAAACACATCTCTGATTTGGGGGACTCGGGTCGGGGAGAGGTGCGGGGTCTTAATTATCCTTTATTGTCCAATGTGTGAATGGGGCATAAGGGAGCATGCAATAATAATTAATTGGTATCAACTAGCATTAATTAAATAACAGAAAACAAAGCGATTAGCACAATAGCAAATTAAGTACTATTTTAATTTTGCTTGTCTTAGTTTAAGTGTTTGTTCTCTAGAGTTAAAAAAAGACATAAAATCATACTGAAAATGTGATTTATAAAAGGTAATTACTTTTAGAGAGGTTTACATGTAACTGTATAAACTCTATAGTGCACTCTTGGTTTTTATACATTTTGATTCCTCCTGGTGCATAATACTTATCTTAACTCTAAAACTTAGTTTTTGTTGTTGTCGTGGGCAACCATCTTAAGGTTGAACAAGTTGAAATTGACAAATTCAAATAGTAACATTCTCAAGAAACGTGATGCTCTTGGAAAAGACCATGATGCACATCTCACTAAAACAAAAGAGAGAATTACTAAGGAGAATAATATGTTAAAGAATGACAAAGAGAAGTTTGATAGTGTGGTAAATAAGCACAGTGCCCATGCTGCCTGTTTAGCTTTATGCAACGAGGAGGCTGATTGTGTAAAGAGAGAGGTTCGGGAGTGAAGGAAGGCATGTCATCTTGGCTTTGTTATTTCGTTTGATAACATAGACGTCCATGTGCAGCGAAGAAATATGACAATGGACTCACAAAATCGAGACTTTCACTGGATAAATCACCAAGTCATTGAGAACAGGGTATCAGGAGCAATGTTAAATTCTACTGAGCCTAACAGTACCTGCCAAATGTTTCTAATCTTCAGTTCCTTCCAACGCTTGAAGATCAACGACGTCAAAGGTCTAACTACATTATTCTGACATCCCGTATTCTGGTGGATTATTTCAAAGCTCTTTCCCCCCTTGCTGAAACATGCATCCAGCACATCTCCAATAAGTACTCCCAGGAAATGTCACATAAGACAAACAGGGTAAATCAATATTTGCCTATAGTAATATTATTCTTTTGCAAAAAAAATATAAAAACTAATAAAAATATGAAACTGACTTCCAAAACTCTCATGTCATGTCCAGAAAAAGATTGTTCCTTTATAGCCTTTAAAAAACTGCCTTGAATAGTGTTATTCAGTTTTTTCTCCTTACTCAGTTACTCTGACTCATCTTTTACATCATGAGAAAATGATAAAAGGAGTAAATGTCCATCTTCTTCAATTCTCTTTATGCACCATTTTTAAGAAGTTAAAGTGTGAGTAAAACATTATTTACATACCAGTACTCACGGTACAGGAGAAAGGTCATTTAAAAGATCAAATGAAATGACTGGGTGCAAAGTGCAACCCAACTACAAGTAACCATAATATGACGCATATTGTATAGACCACCACATTTGATATATTGAAGATTAGCTTGAGAGAAATCCTATACATCTTACATATCTTATATATCTTTGTATCCTCCAAAACGTGATTTTCACATTAATTATTACCCCTTTTGTTTTTTGAGAAACCAATTTTTTTAGTGTAAAATATAGCATACCAAATTTGTAAAAAAAAAAAATGAATGCTGTGGTTCAATTCTATTTCTGGAAAATTAATTAATAATAATCATTGTTTCTCTTTTTTTTACTTCATGTTTTGGGCCATGCAGTAGTTTTTACCAGTCATAAAATGTTTCATATAAAATGTTTGTTAGTTAACCCTGTCATTCTTTATATTTTGGACAGCTTATCTACTCAAGGTTCTCTTCTGGAAAATCATCTGTGGACAACTGCACTATGTTTGCAGACCGTAACCTAATAAACTGGAGGAATGTCACAAGTGATGTATCATCATCGTACAGACCAAAGAGAGACTTTTTCTGGGATGTATTTCAGTCAAGGGTGATAGGGGCAGCTATGTCTGTATTGGAATTTGAAAATAGGTCTAGCATTCCATCAAAATACACATTGCCTGAAAACTTGACCACCCTGAGTAAAGCATCCAACCTGAAGGTACTTCATGAGCTGTCTGCCAAAGTTGTCGACAATTTTGTCTTCAAAAGAAATATGGTCGACCAAGTGAGTAGTGTCATTTCTGAACAGGAAAAAAGAAATGTGCTCGATAGACAGGGCTTAACTCCTGATGGTCGTTTCCCGTGTAGATTCCCAGGATGCACGAGTTCTTTCAAGCAAAATGGCAAAGCAAGAAGAAACCATGAGCTGTCCCATAATCCACCAGTTCAGGTGGAAGATGTATCTCTCATGGTTTCCCCTACCAAGCCGTCCTCCCCTTCCAGACCTGATGAGATGAAATGAAAAGATGATGTATTTGACTACAATTGTGCCTTATTAACAGATGGTTATCTATTCTTCAACTTCCTTGACGCGATTAGGAAGGCGATGGGGATCGAATAATAAGGCAATATAAGTACTTTATGCTTTATTGCAAGGCAGACGGAACACATAGCACCAAGTATGCTCTTGAATGCCTCTATCAATTATTCCTTGTGTATGCTCTTTTAACACCCAGAGACAGTGAATGCTTTGTCTGGAATAGATCAGTAAACAATCATGGCAAGAAAGGATGCAACATTCTTTTAGATGAGTCAAAGACAACCGAAAATAGTAACAATTTTGTGAAACAATGTATTAGAAGTTTGGGCCCAAACATTTCAGAAACAGCTGTCTCGAGATTGTGTAAAGCTGAGAGTTCCACAAGATTGATACTGGAAAAGCTTGACGAGGGCTTACAACGATTCTCCAGGTCTGGGGGCAACTCTGAAACATCCGAAAAAAAAGACCTGGACGAATCGATAAAGAAAGTTGCTGGCTTCTAAGCCTTTAGCGAAATTGAAGGTCGCAAGTATGTTCATTTCTTACACTTTAAACGAGACAGACTGGAAGATCTTGATGTGTCTGATCTGTATCATTGGATTAATAGACACAAACGCAATGTTGTAATGGGAATAAGGTCAAGATAAAATCTAAGTAACATTACTCCAGCACTGTTTTTATATCATACTAACACAAATAAAGGGTCTCATGTAGTTTAACTCAATAGTAAAGAACACAAGGTGCAGCAGGTGACCAATGCTTGAATTAGAGGGTTATTACAGTAGACTGATTGCTATGAACATACACAGACAGGAACTTGTGCTAATACATGTACACATCGTTCACCAGTCACAGCCATTTACATGAGACCGTTTATGTTGAAAAACCGTCAGAACTCCAATTTCCAGTGTGATATTTGTGTACAGGTTTACATAGCAGACCAGCCTAAACTTATACTGGTATGACTTTTTTGCATCAGTAAATCAATAGACAAGGGTAAGACTAGTCTCCTTCGCAGCAGTTGTTAGGGTCCTCACAGAATGCTCCTGATCCGGCTACGAAGGAAACTGATAGGAAATCATACAACCTACTTTTAAGAATACCAAAAGCTAGATGCAGAGTAAGGCTCCAGGAGTTTTTGATTCTCAATGAAATCTAGCTTTGTTTGGTCCATTTGCAGTTCAGTTTTTTTCTTTGTTGTTGTTGTTGGTTTGAAATCTTCCTTGTTTCCAACTTATTATCGTACAATTTTTACCCCAAAACAAAGGAAAAGGAAGTTTTAAACCAACATTAAAGGTGAACTACAAGTGAGGCAAAGTCATTTTGTTCATTCCTTACTATTGCATGTTGAATCTTGTTTTTACTTCCACAGCAGTTCAATGAGAAGCCTATATGCCTTTTTTTCCTTGTTTATGATAATTTATTTATGCGGGTATCAATGTTTGGATGGAGAAGGGGGGGGGGGTACGGGTAAAGGTGTTGCATTAGGATTTTGTAGCATTTTGTTGGTCAAATTCCCCACCCTTGGGACTGGAAAATTGTTCAAATCTGATAAAATATCCCTTTCTGTGTTTAACAAAACCGCAGTTTGAGGCAAAATTTGTGGTCAAAATCCCAAGAGGGGACAAAAAAAAGTGTTCAAATACCATACCTATCCCCGTACCCCCCCCCCCCCCCCCCATTTAAACATTGATACCTGCATTAGATATAAAACCAGACTTGGCATATAAATGTAGGCAGTATGAAGTCACTATACTGATGTAAACTCTGACTCACATGAACTGAGAATAAATATAGGTCCCCCAAAATTACAACGTTTTAACCATTTCAACATTGTTCTATACCCTCTCAATTGCTTCCCAAATATCTGATGACATTTCATCATGCAATGATTCTGTTGAATTGTCCAGCGTCTCTTCAAGCAGAGAGATTGACACATCAAACTGGGATAATGATATGTTTTCAACAATCATATCGAACAGTTCATTGTCTTGTAGAATTTCATCCTATTCATCTATGAACTCATCGTCAAACTCATGGTTGCTATCAAAATGGGTACCATTCCAGTCTTTGTCACATGATATGTCCTCTAACACAGAGCTAATAACTGATAAAATTCTCTGGGCATGACGCTCATCCCATACCTCTATGTCTGGCAGGGTAAAAATCGGGGCCACATTTTCCAACACTTGCGATGTCTGGTGCTCGGAAAAACCCGACATGAAGTGAAGATCTCTAAGAGTTTTAACTTCTCCCTTTGCTGTTGAATTTAAGAGTTTCAATAACAATTCTTTGTAATATTGATTTAATGCATTCTCTACAAGTTTTGTCCTGTTAGCTGACACGCTTCTTTGCTGGGATGTACCTTCATTCACATTCTGATTGAGTAATATACTAGGATATTTACAGTAATTGCTACAATCTGCCTGCCCACAGTTACAACTTTTTGCACATGTCACAGCACATGTAAGGCACATCTATGTCAACAGCATCTGCATCAAAATGCTTCAACAGCGTAGCCCTTCTGCACTCTTCAGTTTTAATAAAATTCTTTATGTCCGAATGGACGTGGTTCAGCAAAACACCATGACAAAGTAACAAAGCGACACTTTCCCCGCCATCTCTTCCCGCACGTCCAGTCTCTTGTACATATGATTGTACATTTTTTGAAGGTCCATAATGAATTATTCTTTTAACCCCTTTACAATCCACGCCCATCCCAAAGGCAATGGTAGCTATAAGAAGCCTTACGGCCCCATGTTCTTGCTGAAAAGACTCCAATATAAAATTCTCGTTTGCTTCTGGTGAACATGAATGAAGCATTTCAACTAAAGGAGAGCCTTAGCTGGTCATATTGTCGTTTCCCAGCAGACCACTAATTGTAGTATAAATGATGCTACACAACTTAATTGTCTGACAGTACACAATGGACAGAGTTCTGTCTTTCTCTCCTCAGTGTATCAGCAAGCCACACAAAGTATTCCTCATGTTCAGCCTTTTTGTCCATACAGTGAACAACATACCTCAAGTTGGTTTTGTTTGGACTTTCTTTTGTTTCAACAAAATGATCCATGTGTAAGATGTTGACAATGGTATCTCTTGTGAGGTGTGTTGCAGTGGCTGTCAAAGCAATGACTGGAATGTCTGAAGCCAAAGACCTTAACTCCTTACAGCTTCCCATAAGACTCCCTAAATGCAGCCATTTTGTTGTCTTGTGAAGTACCCCTAGAAATTAAGATTACACACTTTGTTAGTATTTTCAATCAGAACTTAGAAAATGCATTGCTGTTCATATGTGCACATTTAGTTAAGCAGGTTGGTATATAGTAAAGTTGATTTGGACCTACTTCAAATCTACTAATGCTAAATATTAATAACGGAAATAAGACTTTTAAAATATCTGCAAAGAAAATGAAGCAAAATAAATTTCATAATTTTTTTTTAATTTCAATGTCACTAATCTATAAATTTTAATTAATAGCTCACACAAATTTCAATAGAACGTAAATAAACTGTTGATTTAGGTGAGTCTGCCCATAGATTACTATTGCACAATAAATGAATACTGCTTGCGAATAAGTCTAACAATTATAAGGTCAATAACCTGGCAAATTGGAGTTGATAAATTTCAACTGTTACCGCCGGCATTTAATCGCACGAAAGGCGTCATTATGTTAAAACCGCGATTTCAACATCTACGCACTTACCATTGCCTTAGAACATGTGCCTCATCGACTGCAATGGCACAGAGCTTACGGGAGTACACATCGTTGTGCAACATTGATCTCCAGCGCTCGTTTTTGAGCCAAGCTTCAGGCGATCCATAGACCAAAGAATACTTTCCCTTTTCAACATTTATTCTCTCTTCTTTGGAAGCTGAAGTCAGATTTAGGGCTTAAATCCCAACACTGGTAAGAAACTTGACTTGATCATCCATAAAGCTAATCAATGGACTAACAACTACAACAATATATATATATATTTTTTTTCGTAATTTAGTATTTTTATTTTCCGTATACAAGAAAGAATTACAATTACAATTACAGATACAATACAGAAAAAGATTACTTTTACAGGTACAATAAAATTACAGTTTTACACAAAAAAGGAAAAAAAAAAGATTACGTACACAATCATTCCAATTTAAGAAAAAAGGAGAAAGGAGAGAAACACGCAAAATTTTTCTTCACTGAATGCTTGCCAAGATTTTTTTCCATTTCTCATAGTGCTTAAGAAGCTTATCATGTTTAGTTGCAATTTGGGGCTCTATTTGATAAACTGTCTTGGTCGTGGCTAAGAAAGCTTTCAAAGACGGATTCATGCTGTTTAAGTTGCATTTGTCGATATAAAACTTCGCCATAAGAATCAGGTGATTCAAAATGATGTTGTCCTCATTTTCATTGTATACACCAAACAAGATGTTCACCAAAGTTAAAGTTTGTAAAGTTATGTTTTGATTCGTAAGCCAGGATGTGAAGGTTTTCCAAACGCTTTCTACAAAAGTGCAGTGAAACAGTAAATGTTCGAGGAGCATAAAGGTGAATCAATCATTTTAAATCGAAACAGCTTTTCATTTGTAAAAACAATGTCGTTGAGCAGTTTGTATTGAGACTCTCTTATCTGTGGTGTCTCAATGGTAACAACAAAAGGAAGCGAATAAATTTTCTTCCAGTCCACGGCAAGCTCGGGGTACTTATTTTTCATTTTTTTTTTTAGCAGTGGGAGGAGTTTGCTTTCCGGCTTTGAATTCGCTATAAAGTAATTTTGAGGTGACGTTTGACAAATCAACTTCCTTTTCATTTATTATAATAGTAATAACTGTCACTAAGGAGTTGAGGTGGAAAGTGTCGAGAATTATGTTTAATAACGAGTCTCCAATTATTCGGTATAACGTCAACAATACTCATTAATTTAAAATAATCCATGGTGGATAGATTTGCTTCAGAAACTTTTGCACCTTCGAAAAATTTGCCCGCATCAGATAACAAGTCTCCGATTTTTACCACTCCAGCCGAAAAGAGGCGGTGTTCGAAAACTGAGGCTTTTTGTACAACGATATTCTTATTATTCCAAATAATCTGATTTACAATGTCATAGTAGGTATTTACTGTCGAAGATACTAACTTAGACCATGCTTCGAGGCATTCTCTATAGAAAATCGGAATATGAATTGGCAGTTTGCGAGTATCAAAATTACAAAAATGACTAAACTTTCCGCCTACGCTTTGAAGAAATTTATCCAGAATCACCTTCCAAGAGCTTTCGTTATCATCAAAATATTTCTTTAATACCATTATCCTTTGAGCTGATATCATCGACTCAATATCTAGCATTTTTAGCCCCCTGTCCTCAATATCATTAATAAGAGCCGTACGCTTAATTTTATCATTGCCATGCCAAATATAAAGTTGTAGATCAATTTATTTATCTCCTTAACAAGGTCGTCGGAAACTGGAATTAATGACGTCTTGCTCATAAATCTTGGTATAACAAAGGTCTTCACGATTTGTATTTTTCCCAGTAAGGTAAGGCCTCTCCACTTCCACATATTAAGTGTTTTTTGAACGGATTGAAATATTAAGTCGAAATTCGCCTTCTTCCTTGATGTCTTGCGATAATCGAAATATATGCCTAATATCTTAATTGATTTCACGACTGTATGATTGAATTCCTCTTGCAAAAGACGTTTCGAACCAATAGCAAATAGCTCTGTTTTACCACTGTTTACCCGCAAACCAGAATGTCTAGCAAACACCTCAAGAGACTTAAATAGTTGGTGATAAGAATCTTTATCTTTTAAGAAACAGGTCAAGTCATCGGCAAATGCGGTTAATTTAATTTCTTCATCGTTGATTGTTATCCCCTCTATATTGCGGTCTTGTCTGGTTAGGCACGTAAGTATTTCAAGAGCCAAAATAAAGAGTAAGGGTGACAATGGATCACCTTGCCTTACCCCTCGCTGTACACAAAATAGATCAGTAGTGAAGCCGTTATTACGGACACAGCTCGATATATTTGTATAAAAAGTTTTAATCCATTGCAGGAAGTATGGTCCAAAATTAAACTTCTCCAGAACTTTAAAGAGAAATGAATGATCTAATGAGTCAAACGCCTTTTCGAAATCAATTGCTACTAATATATCAGATCTGTTTGTTGTTTCTGCAAGTTCTAATATGTCATCAATTGTCCTTACGGCGTCAAATATTGATTTTCCCTTTATGAAACCGTTCTGATTATGGTGCACAATTTTGATTCCAACCTCTTAGCTAATGCCTTTGAGGCAATTTTCACATCCACATTAATAAGTGAAATAGGTCGCCAGTTCTCAATATACCTCTTGCCTTTGCCTTTCTTTTCTAAACGGATAACCATGGCCTGTTTTTGCGAACTAGACAATTGACCACGTTCGTAGGAGAAATTCAGGGAATCCACAAGGCATTTCTCTAGAAGCGGCCAAAAAGCCAAGTAGAATTCAACAGTTAATCCATCATTTCCTGGCGTCTTGTTCCTGTCAAAGGTTTTTAAAGCTACCAACAGCTCCACTGTAGTGAGTTTCTTATCTAAAATTTCCTTGTGTTCATTGGATCGCTTTTTGGTATCCACTTTATTAAGAAAATTACCTGTACACCTCTCATCCAGATTGTACGAGTTTCTATCGTAAAGTTTAGAATAAAAATTTTGGATCTCTGTCATTATTCGTTTTGGCTCTGTTGTACATTCATCGTCATTAACATATAATTTTCTTACGCAACTCTTTTTCTTTTTGGCATTTTCTAAGTTTAGAAAATATTTCTTACTCTTTTCCCCCTGCTCATACCAGCTGACCCTTGATCTAATAATGGCTCCTTGAGCGATATACTCATAATGGCGATCATATTCAGTTTGAAGGATGTCTAGGTCGTTCATATTTTCTACAGTTGGATTCGCATCACACTCTCTTTGGCATTCTTTAAGATTGTTCTCTAATTTGTTTAGTTCTGCTCTTCTTTCTTTCGCTTTCTTTTTACTACTGACAGTCAATTCTTTCGTAACGAACTTTGTATTTTACAAAGTCCCACAGAACTCGCCGATCTTGAATTTCTTTCCCCTCTTCAATCCATTCATTATATCTTTGTTTTATTTTGGTTACATAAAATTCATCGTCCAATAAGCTAGCGTTAAATTTCCAGAAAGAGGGTCCACGTGGTGATTCCTGTACGCCGTTGATACGTAAAGTGATAGCTGAGTGGTCAGATCTGATTGCAGGAATGATTTCTACAATAGCTACGTCTTCTTGTAGATCGTTAGGTATCAACCAAAAATCTAGTCGACGTTGTATTGTCAGACTTTTTGCCTCCAAGAAAAACGTTTAACTCCTGGATTTCGAATTCGCCAGATATCTATCAAATCTAGGTTGGAACAGATGTTTTCGACTTTAATGCACGAATCTTTCAACTTTGGATCCCCTCCCCCCGAACCATCTAAATTGGGTTCCAGAATAACGTTGAAATCACCTCCAATAATTACTCTACAATCCATGTCTATGTCCGGCAACTGATCTATCTCCTTGTGAATTTCCTCATAATAGACGGCGTTCATTGACTTTGTTTGGGGCGTAGATATTAACGAAAACAAACGAATATCCCTGTACCAGACCCTTTAAGATTATGAATCTACCTTGTTTATCCTGCTTACATACCTTCAATTCGCAGTCTAGATTTTCCCTCACGAGGACCAAAACCCCTCTGCTGTGCACAGTACCATGTCTCCCTTCCACTGGGATTTCCAGATATGTTCCACTTCTGGTGTACTATAAGTTTCTTGCAGGAAAATAACATCGGCGCCTTTGCACAAACCACTGAAACAAAGCTTTTCGCTTTCCGAAAGACCTTATCCCTCGATAACCTTTCAAAATTTAAATTAAGTTTCATATATTATGGACTTCTTTCAAACTGAGTTTCAAGAGCGACCAATTATTTAGAAAATAAAATATGTCAAAACATTTAAAGCTTATGCCATGCTGAGAAATTTTACCGTGCTTCTCTTCCTTTTCATTAGTTATAAGTAAACGGAACAATATTAACATAGCAAACAAAGAAAACCACGACGTACATATACAACACCAAAGAGAACGCTTAGACTCAATTACAAAGATAAAATAGTAGCCAGCAAAAGCTGTTGATTGCACTACTATACAAAAGGGTCTTGCACTACAACAATATGACCCGAACTTGATCGAAGTGCATCAAAAACGGTCGGTAGGGCTTGATATATAAGCGATTTTCCTTAGTCCGTTGGTAAGTTTACGAAAGCATCTTTTCCCCGTTTTGAAACTTCACTTGTAGCGCTCTTCTGATGCGTATTTAAAGAAGATAATTTGAATTTGGGAGCCACGAGCGAAAATAAGCTTTCATGTTCCTCGAGAGACGCCATTTTGAGTGTAAATTTAAGACACGCGCTGTGATTGGCTAGTTCCCAGTGGCGCGAACAGTTTCTGGATATGATGAACCAAATTCTGATTGGTTAACAAAAGGAATGTGGTTCGAAAGAAAGCAGCCGTTTGTGGGGAGGAGCGTTGCGTGACGACCCTAAAAACGGCTGCAAAGGATCAGTAAACTCAAAGGAAATAAAACTTTGTCATAGTAATCAATTAATTTTTCAGATAAACTATTTCGTTGGTCCAATACCCTTTGTCAAAAAGGAAATCTCGTAGATCACCATATAAAGAACAGTGAAATTAAAGGCATTTAATCTTCAACAAAACTAAGTTAATTGCGCAGTGACGAGCGATATTCTGAAGTTTGCAGGGGTTATTTATAATATAAGATTATTAATCTTCCCTTCGATCCTTTACTTTACAGGTCAACCCTTGAACACTTGAACCAACATAAAACATTTATTCCTGTTGACGTTCGTGCACGTGGAATTTAACTGTTTTATCCGTTATTCTCAAAGGAAACGGTGATGTGAAACGGTGACTAACAGGATGAAGTTTCGGCCATTTTTTTAATGATGGGTAAAACGTGCATAACTTTCCCTTACCATACCGAAAGGTACACCAGTTCAGGAACTGAAATTACGTGGCTGGTTCCCACAGATATTTTAGTTTTTAAATCTACAAAAAGTATTTGCGGGATGAGCTTTTTCTATACCTTTGAAGTGAAGTAAAAAAATTACACTTGGTTATTTCACTACTTAAAACTTGAAAACTCAAAGGCCTTTTTTTTAAAAGGAACATGAAGCAGTAAGTCAGATGCCGCTAAAAAAGGGCGTCCAAAGATTATTTTTCCGTTTGGTTAAAACCTACTAGCAAGCTGTAGCGATTGTATCGTTTTATCGGAATATTATCATATTTATGTTCTTCGTGACGTCACAACTTTGACTTCTGCTATAATTTCTTCCTTGAAATAAAAGTATGAAGATATATTTGAGTTTGTTGGGTTATGACCTTTTTTAAACTTGACATGATAGACTTGAGGTGTTCACTCGGAGCTCGGCGTTTCATCGAAGAGTACAATTCTAGCGCACGGCCGACATATATACACACAAAAGCATTGCCAAATTCCTTCCTAAAAACAGTAACCTTCTCTGTTTGTAATTATCTGACTGTTATGCTAATTTATCGTTGAAAGGCGGTACAGCTGTCACAAACCTCCAAAGGGCAAAAGGTCTTTCACTTAGTAATTTACTCAAGGCGTAGAACCACTTCTAAACCCAAACATAATTTTCATACTTAAAACATAATTTAGTTCTCGAGTTTAATTTATTGGGCTATATTATACGTTTGTTCATAACTGTTTGAACTTGTCATCGGCTTTGAATTTTTAAGGTAATTTTTTTCGATGTCATCGCAAGCAAACGCTCGTTTTTCTTTTTGTTGTTGTCAAAAATTTCTGCATCCCGTTTCTGAACCCAATGCCGTATATTTCTACCAATTTCTCATTTTGTTTTACCCCTCGAAATGATTATTTGACTAGTATCTCTACACGAGAATGATTTTTTTATTCAATTTACAGCAAAAAATGAAGGCAATAAAACAACATCATAAAATATGAAGCGCATAGATCGATTTGTCAGTACTTTCTCGCTAAAAAAGTAGGTCATTTCGACTCCGAAGTGGTATTTTATTTTTTTAGTGCGGCAAATTTGTTGAGTGAAAAAGATTCAAAGCTGTGTATTTACATATTTACATTTGTCCTGACAGTCGGCTTAATTTACTTCTTCTTTTTACTTAAAAAATAGCGCAGATCCTTACAAATCACTCAACGCGACGTAAATAAGCTGGCATCTATACCGAAAACATCTCACCATTAGGCATCACTGGGAGTTTGATGTTTTTATATCACTTTTTCTCAGCGTAAAATAAATTTACAAGGTTTCGAGGCCGAAATAAAAGGTGCATTTTAATTCCACGACACACCTGCGCCATCTTCCTTTCCGGCGCGAAAACAACATCATTAAATGTGAAGGGCATAGATCCATTTGTCAGTGCGTTCTTGCTAAAAAGTAGGTGATTTCGACGCCGGAGAGGTAATTTATTTTTTAGTGATGCACATTTGTTTAGTGAAAAAGATTTAAAGCTGCGTATTTACCTATTTACATTTTTCCTGTCAGTCGGCTTTGGTTCTTCTCTTTGCCTAAGAAAAGCGCAGATCCTTACAAATCGCCCAAAGCGACGTAAATAAGCCGACATCTAAACCGAAAACATCTTACCACTAGGCATTACTGGGAGTTTGATGTTTTTATATCGCTTTTTCTCAGCGTAAAATAGATTTATAAGGTTTCGGGGCAGAAATAAAAAATGCATTTTAATTCCACGACATACCTCTGCCACTTTCCTTAGAGTTATATTAAAAGATTGATGAAGATGAAAGTGAAGTTCATTCAGGCTAATGGCGGAGAATTTCGATTAAGAAAACTCAAGAGGACTCAGATGGAAATTTAAATCAGAATAACAGATTACTAATGCGTATATAAAACAAGCCGTTATCAAATCGAAAAAAGTATACAACGACTTACGAGTCAGTAACACTAATATTCCTTCTTAATTAACTGCTTCGTAGCTGATGCTTCTCTAAGAAAACGTTGGCTGCAAACATTACTGCTTCAGCTGTCCAAAATTCAGGGACCTTAACTGGGGCAAAATTGTCAACAACCTAGTACTTTATTATAGGACATTTTCGCGTCAACTTAATGTTCGCAATGTTAGAGGGCGACATAATTCCCAATTGAATGGTAAATTTTCGCAAAATAGGAGGATTTTTGTCTCTAGTTATTCTAATAGAAACACATCAGTTTTTCCGACCAATTTTTTTCGTTATCTCAACACAATCGTGAACAACGCGAACATCTGTAACAAGAAATAAGGTTGGTCGAGCTGCAAAGCATCGAACACGTAGCCTTTTTAACGAGTGATGGAGCAGACAAGGATCGCTTCAGCATCATTCCATCCTTGCCACAACAAGCATGGAAACTGAAACACCCGCAGCGGGTGTACTACGTGACGCCGATCTTGTCAGGCGAGAACGCTTGATCTCAATTTGCAGCTCTGACTTAACATTTTCCATGAAACTAAACTTATCATTTCGTCTTGGTAGGCTGGATTGTTCAAGATTTTCTAATTCGATCTCAACAGCTCTAAGAATGCGTTCTTAAATTAACGGTCTCTGTAGCAGTAGATTAATGGATTTATTACAGAGTTTAATTGCACCGTATGTCCAGGAAAACTGGCTCCCAAAATGGTAAGAACACCAGCAAACACAAACGTTAATGTTAGTGCTCCGGTTATCAAGCTGGTTGTCTTGGCAACTTTAGATTCGAGTTCCGCTTGAACAAGAGCAGTGACTTCGCTAGCCTAATTTCAGTTGTTCTACGTTTACACACGCCTAGGTACACATGGACAAAAAACGATAGCTATAGGAAGGCCAATATTCCTCTAGCAAACACAATGATAAACCAGATTTTATGAACTTCAGGTCAACACCAATTCCCTTCATTTTAGCAAAAGGAAGCACTGAGATAAGCGCTGCCAGCCAAGCGATTATTACCATCGTCTTAAGGCGGTTGTCTTAAGACCTGTAGTCCATCCATTTTCGTATCGCTACATACCTCTTCCAAGCAACCACGGTGAGGTGGTAAAAAGGGTAAAGCATTAAGCATTAAGTCCAAACTGACTGGGTCTAGTGTGAACATGTTCAAACGAAAGTTCGTGCACAATCAATAGGTCAACAGTGGCAATCATAGGCATAGCGATTGCGCCTACAAGAAGATCCACGATGGCGATGCTGGAGAGCACAATGTTCGAGTGTTTTTGCAGTTCTTTCCTTTGTTTTACAGCTATGATTACTAATGCATTGAAAATTATGGTAATGAGTGAAGTAATCAATATGATTTCGGCTGAAATTAAGGGCAATGTTGAGCGATGGAAGTCCCACGAAACTCGGGTGCGTGAAGACAATAAAATACTGATCTATTTGAATTGCTAGCCAGAGCTGATGGTTGTTTCTGCGCCATTTTGGTGTCTGATGTCTAATAAAACCTGTTAAACAAAGGAAGCAAAAGTTTGTCCAGCCTGATTAAGTCATCGATTCCTAAACCATGTCCTAACTGACTAAGTCTGACATTCGGTCTTTGAACATCAACTACCTTTGGGCAAAGTGATTTTTGTGCATTATGCACTACATGTGGCGTCTTCTCATTTGTAGAAGAAAGAGTCATTTTCAAGAACATGATTTATGATTATGTTGAAGTTTCCTCGTTAAAGACTCAACGAAAACTTAGTATAAAGGAACAGGAACAGGAACAGGAAAGTTGAATGGCCTCAATTCCACCTTGATTGAATGTTTTTCATTTCCAAATTTTTGGGAAACATAGTTTCTGTTTTGAGTGTTTACATATCAATGCGTCTGCGGAAGTATTCAACCCTTTTCAGACCGGATGTTTTTCTTGTTTGTTTTTTTTTATCTTCTTGGACCGGGGGGGGGAGGCTGATCCGCCCTTCCTTGTTAACTCCCAGAATATTAAAATATATGGCAACGAAACTTGAAGGGCAGATAGTACGTCCAAAAGGGTTGCCTTGGAGGTCCACAACACAAACTGGTGACGTCATATGACGTAGAAATGTCGTCAGGAACCTTTGAAAGAACCTTTGAAAATCGCCAAAATTAACCAAAAAGTAACCAAAAGCAATAAAAGAACAGGAAAATGATATAAAAATGTAAAACTTACTTCAGAAAAGTTGTAATTTTCCAATGAAAAGGTGGACATTTTACATTCTGATAAAACGGCCTGTCAAAAAGTGGGTGCCATGGTAACGTCAAACTTGATGGATAAGCACTTGCTATACCAAATTTTTCTTAGATAAATTTTCGGGAAAAAAACACCAAGTTTGGTAGCCTTAGTTGCTTATTAGAACAAGATATAAACGTCCAAAGTCGAGTCAGTGGGGGCACAGTCGCCCCCTCTCCCCCGGTCTGAATAGGGTTAAGACAATTACACTGAAAATAAATCACAGTTCTAAAAAGGAATATTTCAGAGGCGCCAGTGCATTCGAAAGGAAGTGTTTAGCCATCAGTGCGTTTATGAAAGTGTTTACAGATCATTTTTTTCAACAATCACAAAATGCATGGCTGTTGCCGAACCAGTTACAATCACCAGCAAGGAAGTTAATAGTATTAACATTGCATCAACAAGATTTTGGGGAAAATGTGCTTTGGTTTTAAGTGTTTACAAGCCAATGCATCTGGAAAGTATTCGTGAAAATCACATTGAAAGTGCGCCGGCGAAAATTCTGAAAAGGACCATTTTCATTTTCATAACGCTATTGTATTGATTACCGAAAATGTTTAAAGCAAAAATCGCAGTAAACTGTTACGCGTTTCCCAACAGTGTAAGGGATTGTTAATCTCCCCTTTGACCCTTTACGTTACAGGTCAACCCTTGAACACTTGAACCAACATAAACCATTTATTCCTGTTGACGTTCGTGCACGTGGAATTTAACTGTTTTATCCGTTATTCTCAAAGGAAACGGTGAACTAACCGGATGAAGTTTCGGCCATTTTTTAATAATGGGTAAGACGTGTATAACTTTCCCTTACCATACCGAAAGGTATACCAATACTGGAAATGAAATTACGTGGCTAGTTTCCACAGATATTTTAGTTTTTAAATCTACAAAAAGTCTTTGCGAGATGAGCTTTTTCTATTTCTTTGAAGTGAAGTAAAAAATTACACTTGGTTATTTCACTACCTAAAACTTGAAAACTCAAAGGGCGTTTTCTTTTAAAGAATATGAAGCAGTGAGTCGATAAAAAAGGGGCGCCCAAATACTATTTTTCTGTATGGTTAAAACCTACTAGCAAGCTGTAGCGATTGTATCGTTTTATCGGAATATTATCATATTATGTTCTTCGTGACGTCACAACTTTGACTTATGCTATAATAGCCCTTTTCACAGTTACCTTTTCTCATTTGCATTACAATGCTTTTGAACATGGATGTGAGGCAATTTCGGGCAGTTTTCCTCTTTTAGCCCGAAATTGCCTCACATTCACGTTCGAAAACATTGTAATGCAAATGAGAAAAGTTAACTGTGAAAAGGGCTATTTCTGGTATAAAGATATATTTGAGTTTGTTGGGTTATGACTTTTTTTAAACTTCGCATAATAGACCTGAGGTGTTCACTCGGAGCTCGGCGTTTCATCGAAGAAATACGATATTTTTAACGCACTTATTAAAAGAGAAAGGAAAATTGAATTCTATAAAGACTCGTACTACATCAAGATGTGCGCGTTACGCTTAAGCTTTGGCTCCTTGTGTTCCTTCAAGCCAGGAGAATGATTTTACCTATGAAAAATCCGAGTTTACTCGGCAGAAACAATCTCTTATTTAAAAAAGAGAACAATTCTAGCACACGGTCGACATATATACACACAAAAGCGCTGCCAAAACAGTAACCTTCTCTGTTTGTAATTATCTGATTGTTATACTAATTTATCATTGGAAAGCGGTACAGCTATTATATATCTTTTAATGCTTCTTATTATGTTTATTTACATATTTACAACAAATAAATGAAGTTCTCAAACCTTCAAAGGCCAAAAGGTCTTTGACTTAGCAATTTATTCTAGCTCGTGTAATCATTAGATGACTGGCTGCATATTCCTTAATAAACTATTTCACTTTGAATGCTCGCTCAAGTGGAGTCAGAATGCGGTACAGCTGCCATATATCTTTTTTGTGATTATGTTTATTTACATATTTAAAACAAATAAATGAAATTCTCAAACCTCCGAAGGCCAAAAGGTCTTTGACTTAGCAATTTCCTCAAGGCGTAGAACCACTTCTAAACCCAAACATAATTCTCATACTTACAACATAATTGGGTTCCCGAGTTTACATTTTATTGGATATATATACACACAAAAGCATTGCCAAATTCCTTCCCAAAAACAGTGACCTCTTCTGACTGTAATTATCTGATTCTTATACTAATTTATCGTTGGAAAGCGGTAAAGCTGTCATATATCTTTAAATGCTTCTTTTTATGTTTATTTACATATTTACAACAAATAAATGAAGCTCTCAAGGCCCGTTTACACATGCGATTTTGTCGCGCTCTCCAACGCAACTTTTGTCGCAAGTATCAACTAGCGGCGATTTTGCTGCGATTCAGGGTGCGATATTTGCTGCAGTTTCTCACAAACCGTTGCCAAGTTGCATCAAGTTTCGAGCATATTCGAAACATGAGCGATATCGCGGCGAGAAATCGCACAAAATCGCCGCTAGTTTACACGCGCTATGTAATGATGCAACTTGAGCGGGACAAAAATTGCATTGACAAGCGTGACAAAAGTTGCATGAAAAATCGCATGTGTAAACGGGCCTTCAAACCTCCAAAGGCTAAAAGGTCTTTGACTTAGTAATTTACTCAAGGCGTAGAACCACTTCTAAACCCAATTACAATTTTCATACTTAAAACATAATTTAGTTCTGGAGTTTAAATTGTCGGGTTATTATCCTTTTGTTCATAACCGTTTGAACTTTGTCATCCGTTTTTAATTTTTAAGGTAATTTTTTTCGATGTCATAGCAAGCAAAAGCTCGTTTTTCTTTTTCTCGTTGTCATAAATTTCTAAATCCTGTTTTTGAATCCAATGTACGGGATTGTACAAATCCTTTGTACAAATTTCTCATTTTTGTTTTACCGCGAAATGATTAGTTGACTAGCATCTCTACACGAGAATGGTTTTTTAGATTCAATTCACAGTAAAAACTGAAGGCAATAAAACAATATCATAAAATATGAAGCGCATAGATCGATTTGTGAGTACTTTCTCGCTAAAAAGTAGGTGATTCAGATCCGGAGTGAAAATTTATTTATGTAATTTTTTTTTTTTTTTTTTTTGTGATGCACATTTGTTTAGTGAAAAAGATTCAAAGCTGTGTATTTACATATTTGCATTTTTTTCCTGACAGTCGGCATAACTTTGCAGATCCTTCCAAATCACTCAAAGTGACCTAAATAAGCTGACATCTAAACCGAAAACATCTTACCATAAGGCATCACTGGGAGTTTGATGTTTTTATATCGATTTTTCTCAGCGTAAAATAAATTTATAAGGTTTCGAGGTAGAAATAAAAGATGCATCTTAATTCCACGACACACCTGTGCTATTTTCCTTTTCGGCGCGAAAACGTTATTAATACTAGAAGGTCGATCAAGATAAAAGTGAAGTTTATTCAAGCTCATGGCGGAGAATTTCGCTAAAGGAAACCCAAGAGGACTCAAATAAAAATTCAAATCAGATTAACAAATTGCTTATGTGTGTAAAAAGCCGTTATTAACTCGAAAAAAAAATGACCGATGCTTCTCTAAGTAAACGTTCATTGCAAACAGTACTGCTTTAGCTGCCAAAAATTAAGTGACCTTAACTGGGGCAAAAATTGATCCTCAACAATGCATTACCGTATTATGGGACATTTGTGCGTCAACTTAATGTTCGCGATGTTGGAGGGCGACAAAATGCCAATTGAATAGTACATTTTCGCGAAATTTTAGGATTTATGTCCCTAATTCTTCTAACAGACTCATAAATAAGTTCATTTCTTTTTTCCTACCAAACATTTCCGCTATTTCAACACAATCGACAATAACGTGAACATCTGTAACAAGAAATAAGGAACCCTGTAATAAGGAAAAATATTCACAAAGTACTATCCTGTAAATAAAAATTCGCAATAATTTCGTGCAACACGTTAGTCAGTACATATAGTTGCAAACCGTACTTCCAATTTGCCATCAAGGCTATTCACAGTTTTGACGTAGTTCCACAAGCTGTTGAGCTTTCATCCAGATCAATCGCGTACGCTGAGAAGCTTGGCGCCGTTTTTGGTCTTTCGACAAAATTCTTGTCTATATTTTTACAACCACTAGCAAACCTTTCTGTAGCAACAATATCCAGTGATTTCGATGTTTGTCTTCTGCGAGCCACGCCTTCAGGATGTTCTTCACAGAAAAGTTCTTCGAAGGATGATTTAGCATTAGTGTTCCTCCCTTGATACGCTTCTTTCCTTTCAGCGTTGACTAATGCAGATGTAATCACGACGGAAGTCGGTTGGTCGAGCGGCAAACCATCGAAGACGCTCCGGTCTTTAACAAGTGCTGGCGCAGACATGGATCTCCTAAACATCATTTCTTCAGAGCCTTCCAAGGGTGGATCACACGATGCTGATCTTGTCAGGCGAGAACGCTTGACCTCACCTTGTGGCTTTAACTGAACATTATCCGTGAAACCATTGAACTGATCCTTTCGTTTACGAAATGCTACAGCACCAGCGTTGGGCTGGATTGCTGGAGGCTTTCTAATTCTCAACAGCTCTAGGAATGCGTTCTTAAAGCGACGATCTCTGTAGCAGTAAATCACTGGATTTATCACCGAGTTTAATTGCATTAGTATGTCCGGTATTCGGAAAGCAGAATTTTTACGAAAGACGGGGAAAATGACTCCCAAAGAGGTAAGAACACCAGCAAAGACAAACGTTAATGTTAGTGCTCCGTTTATCAAGCTGGTTGTCTTGGCAACTTTAGATTCGAGTTTTGCTTGAACGAGAGCAGTGACTTGGCTAATTTCACTTATTCTACGTTTACGTACCCCTAGGTATACAAGGACATAAAAATAAACGATAGCTACGAAGGCAAGTATTCCCCCAGCAAACACAATGATAAACCAAACGTCTATGAACTTCGAATCAACTGCAATTCTCTTCATTATAGCAAAGGGAAGCACCGAGATAAGTGCTGCCAGCCAGGCGATTATTACCATCTTCTTCAGGTGGCTGGCCGTCACAACAGTCCTGTAGTCCATCCATTTTCTTATCGCCACGTACCTTTCCCAAGCAACCACGGTGAGGTGGTAAAGAGAGGAAAAGAAAAAACAAAGCATCAAGTCTAAACTGACTGCGTCTAATGTACAAACATGTTCAAGCGAAACGTCGTGCACAATCAATAAGTCAGCAGCGGCAATCATAGGCATAGCGATTGCGCCAACAAGTAGATCCGCAATGGCCATGCTGCCCAGCACAATGTTTGAGTGTTTTTGCAGTTCTTTCCTGTGCGATATTGCTACGAGTATTAATGCATTCAAGACTGTGGTAATTGGCGAAGCAATCAACAAAATTACGGCTAATGTCGTGGGCAAAGTTGTGTGTTGTAAGACCCATGTCAACTCCGGATCGTGTGGGCAATAAAACACTGACCTGTTTGAGGAAGAGTTTGTTGAAGAAGTAGTCGGTGTTTGTCTATGTGCCATTTTGGTATCTAATAAAGCTTTTAAGAAAAGACTATTAGTCCAGCCTGATCGAGTTTGGTAGTGAGATTTAGATCCTAGCTAGATGAAACGAATAGGTCTGGGGTTGCCAACCACTTTTGAGCAAACCGATCTTTGCCGAACATTACGCTTAATGTGGAGTCTTTCCGCTTAAAAGAAAAAAATTCTTTTCATGAAAATGTCTATAGATTATGTTGAGCTTTTCTTTTCAAAAGAAACATATGCTCTTCGGACAGTTTTTCTCAGTAACAACCCAAAGAAAACAAGCGAAACTAAAAGTTTTGAAGAATATGGATCTCAAGTGTTCGCATGTTATTGCGTCTTCCGACGGCGTTATTGAGACAACCAAACTGAAGGTAGACTTAAATTTAAAATTAAAAAAAAATAGTAACACTATTGTGCTCATTTTCTAATAGGTGGAAAAGAAATTTCAGAAAAAACTGCCATGCGTTTTGTTACAGTGCAAGCTAGTTGCGTAATGTTCTAAGGCCAACAAATATTTTAGCGGGCGATGCGATCAAACAGCGCACCAACTGAAAAACGAAAAGCACCAAAGCCTAATTAAAAAACAACAACACCAAGAGACGAAATTAAACCACTGAATGTTTCAGATATTTTTACGTTTTTATCAATTTTATTGGTGACATTTTTAAAATTATTGTAAAGCGCTATTGGATAGCACTAGAAATAGCGCTCTATAAATTCATTATTATTATTATTATTATTATTATTATTATTATTATTATTATTATTATTATTATTATATTATTATTATTGCTTCTAGATGAAGGCTGTTACAAACATGAAAATTCAAATACTCAATTCGTAACTTAAAGTCAGCCTTCCGAAAGAAACATTGTTTTATAACAAATAATTTATTTTGACATATAAGCTGCGAATCATCAAAACAGTATATTTTGTGCCATAATTATGCTAATCAGTATTTTCGAGTTTTCACTTTGAGCGTCTTATAAAGTCAGCCCGTTAGGAAATGTTTTAAGACTAGAAAAAAAAGACGCGAGAAAAAAAGTACTCAATTTGTAACTTAAAGTCAGCTTTACGAAAGAGTTTTGCTTTATAACAAATAATTCCTGGGAAATAAGTGCTGGCAGCACTATCTCAGTGCTTCCTTTAGCTGTAATGAAGGGAATCGGTGTTGACTTGAAGTTCATAGAAAATTTGATTTAACTTACATTGTGTTTGCTGGAAAATTGAATTCTATAAATACCCGTACTACATCAAGATGCGCGTGTTATGCTTACGCTTTTGCTATTTGTGTTCCGTCAAGCTAGGAGAATGATTTTACTTATGAGTTCACTCAGCAGAAACAATCTCTTGCTTTAAGTACAGCTTAAACGCATGGCCGATATTTATATACACACACAAACAGGATTGCCAAATTCCTTCCTAAAAACGGGTACCTTTTGTGACTGTAATTTTCTGATTGTTATACTAATTCATCATTGGAAAGCGGTACAGCTGTCATAAATCTTTAAAAGCAATTTACTTAATACGTAGAACCACTTCAAAACCTAAACACGGTTTTCCTACTTACCAAATAATTCGGTTCTCGAGATTACATTACTGGGTTATTACACGTTTCTTAATAACTGTTTGAAATTTGTCATCCGTTTTGAATTTTTACTGAGGAATTTTTTGCGATGTCATCGCAAGCACAAATCGTCCAAAATTACTGTTGCTCGGTCCTGCATCCAATGCATCTCTGTGCAAATTTTTCCTTTCGTTTTCGTGCAAGATGATTTTTTGACTTAAGTACCTCTACACGAGGAATGATTTTTTTAATTCAATTCACAGCAAAAAATGAAGCCAATAAAACAGCATCATTAAAATTAATATGAAGGGCATAGATCGATTTGTCAGTACGTTCTTGCTAAAAAGTAGGTGATTTCGACTCCGGAGAGGTAATTCATTTTTTAGTGATGCACATTTGTTTAGTGAAAGAGCTTTAAAGCTGCGTATTTGCATATTTACATTTTTTTTCCTGTCAGTCGGCTTTGGTTCTTCTCTTTGCCTAAGAAAAGCGCAGAACCTTACAAATCGCCCAAAGCGACGTAAATAAGCTGACATCTAAACCGAAAACATCTTACCACTAGGCATTACTGGGAGTTTAATGTTTTTATATCGCTTTTTCTCAGCTTAAAATAGATTTATAAGGTTTCGAGGCAGAAATAACAAATGCATTTTAATTCCACGACACACCTCTGCCACTTTCCTTAGAGTTATATTAAAAGATTGATGAAGATGAAAGTGAAGTTCATTCAGGCTAATGGCGGAGAATTTCGATTAAGAAAACTCAAGAGGACTCAAATGGAAATTCAGATCAGATTAACAAATTACTAATGCGTATATTTAAAAAAGCTGCTATTAAATCGAAAAAAATTTACAGCGACTCAAGAGTTAGTAACACTAATAATCCTTCCCAATTAACTGCAGCGTAGCTGATGTTTCTCTTGGAAAACGTTCACTGCAAACATTACTGCTTAAGCTGTCCAAAATTCAGGGACCTTAACTGGGCCAAAATTTGGTTTTCAACAACCTATTACTTTATTATAGGACATTTTCGCGTCAACTTAATGTTTGCAATGTTAGAGGGCGACATAATTCCCAATTGGATGCTAAATTTTCGCGAAATAGGAGGATTTTTGTCTCTAGTTATTCTAATAGAGACACATTTTTCCGACCAATTTCTTTCGCTATCTCAACACAATCGTGAATAACGCGAACATCTGAAACAAGAAATAAGGAATCTTGTAATAAGGAAAATTAGTATAATTTCAATGCTTTATTCACGGCGCGCTACCCGGTGAATATAACATATCAAGGCGCGGCTGCTAAGCTAAATTACTTTTTTCGGCAGTGCGTTCTTTCTTTAGCAGTACAGTAATATTTCAAGCGTTTTATAAGATTGCGTTACCTGTATATTTGCGTGACGTTTTCTCGAAAGTTGATGTCGAACGAAACGCCCAGATTTTCAGATTTTTTGCACTATTCCAAAAGGTTGCTACAGAAATTACAATACATTACAAAAGTAAGAAAACAATAAAAACAACAAAGTACATAAATCATGAAAGGTGAAATGTGCGCAGTGACCAAAGAAGCTTAGGCTTTCGAGTTGGTCACTGCCACGTACAACAACTGGCGTAGGCATTAACATAAAAATACAAGTAACATATAACGGAAAAAGGAAAATTAACAGTGCATAAAGTCTTATTTACGATTTCATATAAAAACAATAGAAATGATTATTGATAGTGAGGGCAGATAAATCAAATTGCTCATTGAGTATTTAAAAGGTACAGTTTATAATGCTTATAGAAGTTATTATAAGGGGGTTTTTTAATTTAGAGGGAATGTTTTCCCAGATTTTGGATCCAACAAAAGCAAAAGTGGCAGCTCCATAATTATTGCTTATCCTTGGCCGATGAAAATTAAGGTTGGATACAAATCTAGTGTTGTAACTATGGTCCTCAGAGGCTAGGGTAAGGGTTCCTTTGAATATCATAGGGACGTTTGTTACGTTATTAGTGATTTTATGTGTGAAAAGGGCTACTTTAAATTTGTAAATCTTTTCCAATGTAAGAATTTCTAAGAGATTGAAGTATGGTATAGCATTGTCCCTGCTATAAGCAAAGAACATGCTACGAACACATTTATTCTGTTTAGTTTTAATCTTATGTAACTTGGTCTTACAAGCGCTGCCCCAGCTTGTAAGACCATAAGTTAAATATGGATAAATGAAGGAGAAATACAACTGCCTTAAGGTATGAAGACCTACATAATATCTTAATTTATTAATGATACCTACATTTTTCGCTAGCTTGTCGTTAATGTGTTGAATCTGGGGTCCCCAGTGTAAATTTTAATCAATATAGACACCTAGATATTTTATTTGACTTTTACGTTCAATATTATGTGTATGTAAACTTCCATTTAATCTTGAAGATATGATTACCATATAGTTTGTCTTAGCAAGATTAATGGATAGCTTGTTTGTGGTGCAATACTTAAAAACTAGTTTCACTTCCTGTACTGTTTCAAGATGTTATACCTTATCACTTGTGTAAAACATATTTGTGTCATCAGCAAAAATTCGAAATGATAGTTTCTTAGAGCAGTTTGGCAAGTCATTAATATAAAATAAGAATAAGAGTGGACCCAGCGTTGAACCTTGCGGTACACAAAACAATCGTTTCGTAGCTGGATTTAGTATCACCAATCTTGACAAACTGGGTGCGATGTACTAAGTAGTTTTTGACCTATGTTGAAAACATAGGGTCTTAGTCAGCGTGAAGTTTTTCGCTTTCTATGTTTGTTTGTTTGTTTGTATGTATGTATGTATGTATGTATGTATGTATGTATGTATGTATGTATGTATTTTTGATCCGGGGGGGAAATCTCATGTGAGACGGGCGGGAATGCTCGTCGGAAAATTTAAATTAAAGCTATGCTAAAACAGACGGAGAACGCGAGACGACGTGCATCCATGCACCTTTCACATGGGAGTACACCCCCCCGGGGGAATTTATGTGGCACCAATCAGATTGAGGCTACTAAGCTAAGAGTACATTCTACCAATGAAAGAGCTGGTTAGAATTCGCTTACTGAAGCTGAAGGTCAGACAAGGTTAAGCTTACCGGCCATGTCGAATGTACATATCGGGACGGAAACGATCAGCGCAAATGTGCTTTTCTACTTTTACCTCTCGAATATTATATTTTCAGTAAAGGCTTGGTGTGGTGGAATTGATGGTAATTTCCTAAAGCTATTGTAAGGGCAGGTAAAATTGAACTTTGTCGTGGCCAACGGTGGAACGTGAGTACTTGACAAAAACAATTACATGTAACATCGTTCCAAACATAGGCACGCATTGCGTGCTTGACCTATGTTGAAATGACAAGTCTTATCCTCGCTTATTTGCGATTTTTAAGACATACTCTGAGGACAAAACAACACGCGATTATTCTTGCAAATACCTCCCCCCTCCACTATAGCACCTGAGTGCATAAAGCCCAGTTCAGACGCCGCACCTCCCATGTGTCGTACCAAGTAGTACGTAGTTTTTTGGCAGTTGTACGGTGTCCAAATGAGTTTTTTCGACAGATTTCAATTAGGCAAGCCAAAATCTCAGAGTACGGCAAAGTTTGCCACTTAAATACGACCTAGGAGCGAAAATGTATTTGGTACGGCCCATGAGAGGTACGGCGTCTGAACTGGGCCTAAAACAGCTTTTTCGTTTACTCAGCAATACCCTTGGAATGCAAAAAAACATCCCGCTAAAAACCCAGTTGGACCAAAATTGGAGATAGAGCAACCATCGGGCTAGTAGGCTACAGGCTAAAAAGTCAAACTGACACTAGAACAAAACGACTGCATAAAAACTTCAAATTAAATTTAAAACTGAAACCTCAGTTAAGGTCAACTAATGATTGTCTGCATATTACTGAAGAATATAAATCCAGCTCACAACAAGATGTGAAAGAAATAAGTGTAGTAGTTAATAATTTGAGGAGAGGACAGTCATTGCGGTCATGTTAAAATGTAGCCTGCAGACTGTGCAGACTGCAGACCATGCAGACTACGCAGACTGGTATTTTGTTTTCTTTAAGTAAACTGTGATTTGTTGTACTTTTTAGGACTTTTCACTTTTTGTCGTTAAGATGACATGGCCAGCAGCTGGCCGAGTTCTCCAAAAAATGCCCCGCTGTAAGGAATTCTCGAACAATTTCGACAGAAAGATTCGCACCTTCTGGGAGTATTTCATATTCCTTTGCCAGACGATTCAAAAGTACATTTTGGTTTTGCAGTTAACGATGTTTCCGAGCTTGAGCGTACCGTGAACTCGCTATGTTACCGTATACATTACAGGTTTATAAACCTACAGACACGCTTGAACAAGCTAATCTATGCAAATTGCTATCTTAAACACGTCGCTAAAAAAATTCAAAAACCATATGTTCCCGTATATGATAAGACCAAGAAAGAAATCATTTCTATGTCGGCTGGAAAATCTGTGGATGTGACTGATATAAATCATGGACACAACATCGTAAACTAAAACTAAACCGCATTTTGGGAAGAGAAAACAGGTTTAAAAACCTACTGACACGCTTGAATAAACAAGCTAATTTATGCAAATTGCAATCTTATAAACACGTCGATATAAATTTCAAATTACCAAACAAAGCGGTTTCAAAAACCTTGCAAAGTACAGTCAAAATTATCCGTATCAAGCACAGATACAATCTTTTCAATCAACATCTTGCTAAAAGATACATAACCAAAACAGCTGTTTCATAATACAAATCATAAAAGAACAAATTAAATTACAGTTTCTCGTCAACAAGTCTATTTTTGGAACGATGTTACATGTAATTGTTTTTGTCAAGTACCCACGTTCCACCGTTGGCCACGACAAAGTTCAATTTTACCTGCCCTTACAATAGCTTTAGGAAATTACCATCAATTCCACCACACCAAGCCTTTACTGAAAATATAATATTCGAGAGGTAAAAGTAGAAAAGCACATTTGCGCTGTTCGTTTCCGTCCCGATATGTACATTCGACATGGCCGGTAAGCTTAACCTTGTCTGACCTTCAGCTTCAGTAAGCGAATTCTAACCAGCTCTTTCATTGGTAGAATGTACTCTTAGCTTAGTAGCCTCAATCTGATTGGTGCCACATAGTGCCACATAAATTCCCCCGGGGGGTGTACTCCCATGTGAAAGGTGCATGGATGCACGTCGTCTCGCGTTCTCCGTCTGTTTTAGCATAGCTTTAATTTAAATTTTCCGACGAGCATTCCCGCCCGTCTCACATGAGATTTCCCCCCCGGATCAAAAATACATACATACATACATACATACATACATACATACATACATACATACATACATACATACATACATACATACAAACAAACAAACATAGAAAGCGAAAAACTTCACGCAATGACTGTCCTCTCCTCAAATTATTATCTACTACACTTATTTCTTTCACATCTTGTTGTGAGCTGGATTTATATTCTTCAGTAATATGCAGACAATCATTAGTTGACCTTAACTGAGGTTTCAGTTTTAAATTTAATTTGAAGTTTTTATGCAGTCGTTTTGTTCTAGTGTCAGTTTGACTTTTTAGCCTGTAGCCTACTAGCCCCATGGTTGCTCTATCTCCAATTTTGGTCCAACTGGGTTTTTAGCGGGATGTTTTTTTGCATTCCAAGGGTATTGCTGAGTAAACGAAAAAGCCGTTTTAGGCCTAGTTCAGACGCCGTACCTCTCATGGGCCGTACCAAATACATTTTCGCTCCTAGGTCGTATTTAAGTGGCAAACTTTGCCGTACTCTGAGATTTTGGCTTGCCTAATTGAAATCTGTCGAAAAAACTCATTTGAACACCGTACAACTGCCAAAAAACTACGTACTACTTGGTACGACACATGGGAGGTGCGGCGTCTGAACTGGGCCTTATGCACTCAGGTGCTATAGTGGAGGGGGGAAGTATTTGCAAGAATAATCGCGTGTTGTTTTGTCCTCAGCCGGTATGTCTTAAAAATCGCAAATAAGCGAGGATAAGACTTGTCATTTCAACATAGGTCAAGCACGCAATGGGTGCCTATGTTTATACCAGTTAAGAGGAGTTCCACGTACTCCATAGTGGTAAAGTTTAGTCAACAGAATGTTATGGTTCACAGTATCGAATGCCTTTGAAAAGTCCAGAAAGAGACCACAGGTAACCAATTTTTTATCCAGAGCCTTTCTAAGTGTATCAGTGATTTCTAAGATAGCTTGTTCAGTTGAGTACCCTTTCCTAAACCCAAACTGATACTGATATAAAATGTTATGTTTTTCTAAGAAGTTGTATAGTTGATTCATTAAATTAATCTTTCAAACACTTTACTGAAGGGTGATAAAGTTGAAATAGGCCTGTAATTACCTGGGTCAGTGACATCACCATTCTTGTAAACTGGAGTGACCCGTGAAACTTTCAGTACATTAGGTACTATGCCTGTTTCAATTGATTGATTGTAGATTTGAGTAAAAGGTACTGATAATGGATTAGCAGCTAGTTTTATTAGTTTGTTAGGTATATCAATTCAGCATTTGTTTGCATCCAGGGTTTTAAACAGGGTAGAGACCTGAGTTTCAGTGACAGAGGACATAACAAAACTATTGGTTGGAGATGAAGTGATATACTGCGTAGGGTTTTCGTTACTGTTCACAATGTTGCTGGCCAGTAGTGGGCCAACATTAATAAAATGTTTATTAAACTGATCTGCAATATCAGTGTTATTAGTATATGTTTTGTTATTCCTTACTATTCTTAGAGGTGCAGTCTGGCCCTTGGTCTTCCTTTTGATCAATGTACCAATTAGCTTCCATGTAGCTTTTAAATTACCTTTACACAAATCAAAGTGCTTGCCAAAATAAGCTTTCTTACTGGTATTCTTAGGGTAGTTCAATCTATTTGAATATTGTTTAATTTCACAAACTTTGGATGCGACGGCTGATAAAAAATGAGTTTTGTACATAGTATGTTTAGTTTTAATAGATTTAAGGATCCCTTTTGATATCCAAGGTTTTTGTAAAAGTCTTCGTTTATTTCTTGAGACCTGTTTTTTTGGGTGCATGTTTGTCAACAATCAATTTAAGTGTCTCAATAGTACGGGCAGTTATCTGATGTAAATCACTACACTGCCCAGTAATAGCATTCCAATCAATTGCATAGACATCCTGAAGGTATGAATCTGCATTAAATGTACTATAGTCTCTGAAATACATTTGATGGTTTTGTTTTTTGAGTTTAATGTCAGCTATACAGAAAACTGGTAAATGATCTGAGATGTCAATAGGTAAAATCCCAGAGACCAAACTATTAACTGTGTTTGTATAGATAATATATAGATTTAGCCAAGCCTAAAAGCAAAGCCCCCCCCGTTTTGTTTTGTTTTTTTTTTGGTTTTTTTGGTTTTTTTTTTGTTTTGTTTTGTTTTTGCTGGCAGTTATTAATTTGTGAAAATACTCTCATTCAAGTCGTTAAATTAAAAAAAAAAAAAGAAAAAAAACAAAGAAAAAAAGTACCTGCTCCCGCTGAGTGTCGAACCCAGCTAGTCAGCGTGAGGTGCCGGTGACTAATCCACTAGGCCATGAGCGTTTGACGTTATAGTACCAGTTAATTTTAAGACTTATTTCTTTCTTCGTGACAAGCTGCCTATCAGCATGAAAATGCTGGTGTTTTTGCTGGCAAAATGTGTTCAAAACGCCGTAAAAACCATGGTTGTGGACAGAAAAAACCAAAAAGCACTAGCTCTGCTATATTTGACGTCGAAACCGCTGCGAAAAGCTGCGAACTCAAGCGGTGTGCCGACCGAGTTTAAACAGAACCGACGAGGCAAATTTGAACTTTTTGCCTGAACTTTATCGCCTAATTTCTTTCGCCTAAATTGAACTTTTCCCCTTCCACCAAAAAGACAACTAAGTGTTCTTTTGAACTTTTTTTTTCCATTAACAAATTTGTTTTTGACTTTTGTTGTCTTTGCTTGTTTTGCTACAACGCGGGTCAACATGCGATTTCGCGCCAAAAACACACGGGATTCAGCACAGGGTTATATCCAGTGTATGAAGTGTATTGGTATCCCTGTGGTGCGGATGGACGGACGTACGGATGTACGGACGTACGGACGGACGGTCACGTGACTATTACGTCACTACCAAATTTTTTGGCTTCATAGGTTACCAAATTTCCTTAGCAATGGAGCTCCGCTGACGCGCTAGCGCGCTGGCTCCGTTATGATCAATCAATGTTGCAGTATGACTAGTGATTCTAGTAGGCTTAGTTATTACTGGTAGAGGATCATGAGAGTAGAGCATATCAAGATATCTGCCTGTTTGCTGGTGCGTGTGATGCTTCAGAAGGTCGATATTCATGTCCCCTAGGATGTATGCATCATACTTATTAAAATTTATTTCTTTTAGAAGTTCTTCAAATTTCAAT